>BTHU01000006.1:79290128-79842628 GCA_036184795.1 Tokudaia tokunoshimensis
CAGACACACACATACATACACACAGAAACAGACACACACACACATACACACATACATACACACAGAAACAGACACACACACATACACGCACACACAGACACACATACAGAAGCAGACACATATACACACATACACGCACACACAGACACACACACATACACACACACATACATACACACAGAAACAGACATACACACAGAGACAGACACATGCACAGACACAGACACACACACACAGAGACAAACACACACACACACAGACACACACAGAGAGACAAACATAAGCGCAGAGACACACACATAGAGACAAACATAAGCACAGAGACAGACACACACAGACACACACACACAGACAGACAGATAGACATACACACACACACAGAGACAGACACACAGAGACAACACACACAGAGACAACACACACATACACACACACACAGTGTTATCCAAGCCTACATAGCCTTGGTTTTTCCAGTTAATTGCACAACACCAGCCTTTGGTGTGACAGGCCACAGATTAGACCTCTGCATTCAGAAAATAGAACAGCAGGCAGGGTCTCCCACAGAGGAGCATAATTGCAAGGTTGCTGCTGGTGTATTTTTAGATAGAAGTTTTTTTTTTTTTTTTTTTTTTACTGAAACAGCTCTACTTTTCCAGGAAGTAAAGAAGACAGTGGTGTGTTGGAAGCCCAGGTTAGAACACAGGCTTCCCTTCCCTTGCAGGGTGTCCCATGGCTTTGGGTTATCCCTTCCCAAGCAGGGTGGATAATTGCCCTCTTGCATTATAGGAGAGGAAACAGAGAAATGCCGATTTCTAGGTTAACTCGGAAAATTATTTTTCTTTGTTAAATAAATTTTAGATGAGAGCCAAATCCTAAGAGCTTTGCCTCCTCCTTCGTTGAGGGATGAGGGAAAGAGCTTTCTTGAGGGTCAAGGTGCTGGCACAACCCTAGAAACAGAAGGTAGAACCCAAGGGCTGGGACCTGGCTTTCAACACAGAGACTCAGGGTTGTGGTCTGGTTTTATCAATGAAGAACCCGGAAGCTGAGAAAGTTTTCTCATTTCTCCCTGCTATTTCCAACCCTGTAAAACAAGGTGAGCCTAATACAGATTGTAAGTTTTGTCTAACGATTAAATGAGGTCGTGCCCACTAAAGTGCCCCAGTTAGACATTGCACACACAAAAGGGTCTTTCAATATCGCCACTAACATCCCCACCCCAAGTCAGTAGTGCTGCGCCCAGCTATCTGATTTGGACAAGATTCAGAGCCTAGGGAGGTGGCTCAGTCAGTGATGTGTTTGACCTCCAAATGTGAGGACCCAAGTTCAAATCCCCAGCACCCATGTACAAAGCCAGGTACAAGAGCACATGTCTCTAACCCCAGCGCTGGAGAGGCAGAGACAGGCAGATGCTGCAGCTTACTGGCCAGCCAGCTGACCTAGCAGAATCTGTGAGCCTCATGTTCAGTGAGTGAACTTGGCTCCAAAAATAAGGTATGAGCAGTTTAACAAGACTATTGTGGCCTCTACACCTATGTACACACCAATGCATATATCCATATAAAAAGATACACACACACACACACACACACACACACGAACAAGGTTCATTCTGGCAGGCATAGGCAGCACCCTGTTTTACTGGTAGGATCTTGACAACCTTCAATAATAGAAGAGAGCACATTCATATTTTCTCTGTCCCTCTCATATGGTTGTTGTTTAGCTGCGTGTGTCTGTGCATCTGTCTCTTTCCCTGAATCCTCCTCCTCTAACTAGTTCCCTGGGTGTTACCATCAATCACATCTGTACATCTGGGATAGACTATTTGAGGCTGTCTGTTCATCCAGGCAATCTTGACACTTATAAATATTTTTACATTTATTTGTGTCAGGGAGAAGCTGTGTGTGCGTGTGCATGCCGCGGCGTGTGTATGGAAGTCATGGGACACCCTGCAGGAGTCTGCTCTCTTCCCCCCTCTATTTGTGTTCTAGGGATTGGACTCAGTTCATCAAGCTTTGAATCAAACTCACCCTCTCATCTGCCAGCTCCACAAAATACTTTTAAGCAACTAGTATCCAGGGTCTAGATCTGCCCCTGCTCTCTTAGGACCTCACATCTCTCCAATCATTGGGGCAAGGATGATAGGAGGAGCTAATAATCAAAACAAAATCACATTGGGGTTCTCTAAGTGACCCTGAACAGGCTACACCCCTGCCCCAGAACCTGTTCTCTACCTTTCTTTCCCTGACTGGCAGCCCAAGTTCTTTCCTGGACCCCGTAGGTGTTAGAAGAGCCAACAGCTTTTACCACAGTTACTGCTGTGTTTTTCTCAGAGTTAGATTTTTCATTTTGATACTGTCTCATGTGTATGGATGTCTTGCCTGCGAGTGTCCTGTATACCTGTGTCCCAATGGTGTTCCTGGTACCAGCAAAGGCCAGTGGAGAGCATTGGATCCCCAGAACTGGAGTTGCCACCATGTGGTTGTGAGCTACCATGTGGGGGCTGGGAATCAATCCCTGTCTTCTGGAAGAACAACCAGAATTTGGGTGTTTTAACATACCATCAATTGGTTATGAGAAGGCGCTCCCTTGATAGTCATCACACGCTATCAGTATTTTTCCAGCCATCAAGATGAAGGTTCAAAATGTAAACTGACTATTGCCTAGATAGATGCAGGGATCTCAGCTTCAAGGGAAGCCTGACCCTCGGGAGCCATAGCTGTCTGGTCCTTGACCCACTGTGTTCTCTGGCTAAAGGACCTTCTCTGAACTACAACGCCTTAACATTGCAGGGTCTGAGAAAGCAAAAGAGGGCTGTGCCAGGCCCTGGAAACACCAGGCAGTGCTAGCCTCCTTCACCCAAGGCAAACCCCAGGCCATTGTCTTCTGTTCCCTTTGTCATTTCTGATCTGCCTGGCAACGGTGTCCTCCGCAGGGACTCAGTCACCTGTTGGTGCTGTCTGGAGTAGAACTTTCCCACCCTCGTTAAAGTCCATATAAACCACACCTCATCATTTACCATATGGTCCCTCCTGTCCCACAGCGCCCCCGCTGGTTGCTCTGGGAACTTCCTCTGTGGTGCCAGCTGGGACTGTGGAACACCTTGCATGTGGTCTAGATCTGCCCCTGCTCTCTTAGGACCTCACATCTCTCCAATCATTGGGGCAAGGATGTATGCTAGCCCCCAACACTAGACCCCAGGTGTCACTTCATGCAACACCCATGGTTTGTGATGGTAGAGTTTGGCTTGGCAGCTGCCTTTAAACACAGGCTAGTGTTCTGCAATTACTTCTTAGGTATTTGGCTCTGGTAAGGGAGCTGGTAATTTTGACAGAAATTGTATCATGCCAAGGAGAATGGAGAGAGATGGCGTCTGTTTGCTCCCGGGTACCTAAGTGCACAGGGCTTTACCATGGGCCTCCAGAAATTTGCTTGCATCTCACCAACATTTCCTGAGCATGTACGTGTCAGGTGCTGTGGTACCCTAGATGCATCAAAGTAAAAGTCAGCCCTCAGAGACAGTGTTTAAGAGCAGAGCACGCAGGGCCCCAGGCAGAATGCATTGTGTCTGTAACGCTGTGTAGAAGACAGTAACTATACGGTGGTAAAGAGTATGATGGAAAATTGTCATCCACACACATGCATCAAATAACACTATATGAAATATAGGAAGCAACTGATATTAGAAAATTTAAGCATAGCTTGGTATAAGATGATGCTAGTGAAAAACAACATCCCTCCCTCCTTTATTTTAATCATTTTAGGTCAACAAAATACAAAAAAAATCAAAGATATGGATAAAAGGTGATGCTTATGTTGAGACTTACTTCCATGAAATGTACTTGCCAATATTAGCTATTCCTGTAGCTTGAGCAGAAATTAATCATATTAGGCTTCCAAAAAAACAAAAAACCCCAAATTTTAGAAAGCAAATAATGTACAAACTATCATCTCACCGACCTGAGGGAAAGGGGGGAAACTAGAAATCAACCACAAAGGTGGATGTACAAACAACCAAACATGAAGTTCTGAAGAAAGCTTCCCATTACCCCTTGAGGGACAGTCTTCAGTGCTACGGCTGTGACACATGGAGAAAATGACAATAGGGGAACACAAAAGAAAGCCACGGCATTCGGAGGTGTGAATTATAATATTTATTCCTCAAGAATTCCAAGCACGTACACCATGTGCTTTGATTTCACTCACTCCCCTCTCCCTCCAGCTCCTTCTAACTTCATCCCTTCTCCCTTTGTAGCCCACTGGATCTAATGCATGTTGCCCGTGTACACACAGAGGGGGGCCTATCCACTGTAGCATTTTCAGGCTACAAGAGTTTGTACCTCTAAAGACTACTTTCCCTAGCAGGCATCAGCTGTGGACAGATGCTCATCCAGGGCTCTGGGCTCATTTGCTCTTCCTGCACCACGCATGAATGTCGAATGACTTGATCCCGCGTGGACAACCACAGCTCTTGTGGATTCATGAGTCCAACTGTCCTGTCCTGTCCCAAAGACACCGATTCACGGCAGTCTTCCCAACCTCTGGCTCTTACAGTCTCTCCACTTCCTCTTCCATGATGTCCCCTGTACCTTGGGGGATAGTGGGTGTGATATAGAGGTCTCGTTCACAGCTGAGCTCTTCACCACGGTCACTTATTCTGTGCACTTTAACCAGGAGTGACTCTCTGCATTTACCTCCTTCTGCTGCACAAAGATGCTTCTCTGATAAGCCTAAGAGTCTCACCAGTCTACAGGGAGAGAGATGGATCTAGAGGCAGTTTGATGTTGTATCCATTTAGCAAAACGATAGAGCAGGTTCATATTCTGCATACACACACACACACACACACACACACGTACGCATAAACATGCATGCATACTTTTTATAAAAGGCATGTAACTTGCCAGCCCTGAAATTTCTCTAAGGTATCTGTGGATCCTGCTGGGCTCTGTTCGGTCGCAGCCATTCAATATTTCACACACCCCGGCACACTGTTGGTAGACTCGGGCAGTAAGTACTGAGCTGAGAAAGGGTGGACACTTGGATAATGAACATCGTGTCCCTTAACTCTGAAAGCCTAACACATACTTAGATGCTTAAAAAAAAGAAAAGACAAGGCATGAAAACAGTTTGACTTGTTGGGATAAGCTAAGCTCTGTTTTCTAAAAGGTATTTCCAATTGAGAACTAAGGGAAACAGAAAGAATCTGTTTTAAGGAAGGGAAAAATGTTTATCTTAAAAATCCCATTCCAGGGGCTGGAGAGATGGCTCAGCATTTAAGAGCACTGATGGCAATTCCAAAGGTCTTGAGTTCAAATCCCTGCAACCACATGGTGGCTCACAACCATCCGTAATGAGATCTGACGCCCTCTTCAGGTGTGTCTGAAGACAGCTACAGTGTACCTACATATAATAAATAAATCTTTTAAAAAATCCCATTCCAGACCTGTAGGGATGTAATTATTATTTTTTCTGGATAAAGACTCAAAGAGCCTCCACAGAAACTGTCTGTAGGAAGATGAGACCTATGCCCTTGACCCAACGGCCTGTAATTAGGTGTGGTCGCTTACCTCAGAGTTGGTCTCTGTGTGCTCCTTGTCCCTCACAGACAAGTAATGGAATTTATGAAACGTAAGATACTGACCACTGTCACTGGTCTATTGCCAGTTTCACTACCATCTTGCAAGGTGAGCTAGCAAGTTGCATCTATTTACAACCTTGCATAAGCTGACTGGGTTTCAGTAGATGCTGGCCGGAGCCTGTCAGACCTCTTGAGGGCTGGTGAGCACGTGTGACTCCTTATCCTGCTGTCTCCGCCTGCAGCCCATGCTTACACTCATTCTTACTCACTGATGGCTGGAGGGACCCATAGGAGCCCCTGATGCTAAGCTTAGGAAAAGCCCCTTATCACATGGCTGAAGTCTGTGGTCCAGAAGGCCTAGATCCACTTTCAGAGCCCTGCTCTGAGTCTGATTTTCCTTGAGGGGACCAGGGTCCCTTCCACACATACACTGTGGCGTGAGTACACTCATAACCATAAATAAATATATATATGTATTATATACACAAATATATATACATATATAATATATATACATACATATATATGTAAGAAAAATTGTTAAAAAAATATCTTAAGTTCATTCTTTTTTCCTTTCTTCCTTTCCCATTTTAACCCGAGCACAGATGAGTAGCACGAAGCTTCTAGAGGGTGAGAGACTGGTCTCAGTACCTCCTGCAGTGTCCCTGGGGAGGGCAGAACCTGGTGTCAGTGACTTGGATTGAGCCTGCATTACAAGAGAGGAGACAGAATGTGCAGTTGCTTCGATGCTCCGTTCAGGATGAATGGACCACCCCGAGCCAAGAACTAGTACCAGCGCTGTTGAGGCATCCTTTATCCCCAACTGATCTTGTCTCCCCCCACGATGTCACTCAGAAATCCTGGGAAGAGCTGGGCATGGTGGTGCACGCCTTCAATCCCAGCACTTGCAAGGCGGAGGCAGGTCGATCTCTGTGAGTTAAAAAGCCACCCTGGTCTACATAGAGAGTTCCAGGACAGTCAAGGCTAAATAGAGAGACCTTGCCTCAAAAAGGGGGGGGGGGAGTATAAACAAATAAACTGGGAAAAAGGGATCCCACAGTATTAGGAAACTAGAACCTTCCCACAGGTAAATATTTGGTGTTGTCACAATCGAAAGTGGTACTTGTTTCCAAGCTCTAAACACCCTTAGGATGGTTTCCCACTACAAGTTGGCAAAGCTGCTATAGTATTGGAGCGTATTCTTGCCTCTTTGGAGTTAAACTCACAAGAGTAAATAGAGAGATGTGCCATTGGTTACTAAAAGTAACCAGTTTCCTAAGGATTTATGCTCGGGAAATTACCTCCTACCCCGCCCGATTTATGGGTTGATTTTTCACCAAGGAATTGAATGAAACATGATGCATCTTCCCATCTCCAGTCATGTGTGTCTTCCCAGCTCCGATCATGTGTGTGTCTTCCCATCTCCGGTCATGTGTGTCTTCCCATCTCCGGTCATGTGTGTGTCTTCCCATCTCCGATCATGTGTGTGTCTTCCCATCTCCAGTCATGTGTCTTCCCATCTCCTGTCATATGTGTCTTCCCATCTCCAGTCATGTGTCTTCCCATCTCCTGTCATATGTGTCTTCCCATCTCCGGTCATGTGTGTCTTCCCATCTCCAGTCATGTGTGTCTTCCCATCTCCGATCATGTGTGTCTTCCCATCTCCGGTCATGTGTGTGTCTTCCCATCTCCGGTCATGTGTGTCTTCCCATCTCCGGTCATGTGTGTCTTCCCATCTCCAGTCATGTGTGTCTTCCCATCTCCTGTCATGTGTGTCTTCCCATCTCCGGTCATGTGTGTCTTCCCATCTCCAGTCATGTGTGTCTTCCCATCTCTGATCATGTGTGTCTTCCCATCTCCGGTCATGTGTGTGTCTTCCCATCTCCGGTCATGTGTCTTCCCATCTCCTGTCATATGTGTCTTCCCATCTCCGGTCATGTGTGTCTTCCCATCTCCAGTCATGTGTGTCTTCCCATCTCCGGTCATGTGTGTGTCTTCCCATCTCCGGTCATGCTGGCACTTCATAGCAAGATAAAAAGCCCCTGGAATAAGTGCCCATGGATCAGGGCACACTGTGCCAAGACAGGCAGTGGGTACCAGGGCTACCAGCACAGCCAGTGGGTACTGTGTACACTCACCCAGGTATGAGCCATAGACTAACTGCTGGTTGTGTGCCTGGCCCTATGCCAGGTGGATACTGGGAGACAGTGGTGAATGAGGTCTTGCCCCATGAGCTTACAGGTAGAAAGTGAAGGACACACAGGAACACACAGGTCACGTAGGAGCATATGAGAAAGACTTTCAGTGTATAAGGAGGAGCATCCCATCTGAGTTCCAAGGGGCAAGTTCCAGTAAGCAAGACAAAGGGAGGCGGGTGATTTAAAAGGCTCTCCCGGGAAGCTAGGACACGCTACGAAGAGCTGGGTCAGGCAAACAGGCAGAACAAGGGAGCAGCGACTCAAGGTACAACAGGCTGAAACAGGGCAGGGAGGGGGCCGGCTGGGGAGGCCAAATGGTAAGTGACCTCGTGTGTGTTTCAAAGTGTGCCCTGTGTAGACACTGCAAATCCAACTGTAGGATAGAGCCAGGTGATGGTAACAGAGCAAGGATATACTGGAGAAGAACGAAGGTCTGGGTGGAGCCCAGACACTTGTCAGAGGCGGGACTACCAGGGTACAGAGGAGATTATCCCAATGACTCCTGGATTTTAACATTTCCCACATGTAAGCTTAAAGCTGTAAATCCACACGTGTTGAACCTGCAGCCTCTGGGGCTGCTGTACCCCAGGATAGCCACGAATATGGAGCAACCCATTTATAGGGCACATTGTGGTATCAAAGGGCTGGACACCACAGCTTAAAAAAAAAATAAGGTGACGTTTTCCTATGTTTACCGTGTCCTAACTGAAGGCCTGAGTCTATAAAATACAGATGTCCTTCTGGAACTTGGCCTGTGGCAGCTTAAAACTGATGTGAGGGAGCTGAAGGGGTTTGCAGCCCCATAGGAGGAACAACAATATGAACCAACCAGACCCCCCAGAGCTCCCAGGGACTAAACCACCAACCAAAGAGTACACATGGAGGGACCCATGGCTCCAGCTGCATATGTAGCAGAGGATGGCCTTGTCGGACATCAATGAGAGGATGCCCTTGGTCCTGTGAAGGCTCGATGCCCGGGTGTAGGGGAATGCCAGGGCAGGGAAGAGGGAGTGGGTGGGTGTGTGGGGGAGCACCCTCATAGAAGCAGGGAGAGGGATAATGGAATAGGGGGTTTCTGGGGGGAGGGAAACCTGGAAAGGGGAATATATTTGAAATGTAAATAAAGAAAATAGTCAATAAAAAAAAAAGGTAGGGCTGAGATCACTCACACTAGAAAGGTAGGACCACTCACTGGAGGCCCTAATCTTGGACCCAAGAGCTCAATCTTTGTTGGGGTGCCAAGAGCAGAACTGTCCCTTTGGGGATATCTGTACCCAGAATGCACAGCGCCAGAATGTCAGTTTGTTTATTTACAGCAAGACACTATCACAGAGAGGGATCAGAGTTCTCCCCATGCAGAGCCGGCTCTCCCTCTGCCCATAGTCTTAACGATCTGGGAAGCCAACACATTATTAGACAACAATTATAAGTGTCCAGTGGGAAACCCACTCACCCATGGGAACAGAACTGCTGAACGATCAGCCCTGTGGTCTTTCTAGATGTGCCTGTCACATTTTCTTGTATAAGACTTGGACCCTTGTGTACATGCACTTTCAAGACCTGCTTTCTTTTTAAATTTTTTTTATGTGTATGTGTGTGCCTGCCTCTCTGTATATACACATGCATGCAGATACCCCTGGAGGCCACAAGAGGGCGTCAGATCCCCTGAAGCTGGAGTTACAGGTAGTTGTGGGCCACCCAATACGGATGCTGGGAACTGAACCCAAGTCCTCTATAAGAGCAGCATCTTTGCAGATGCTGGGCCACCTCTCCAGCTCCAAAATCACTTCCTCGGGGCCATAATGATTTAACATGGTACATGTGCATTACATTTTATACTGTATGGTATCTTCTATAGTCAGTGCATTAATTTGTTCATTGAAAGAAGAAGACTGCCCATTTAATAGGAAAAGAATTAAAGCACACGCCGCACCAACAGAAATGTCTAAACCACTGAATTTCTGGGGATTTGGTCAATCCTATCTGGGGTTAATGTCTAACGCCATTCAGAAAGACTGCTGGGTGCAAGGCTTATATGTGCTGCTGGGTCTGAGCCAACAGAAGGACTTGACCTCCAGCCAAGTGCTTGCCTGCTTTCTCTGGAATTGTCTAAATACAGTCAGTTTTAAAAATACTTTTTTCTTCAACACCCAGAAAAAGCCAGAGTAATTACTCCACTGAGGTCTGTTTCTGTTGGCCAGACTCCCCCCCACCCCTAACTCCCCCTCCCTCCCTTCCCCTCTTTCCCTCCCTCCCTTCTCCCTTCTCTATCTTCTTTCCTTCCCTCTCTCCCTCTCTCCCTCTCCTCTCCTGCTGCTGTTTCTTGGACTTGCCCCGTCCTTCTTTCTCTATGTATGGTCTGCGGCTGTGTGACACAGAATGTGGACTCAGCTCTGTACATGGCCCCTCTGCTCTCCAGAAGGCTCTCTGAACATTTTTTAACTCTAGCTCAAATCTCTCTTCCAAGCTTCAGACTTAGTAGATAGATGCTTCCACTTGCGGAGACATAGATGCCCCACATCCATCTTCCCTGGTGACATACTGAAAGTCCCAGGGGACACCTCCCTACTATAGTCTGCTCACCTGACCCCGCCCTGCATCATGGGCTTTTGCTTACCAGGTAAACCCCCAATTGCTTGTCTCTGTCTCTGTCTCTGTCTGTCTCTCTCTCTCTCTCCCTCTCTCTCTCTCTCTCCCTCTCCCTCTCCCTCTCCCTCTCCCTCTCCCTCTCCCTCTCCCTCTCCCTCTCCCTCTCCCTCTCCCTCTCCCTCTCCCTCTCCCTCTCCCTCTCCCTCTCCCTCTCCCTCTCCCTCTCTCTCTCTCTCTCTCTCTCTCTCTCTCTCTCTCTCTCCCTCTCTCTATTTTTTCTCCTGTCCCAGCAGCCACAGGCTACCAATAGCTCTTACCCATACAGGAGTCGCCTAGAGATCCTCCAATGCAAATCCCTGCTCCCCACGCAACCCAGCTTCTGTGTGACACTAGACTAACCACCCCAAGCAGAATTTAGCCTCTAGTCCAGCCTTCTACCTGTCTGAAGCCTTACGAGCGTCCCAGAAGCCCTGTGCTCCAGCTGGATATGCATCATGTTTCTCAGTGCCTTCTGGCCCCTGCCTCAGCCTCTGGTTCCTTTCTCAACTCCACATTTTGGTATGCATCGCCTCCAAGAGGCCTCCCAGACCCCTGCTCCCCTAGCCCCTTCCTGTATTCTTTCTTAACACTGAAGACCCGTGCTGTCACGGCAGATTCGTGCACGAGCTTGTTTGGAGATTGTTTCTGCCCCATCTGCATGTAAGCTCCGAGAGGGCAGATTGTTCCTCTCCAAGGTGGCAATTCCCCAGCAGTAGTACTTATGGATAACATTGGCCCAGGAGGGACTAAATCAAGATTCCTCTTGGGAGTCTATCACCACCTCTGTCCTAGTCTTCTCTTTGGAGAAGGAATCGTTTCTAAACAGTGTTACTCTTCCAGCTCTATAGTGAGGTCTGTGCTCTCAGCTGGAAGGAGACAAGGTTTCCTTCACCCATGGTCAAACCTCTGAGAAGGGCAGGTTAGGTTTCAGAACTGGGAAGACAGCTAACTCAGGAGCCAGGTACTTGCCATGTGTAGCCCTGAGGACATGGGGGTCCGAATTCAATCCCCCTAGGAAACATGTTTTGCTTTGTTTTGTTTTTAAAAAGTTAGCGTGGTGACACATACTTGTAATCACCCAGTGCTTGAGAAAGGAGCAGAGAGAACTCTCGGGCCCACTGGCCTGCCAGCTTCGTGTGGCAAATTGTCCAGAGAGAAACCCTGCCTTAGAAAACAAGACAGAACAACTAAAGAAGACCCAAAGCTGACTTCTGAACATACATACACATGTACACACACACACACACACGTCACAGACCCTCGAGGTATGTATGTTTTTAAGTGTTAAATCTGACCAGTATCCTTGCTCTCCTTACAGGATGGGAAAGACATCATGAAACCCACTCACAGACTTAGGCCTGTTCCAGAACAACTTAGTTTGTGTGTATTTACTCAGCAAATAGTTTAGGGCCTTCCCTGTGCCCTCAAGCAATAGCTTTCGTCCCTGTATTTCCCTGCAGCTCACAGTAAGAAATGCATTTTTCAGTGGGATCTCAGTGAGCCCCCATTCAGAGATGAAGCCTTGAGACGTACTGCTTACCACGTGAAAGCCCAATTCAGTCTCTTGATTCTTTTTGGTGCTGGTCATGACCCACTAACTTACTGACCTACTCTACTACTTGACCCTGACCTTTAGTTAAAAGAACCGAGGGTTTAAAGGGCAAGCAAAATCACTCCCCTTTTGTGTAAGCATCTCAGTCATATCAGGCGAGTCACAGTTCTTACCCACCCACAGCCAGGATTCTGTAGCTGTTCTCCTGAGACCCTCAGAATGACAGATTAGCATGCCACACAGCAAGAAAGCAGCCACTCTGTAAAAGACACCTGCTGGCCTGTCTTCTTATGATAAAACAAATTTAAATTAGGTGTTGAAATAAGTCACTTCAATTTCTATGGTCTAAGCTTCTAGGCCTGTAATTCTTAGCCCTGGTGTCCAGGAGCAAGGCTTCAGGAAATGTAGATTCCTTTGCAGGGGCAGGTTGAGACAGGCCAGTCGTTTTCAACAGCTTTTCAAAGCACTAGGAAATAAAAAAAAAATCTGCTTAGAACCAGAGGTTAAGAACTGCTAAGGACGTAGTGGTTAAAACAGTTTCCAGGACTATAAAAGAGAGCAGAGGAGAGGCAGGGTGGTCTGGTCCTTTGCTGACACTCTTCTCTGGGTTTCATGGTCTCTCCTGATGTCCTGTCCTTCTTCCTCTAGCTGGTTGGCCTCACCCTGGCTATGGCAAAGACAGAAGAGTCCCCATCCCAGATCCAGAGAGCCTACAACTGGCAACTTGGAGAGGATGACTGAGCAGGGAGGCCTTAATCCTCCTGCCTCAGACTGCCCCTGTGGACCTGCCGCTGACTGCTGTCAGGTTTAACTCACAGACTCCTCCCTGTGCTTTGACCTAACAAACCCTCCTTGAACCCTTCCAAAAAGCCAGCCGGACCTCTGCATGTTTATCTGCCACAGCTCAGAAGGTCTCATTTCCAGGCCATTAAACCGTGACTGGCTCCTGAGATATGGAGCTACCTTGTCCATTTTCCCAGTCCAAGGTGGATGTCATGCCCTTCTGGAAGCACCTCAAAGTTCTGAACAGCTTTTATATAAACTGTCCCCTGATTCCGTTCCACAGCGGGGCCACATAAACTACGCAAGCTGCCCTTGACCATGAGAGAGAGAGAGAGAGAGAGAGAGAGAACCTCTCTGTTCTCTGCCTGTTCTTTTGAAAGCCTTAGTTTAGGCAGACCACAGTGACTCAGTGGAATGTTTGCATGCTTTCTGTAGCAACAGGAGACAAAGGCAGTTCCCTGTGTTTAGAGTCTAAGGCGCCTGCACAGGCCCAAGTCTGCTGGTAGGTCTACTTTATGTGCACTGTTAACTCCTGGCTGCTTTTGGAGCCACCGATCAGTTCTGGGCTTTTCCTGGGCCTCCCTGAGCTTCAGGGGTTTCGTAAATTCTTTATTTATAGTTTCTCTGCAAGGCCCACGAGCACGTCCATGGGTTCTCAGAGGAGTCACAGTTGACTTCAGTTCTTAAAATGGAGTCACAGTATAAGAGCTGGAAGGAATTTTGGGTGACATTTCTCACCAGGCAAAAAGCCAGGACCCAAATTCAGGACACCGAGTTAGAGACCCGTGTCCTCCCAACGGTACAACGCAAACCACAGTACAACGTCTGATAACAGCACAGACCACACACATCGGGCCCTCAGCTTGGAATGTCCAGGGTCATTATGGCAAACAAACACATACTGCCTAACTGTAAATTCACCAGATTTTTGTAATTGTTGCAGTTGTTGTTGTTGTTATAAGTTGTTTTTATAAGCAATGGCCCAAAATAAGACACAGTGAGGAAAGCCAATATACAGCGCAGACAAGGGTGGAGCTGTTGGGGTTCTGTAAGGAAGAGAAAGTGAGGGGTGCGGTTACCCATCTGGAAACCTGGTCGTCTGAGCAACACAGACATGCAGGAGTGCCATCATGGAGGAGAGAGCTAGGCACCTGCTCCAAGAATCATTCAGGGAACACAGGCCAAGAAGCTAATGAGATCTCATTTGCATTGGAAGGTCCCCCTGGCAACAATGTGGAGGCCACACTGAAAGGGGGCTTCGCGGAAGAGGTGACAGTGGGTGTCTCAGTCAGGGTTTCTATCCCTGCACAAACATCATGACCAAGAAGCAAGTTGGGGAGGAAAGGGTTTATTCAGCTTACACGTTCCACATTGCCGTTCATCACCAAAGGTAGTCAGCATGGGAACTCACACAGGGCAGGCACCTGGAGGCAGGAGCTGATGCAGAGGCCATGTGGGAAGTGGTGGTGTTGCTTACTGGCTTGCTTCCTCTGGCTTGCTCAGCTTGCTTTCTTATAGAACCCAGGACCACCAGCCCAGGGATGGCACCACCCACAGTGCCCCCCTCCCCCAATCCTTGATCACTAATTTTGAAAATGCCTTACAGCTGGATCTCGTGGAGGCATGTCCTCAAGGGAGGCTCCTTTCTCTGTGATAACTCCAGCTTGTGGCAAGTTGACACACAAAACCAGCCAGTATGGTGATTCATAAAACAAGACACATTGGCTGCAGTGAGCTTCAGAAACAGAAACAGAACGAAACAGAACACTAGAAAAGACTAGAAATGCCATTAGCAGTTCCTTTTGACCACCTGGGTATGAGGGATAATCAAGCATAAAAAAAATGAATATGTTCCCTCCAGTGGGTACCTGGGTGGATGGGGCACTGCAGGCTATAAGGGAAAAGAAGCAAGCTGGTGGGTGCAGGTGAGGGCTTTGCCCCTGCTGGACGGGAGGACTCTGAACAGTTAGGTAATGATCAGTCAGTGCAGAACGTAGCCGACTTCAGGGGCCAGGGTTAAAGATCTGCAGTTAAACTCGTTGACAAAGTGCACTCTGGTTGATATTTGTTTTGTTTTATGTTTCGGTTTTTTCGAGACAGGGTTTCTCTGTGTAGCCCTGGCTGCCCTGGAACTCACTCTGTAGACCATGCTGGCTTCAAACTCAGAAACCCGCCTGCCTCTGCCTCCCAAGAGCTGGGATTAAAGGCGTGCGCCACCACTACCCGGCCCTCCCGTTGATCTTTATCTCAGGTCTCTTTCTGCCAGGCGGCAAAAGTCTTTATCCCTCAAGGGGACGTGCAATGGCTGTTCCTGGTTGAAGTGGGGTGGTCTGTGAAGTTCTGATGCTCCCGGGATCTAAGGTGATTTAAGTTTAGGACAATGACTAGAGAGACTTTGGGTGCCTTTAGCAGGTGTTTCGAGGAGCAAGACATTTTGAAAGACTGACAGTAAGGTAACTCAGTCAGCCTTATCTCCATTTCTCAGCCCGGAAACAAGATGAAAACAGGTGAGATGACTGTGCTTAGACAGGGTGGTCCTTGACTGATCGCCACACTCACATGTAGAGTCTGACCCCAGGTTCTAGGACAGGGGAGACAGAAAAAAGATGAAAGCAGAGACCCTAGGCTTTTGTTGTGGGTTTGGTAGGGAGTCAGGGGGTGGTTAGCAAAAATAGCTTCTAAACAACTGTTACCGTATGGCTTGCTTCAAAATGCCGGCCTCCCCAGAACTTGCTCGTCCCTTCTCCTAAAGACATACATTTTGCCAGGACAGAGAAGCGGGAGTCGGGTGGGTTGGTGAGCAGAGGGAGGGGAGATGGAATAGGGGGTTTTCAGAGGGGAAACCAGGAAAGGGGATAACATTTGAAATGTAAATAAAGAAAATATCTAAGAAAAAAAAAAGACATACATTTATTACCACTGGAGAACTGGAGTTAAAACAGATGACAAACCCAGACAGTTTGAAAAGACAAATGGATATAATTAGGCCTGAGAGATGACTGGAAGGACCGCCACTGTCCATTAGTCAAACTCCTTTAAAACTCATGTGCTAAAGAGACCTAGAAACTTGCCCGGTGAGGGGGAAGCTGGCCAGAGCTGGTGAGATCGCAGGGATGGGGAAGGCACTTTAGAACGGGCCACACAGCTGCCCAAGGTGATGCTAAGTTGGACCATAAAGGCAGCAATTCTACATTTACTAGTTGCTTTTATATTGTAGTTTTGGTTGTTTTTTTTTTCATTTTGTTTGTTGTTTTTGTTTTTGTTTTTTTAAGAAATGGGTTTAAATGCCAAAGAATCTTAATTTATAAGATACTGGAGAGTTGCCAAGATGGTAAATCCCATACAAGCAGTGATAAGACTGGTCCCTTTTAGCATTTAAATTTCCATAAGATATCACTCAATGTATCCACCTTTGTGAGTGAAGACATTGAGTCCCCGTTGGAAGCCTTGTAACAATACTGTAAAGCTATCTATTAATTTTATTTTTTCAGCAAATTAGATAGGATGCATTGGGGGAAGGAGGGCTGAGAAGAGAAGGTATGGGAAGAAACCTCCTACCTGATACTTGCCTGGTTGGCATCAGACCCCACTTCCCCCTCAAGCTCCACAGACCCAGTTATAATGCCCACTGAAAAGCTCTGTCAGATTCCCATGACTACATTAAAAGTCTTCACTTTCCTAGTGTTCCCCTGGCTGAGAATAAATCTCCCCTTCCCAGGTCTAAAACATTTTTCAATGGAGGATAGAGGCCTCTAGACATGGGCTGGTGTATACTGCCAGTACAGCAGTGTGCCTTGTATCCTAGTTCCTAGATTCACTGGACCTGCAGCCCACATGACCCTTGAAAGGGCACAGCCAAACGGTGGTTTCAGAAGAGACAAGCTAGCATTGGAGACAGCCCCAGAAAGAGGTTCAGAATTTGGATAAACACCCGACCCTATGGCCCCTTTCCCCAACTGTAAAATGGAACAATTACGTTGAACCCTAATAACGTTGAGTCTAACAACGTTAGATAGTAAGAGAATTAAATGGTAAGAATCAGGCTGGAGAGATGTTCCATTGGTAAAGCCCTTGCCTAGTAGGCAAAAGGACCAAGTTGGGTTGTATGTAAAAGTGGTAGTGTTTGTTATGTGTTTGTAATTGCAGAGCTGGGGTTGTGGAGACAGAATTCCCAGGGCTTTCTGGACAGTCAGTCTAACCTCAGTGCTGAAATCTAGACCTCTGAGAGACCCTGTCTTAAAAGACGGTGGACAGTGTCCCTGGGATGACACCCAAGGGTGTCTTCCAACCTCCACATACATGCAAACATGCACACACATGTGCACATATACACACAAGCATGCAGACATATACACTAAAAATAAATAACACCATTCATGCTAAGTGCTTTGCAGTGCCTGGACCCTGGCAAGGTGGGAGCTGATGTGTATAACAGCAAGAATGATCTCAAAGTGACCAGGCAGGGGACCTTCCCGGCCTTGAGCACAGTGGGAGACTGTTAACCGCTTAGATCTGGATGGAGATAGAAATCCTTTAGTGATGAAGACTCCCGATAAGTCCCCCGCTAAGCTAAATTCCCAACTGCCCCTATAGGATGACTTTAGGAGTGCTGTGTACCCCCTCAGGTCAGACCATGATGTGTGTCACTGGATCTCAATATTTGTCCTAGAACACAAAGTACCTTGCAAAGGGAAAATTCTTCTGATTTTGGAAGTAAAAGAAGCCTGAGGTTTAAAGAAAAGCAATTTTCCACTTCGAATCTTTAAAAACATTTAACTTAATTTGGATGTAATTAACATTTAGATTAGAAGCTTCAAGCCTCCACTGCGATCTCCCTCTCTTGGGTCACAGGCTTCTCAAGATGCTCTAGGGGATAAGACTGCTTGTGCCTGTAACTCAGAGAAGGAAGATTCTCCCTGGGCACGATTGGGAGCACCTGTAATCCCAGCACTCCAGGAGGCGGGGGCAGATAGATCTCTGTGAGTTCAAGGCCAGTCTGGATTACAGAGTGAGTTCCAGGACAGCCAGAGCTACATAATGAGACCTAGTCACAGAGAAGGAAGGGAAGGAGAGACGGGGAGAGAAAAAGAAAAGAAAAAGGAATGGAAAGGGAAAAGAAAAGCTCTGAATCCCAACTACAGAGCACCCGTGTGGACCTCAGGCCACATCAGTACAGCACTGAATTCCACTTTGAGGCCGGACAAGTTTTGCTTTGTTTTGTTTCCTTCTGTTCTATTTTGAGACCAAGCTCCTCTAGGTAGCCATGGCTGTCCTGGAACTTGCTCTGTAGACCAGGCTGGCCTCAAATTCCTCCTCCTGCTCTTCGAGAGGTCCTGAGTTCAATTCCCAGCAACCACATGGTGACTCACAACCATCTGTAATTGGATCTGATGCCCTCTTCTGATATGTCTGAAGGCAGCAACAGTGTGCTCACATACATAAAAATAAATAAATCTTAAAAAAAGAAAGAAAGAAAAGAAAAGAAAGGAGGAGGAGAGAAGAAGGAGAAGAAGAGGGGGGAGGAGGAAGAAGATGGAGGAGGAACAGGAGAAGAAGAAGGGGAAGAAGGAGAGGAGGGGGAGGGGGAGGAGGAGGAGGAGGACTTCAAGAAGAACTATAATTGTCAATAGCCAAATGCCTGCCTGAGCCTTCTGAGTGCTGGGATTAACAAAATACTCCAGCACCACTCCACTAACTTTTTTTTTTTTAAATCCATTCTTTTCTCTGGCTTCCTTCAAACACAACTTTTACAAGCACATTTTATTCCTTGATCCAGAGACTTTCTGGTTCCTGTCCAGAAAAGCTGGCACTCCACTATTTATTTATTTATTTATTTTAAAGATTTGTTTATTTTTATGTACATGAGCACATTGTTGCTGTCTTCAGACACACCAGAAGAGGGCCTCAGATCCCATTACAGATGGTTGTGAGCCACCATGTGGTTGCTGGGATCTGAACTCAGGACCTCAGATCCCATTACAGATGGTTGTGAGCCACCATGTGGTTGCTGGGAATTGAACTCAGGACCTCTGGAAGAGCAGTCGATGCTCTTAACCGCCTCACTCCACTGTTTCTAAGCTCTCTTTCAAACCCTCCCAGGTCTTCCTTTAGTCAGAGAAGAGATTAAGTAAGTGTCTCAGCACCGAGTCTCAGATCCAGCTGGGCCACCGTTGGTCTCCAGGCTGCTTTCTCCGTCTTTCTCGGGGCTTCCTGGGCTGTGTCATGGAGGACAGGAGAGGTGGCAGAAGTCTGTCATCTGTAATAGGAAGTCACACTTCTGGTGGAGCTATGTGTCTGGAAGCGTCCTTTAATCATTCATAAATTAAGGCTGTAAGGCAGGAGGACCCTGCTTCCTTTTCTTGAGTGGCGTCACCTTGGGCAGTGTTCTTCCCTTGCTTGGGAGCCAGGCAGGTAGTGCGGTATCCCTGTATCCTCCAGATCTCACTCGGGTGTCCATGGAGGAGCTTTTAAATGGAGCTGCCCTGCCTCCCACAGTCATAGGGGTTTACCTACAATTACAACTGGCCACCTGCTTGCCCAGTGCGTTACCCAGTCCCCTGACCTCTCGGAGCATTTCCTTACCTTTGACTCTCCCAGCGTCTTTCTTTCCCCCCCCCCACCCTCATTCAAGGCCATCAACCGCCCACCAGGCATAACCTCACTCCTCAGCCTGCTGCAGGCACTGAAAGTCATTCGTTCGTTCACGTAAATAATGCATGCGTGGTACAAGTCTTCTGAATGCTCGGGTTATAAAGATGATTAGGAAGACCCCATTCTGTCCTCGAGAATCATGAGGTGGGGGCAGGGTAGCAGAGTGAGAAAGAAGCAGTCAGAAGCTATCCAGGGTGTGGTCAGGATGGCCCCGGCCAGCTAACTCATCATTTTATAGAATGTTCTTGGGTTTCTTTTTTTTTAATTTTTATTTATTTACTTACTTAGTTTTAATTTATTTTCATTTCAAGTGTTATCCCCTTACCCGGTTTCCCCATCTCCTGGAAACCCTCTATCCAATCCCCCCTTCTCCTGTTTCTATGAGGGTGTTCCTCCACCCACTACCTACCCCTCTCCTCCTCCCCCCTCCCTGCCCTCGATTCCCCTACATTGGGGCATCTATGGAACTTTTATAGGACCAAGGGCCTCTCCTCCCATTGATGCCTGACAAGGCCGTCCTCTGCTACATATGTAGCCAGAGTCATGTGTATTCCTTGGTTGATGGCTTAGTTCATGGAAGCTCTGGGGAGTCTGGTTGATTGATATTGTTGTTCTTCCTATGGGGTTTCAAACCATTTCAGTTCCTTCAGTCCTTTTTCTAAAAAAAGGACTCCATTGTCCATTGGGGTCCATTGGGGACCCTGCAGTCAGTGCAATGGTTGGCTGTGAGCATCTGCCTCTGTATTTGTAAGGCTCTGGTGGAGCCTCTCAGGAGACAGCTATATCAGGCTTCTTTCAGCAAGCCTTTCTTAGCATCCACAATAGTGTCAGAGTTTGGTGACTGTATATGGGATGAATCCCCAGGTGGGACAGTCTCTGGATGGCCTTTCCTTCAGTCTCTGCTCTGCACTTTGTGTCCATATTTGCTCATGTGAGTATTTTGTTCCCCTTTCTAAGAAGGACGGAAGCACCCACACTTTGGTCTTCTTTCTTGAGCTTCATGTGGTCTGTGAATTGTATCTTGGGTATTTGGAGCTTTTGGGCTAATATCCACTTATCAGCGATTGAATACCATGTGTGTTCTTTTGTGATTGGGTGACCTCACTTAGGATGATATTTTCTAGATCCATCCATTTGCCTAAGAATTTCATGAATTCACCGTTTTTAATAACTGAGTAGTCCTCCATTGTGTAAATGTACCACATTTTCTGTGTCCATTCCTCTGGTGAGGGACATCTGGGTTCTTTCCAGCTTCTGACTATTATAAATAAGACTGCTGTGAACACAGTGAAGCATGTGTCCTTGTTATATGTTGGAGAATTCTTGGGTTTTTAACCACATCATCTATGGAGGTCCTGGTGATCTGTAGATACATTCAGTTGCCTGGTAAATACCTACTGGATTAGAGCCCACTCAGTACTTTGGCAGATGAGAACACACAAAAACTAGCATGGCTTCCTATGAAAGTGGGACAGAGCCCATGGGACTTGCTCATTGATTGGATGTAGCTGGAGAGAGGAGGGTGACATCAGCAAGAGTACGGGTTTCCGAGTTCGGTAGCTGGCTGGATAGTGGTCGAGAGAGGCTCATATTTGGGAAAGAGCAACAGGAAGTCTAATTGGAGAAGGCCTATCTGAGATGCTAGCCAGATCTAGCAGACATCTACTGCTAAAGGTAGGAAGTGGCCATTTTGGGATTGCCAACATGCAGTTGGCCCTTTAGCCTTCAGATGAAAGATTTCACCCGTGCATGGAGTCCATAGTGTTGAGGAAGGAGCCTCTCTAGCTCATGGGGAGTGCAGGGGAAAACAGGAGAGATGCTGAAAATGCATTGTTGAAATCGAGGGGATGGCAGGTTCACAGGCCCATGATCCCTGATCTCTGCATCTCCAGAGGGGCCTGGGAGCCTCAGACCCGGTAGCCACTGTGAACGCAGAAGACATGAGAAATGGTCTGCAGAGAATGGGTTGATGCTCCTGCAGTTTTAGTGGAACTTGGCCCACCAAGAAAGTTTCAACAAGACACAGTTCTAAGGGAAATGGCTTCCGGGCCAGGCTTCGGGAGAGCCAGGGACCCAAGCCCCACCCTGAAAGTGCTAGCTTCCCAGAGGCCTCCAGGAGAGACCACAAGACTCAGTGGGTCATCTTTGGCTGCCCGTCCTGCCGTCAGGAGATCGCAGCAGCGTTGTTTGGCTAGGTTTAAAGATTTCTGAACTCGAGTTAAAAGGCCTGCCCTGTGGAAAGGGGCCACACAGAGTAAAAACTTGTCCTCTGGAGGCTTCTGGATGCTAATGGCTCCTCTGCGTGCCTTCCATGTATGTGACGTTTGCTGAGAGCTCTTTTCCCTGCCTTCCAGAGGGTCCATCGCTATGCAGGATTTGCAGAAACAGGTGTATCGCTAAAGGCAGATTCTGGCCCACCACGTGCTTATCAGCTCCTGGCTTCTGCTCCCGCTCCCATTTCCTGACACTCAGCTGTCAAGCACAAAAGTAGTTGCTTGAAATAATAGCCTTATAGTCTCGGGGAAAATCTGGCCGGTGCAGATAGTTCCCCGTCTTCTGCATTCCTCATCATGCGGACCTGCCGTTGAATAGGCGGTGGACTGATGACTTGGGGGAGATGATGTTTGCTTGTTTAATTTTTTTTGAAGACGTTGTTTTTAGGCTCGCAGAACAAAAACAGAAAGGAAGGTACAGTTCTCATCTACCCACAGGCCCCTATGCACACAGCCTCTCATCCTCCGCATCCTTACCACAGGACGCATGTTCCGTTAGAGCTGACGGCTCTGTGCTGACAGACTGTCAGTCTGTGGCTTGCATTAGAGATTAGAGGTCCCATGGTCTTGAACAAATATAGCATAATAGGTTTCTATTAGTACCCAGCAGGTTTCCATGGCCCTAAAGATTCCGCACGCTCTGCCTGCATAGCTCACCCTCCCCTAGCCACAGTGAGGCAGTTTTTATGAAGGTGTTAAGTGACAATGTGTGTTAATGTGGAAACCCCAGAGGCACACCAACCATAATCACCTTCCTTAAGTGTCCGCATCTTATGGGCCATCAGCGCTGTCACCAGGACCCTTGGGATTTGTCCTGCTGTCCCCTCTTCTTTTTCATGCTGCTTTCAGTCCAGTCCCCCTTCCATTTCCTAGACCTCGAACCTTACCCAGGTGTCCTTGTGCCTTTTCAACAAATGTCACGTAGGGGTTTGAGCCCATGACTAGTGGTTCCTGAAACTGCCCACCTCTGTCACATTTTATTTATAAAGTCACACTCGGCGGCACACTCCATGTTTTCTGAAGCCCATACAGAGAGATAAACTATGGAAATTAGGTAGGCAGAGAGCGGAGGAAAGAGCTAAGTTGGATGCCGAACATCCCCCCTAGCTTACGACGGGTGGTCTGAAGTGAGTGGGTTGCGGGGCTTACACGGAACCCTTGGTCCGCATCAGAGATCAGCTGGATAGTAAGAGGAAGCACTTCGCCATTGCTCATAAGCGGAAGAGCAGACCGTAAATGCTTTGCAGACATGGAGTGAATTCCCCCAAAATGAGAAGCCTTGGGCTTACACTTTGGCCAGGGGAGTAATGGTGTGCAGTGCCCAAGCATAGCTTGCTACCATTGGGAAGGACAGCAGGCAGTGTATACGCTAGAGGAAGCATCTCCGAAGAGCTGGCCTCAGGGCTAAGTGCTCTGAGGCTCAACTGGCTGCCTCTGCACCCAGTCTCCCTCTCTTCAGACCTCGTTTTCTTTGCTTGTCTCTGAGATAGCATAGTGACATCATTTCCTGATAGGAATGTATTAATGCACCTGACTAGTTTGAGTGATTATAACTGGAGTGGGAAAACAAAGGATTGTCCCTCTGTCCTGCCCTAGGCCCATTATGACTCTTTCTGTGACCAATTACTGTATCATGGGGCCAGCCAATGACATAGCCAGTCCCAGTTCCAGCCCCAGCCCCAGCCTCAGTCTCAGCCAGTCCTCATCAGATGGCGTTGGCCACCATTTAAGGGAAGATTGTTCTGTGAACACAAAGGTTCCTTTTGAGGAAGAATCAAGTCTTGACTTCTGAGTTTGAGAATGTGTGCTACTGTGTTTCTTTCGGTAACCATTTGAGAGGAATTCACATCTGGCATTTCAAAAAACCTGTGTCCTGTTGAGATGTCTCAGTGCTAATAAGGGCCTCTCTAAGTCGTCCATTTGGAAATACATAGCCCGATATCGTTCTGCTCCATTATTGGGGTATCGCGGGAGGGAGGGGCTCCCTCGAATACACAGATTATCTTATTAATTAAATTCCATTTCTCTTTTCTCTGCCTCTCATTTCAGAACAGTTTGATCACCACTGTCCCTGGGTAGGCAACTGTGTGGGGAAAAGAAACTACAGATTTTTTTATATGTTTATTTTATCCCTGTCCTTTCTGACAGTCTTTATATTTGCATTCGTCATCACACACGTCATCCATCGTAAGTATGCCTGGCGGAACAGTGACGTATGTAATCGTTTGCCCTACCTTGGCTTTTCTGATTTGATTCTGAGTTCCTATTCCTCACCATTCTGGCCTTCTCCCCCCACCCCATCCCCCCTCTTCAGCCTGTTCACTCTGGGATTTACTTTCTCCATCCCTCTATGTCCTTTCCTCTTCCCTAAACCCCATCCCTCCAATGGCAGTTTCCAGGTGTCACCTGGCCCAGGTCCCACTTGTGTCCCGATAGCGAGGCATCACACTGACATGCCTGCCCTCTCCGACCTCAGTGATGTCTGCTGGACCTCCCCTGAAAGCTTCATCCCTCCATTTTGTACAAAGATCTACAGGCATAATGATAACCATGGAAGAGTTGAATCTGCTCCTAAATGACCCATGGTTTAAAAATATACATCCCTAGAGGAAGAATGTGGCATACTATCAACTGACCCGTGGTTTAAAAATATACATCCCTAGAGGAAGAATGTGGCTGGGGACAGATACTGGGTTTTCTCCTCCACACATTATATATGTTCAAAATATACATTCAATGAGATCCTCAATTTCCTGCCAGTCTCTGACATATAAAGAATGTGGCTTTTTTTTTTAAAGTTAGGTCTGAGGGCAAGTGATTTTTAACGTATTTGCATAAGAATTCAGCATTTTTTTTTCATTCACCATTGTGAAGTGCATACTGAGCTTCTTGGTCTCCAAGTCATTCCCTTTCCCACAACTGGGGATGGTGAGAAGGAAGTTGATTGGTATTGAGTTCCAAATCTAGACCTTTAAACCTCCATTAGAGTGTCACTGCCCACATTATCGAGCAACTCGGTCTCTCAGGCTTCCCCGAAGAATGAAAACCCACGAGCAAGCCCACAGCCCCGCTCTGGTGTGTTTCGGGAAGGATCTAAACGGAGGGGCTTCATCATCTTCCCCTGCTGGCACAGATCTTACGAATGGAGCAGGCTGAGACTCTGCAGGTCCCATTTCCCACTCCTGTTTGGGTGGAGTCCATGGACGGACTGGGGAAGTGGGGGTTCCGAATGGTTCCCACTGGTCTCTAAGCAACAGTCAAATGAAGCCACTGAATCAGCTACCAAAGGACTCGCGGCTCTTCTAATCTCCAGGCATTTCTCATACGATTCTCCTGTCCAGACGGGACACAAACCTGGAATACATGCCTGAGAGTCTAAGTCAGTGGGTTGTGGGAGAAGCTAAGTACTCACCAGAGGCCTCTTCCAAGCCAGCGGGAGCTGGTGACAAGGTGGCTTTGCAGAGACACACACACACACTCCCCCTTTCCTGGGGCTTTTTGAATCCCAAAATGGCCAAAGCAGAGCTGCTCTGTGGATTCACGCACAAAAGCAGCAGAGAAAAAAAAGCCAAGGGTGTTGGATGTTGTTTTGAAGGAAGCGATTGTTCGAGTGGGCAGAGGAAGTATCGATACTCAGCACACACATGATGATCAGAAATAGTATTTCTTGCCTTACATTATTTTATAAATTTCATAAATGTTCTTATAAAAAAACACTTGCAGATAAATAAAAACATCATGTGCCAAAATTAACCAGGGCCCAAACTCTGCCGCACCATGAATCTCCACATGGTTGAAATAGGCATGACTTACAGTCTCACTTCCTTCAGGGAAGCTCAGAAAGCTTCCATTTCACACTATCGGGTTGCTTTCCGAGCCTCTGCCCTGCGTTCCAGAGCTTCCGGGCTACTTTTCAATTGCTCCATCCTGTATATATAAACACCAGGAAAGCATATATACACACTTGTACAGTTCATCACACACTCACACACACACACCCACACACACACACTCACTCATAAACCTCACAAGCTTTCACACTAATACCTGGTCACATGTCGTCATGCACCTGCACACATACATGCACACACACACACACACACACACACACACACACAAAACAAATCTTTAAAATTTGTTTACAGTAGGATGTCATTATATCTAACACAAAGCACCATCCCTCTTCTCATCAGATTCAGCTTAACTCAAACTCCCCAGTGTGTCCTTGCAGGACAACGACAATACCATCACCCAAAGGAGTCAGTAAATGAACTCCATCTCTGTTTATTCTGGGTAGCCATGACTACCCAGGAAGACTGTCGCTGGTAGCTAAATTCCTAAGACCTCTACTGCCAAAAGTTAACATATGTGGGCAAAACAGAAGAAACTGTGTAGGATTTTGTTTTCCTGTTAAAATGAGGAGAACACAAGAGTAATCAAAGATATAATTTATGGGAGAATATACAGATACGCATCTGCTTCCACTGGAAAAAAAAATAATGTCCTGCAGATGTTGGTTCTAATTCTGAATCTTGCCATCTTCTGGAAATCATGCTCTCTGATCAGTAAACTGGGTGCCCTAAGGCTTGCCGAATACAAAGATTGTTTAGTGGGTGTTGAGACACCCGTTCTTCTTGTGTAGATAAAAGCAGTGAGCATGGGGTGAGGGAGGGGTGAGTGTCTGAATAGTAAATGTTGGCTTCATTCCCACAGGTTCACAGCAAAAGGGATTCCTCGATGCCCTTAAGGACAGCCCAGCGAGATATCCTTTCCGGTGGCTCAGTGGGGACTTTGCTCATGGAATCAGTATTTTGCCAGCCCCTACATTCTTTATTTATTCTTACCTCTCTAGTTCTCTAGCTTTGGCTTTTCTCCTCATAAGTCACACCCTCAATCATCCCTTAAAGGCATCGGGAGCCTCGCAGGACATCCCCGTGTATGAGGAATGACGAGTCTCCAGGTGACTCACACAGCCCTGTCTAAACTGAAGCGCTCCTTAGCTAGAAAGCTACGTATGGCGTTTCACCTGCCCCTCCTACCCCAGAAGGCAGCTGAGAGTTGTGCTCTGTTAGGTTAGGCTGAAGTACGGCTATGAACCTGCCTGATGTCACTGTGCTTAACAGGTGCTTCTCACCGTCATAGATGCCCAGGTATGAGTCTGTTTGGGGCACGGGGCAGCAAGTGAGGGTCGTGGGCTACTTGGGAGACTCTGGGGTACTTAACAATGTTCCTCTGCAAGTGCAGTCACCGCTACTGTCTCTAGACAGAACTCTCTTTCACTAACCTGAAAGTCAAGTCATTTAGATGAACGGGGACCATTTCCTACCCTCCCAAACAGTGCATGTATTCATGCACCCTGGTATTTTGAATCTTAAAAGAAAAAAAAAATATGTCTGTGTATTAAGTGCTGAGTGGGCTTTTGCTGAGTGGGTCTAGACTTCTGTTGATTTGCTGTGGAATCAAACAGAAGGACCTGCTGACCTAGCTCCTCAGGACTGAGCTCTCTCTCTCCCCACATAACGGGATAGACCGCATTTGAACCGTTCACTAATCACATGAGTGATTTTCAAAGGTGGTATGTAAACATACTTTTTAAAGTAAGGCCATCCAGGCTGCTGAGCCCTGGGATATGGAATGAACATGTGTATGGGGGGGGGGAGTGTTTGCACAATAGACGTTATCTCCTTCTGATCCCACAGAGTACTGTGGACTGCGCAGGAGGCTGGCTACCCGTGCATCCTCAGTGGTCAGCTAATAGTTTGTTAATGGTATCTGCATGGTGGAAGGAGACTGGAGAATACTGATAAGAAGCAATGGGAGGGATTGAAGAATAAATTCCACCTGTCCGATCTCCTGTTAATGATCCAGAAAGCTGGAGTTAGTTACATGTTAGCAAGGAGAAAGGATAGTTCATGGAATCAAGTGCTCATCAGAGCTTCTAAGAACAGGTTCTACTAGGAATGGCACCCCTAGAGGGTGACCAGCTCCCCATAGCCTTTGCCCTTGTAACCTCTAGATTCAGTGGATAGTGCTTCAAAGGGTCTTAAAGTGAAGCTTTGCCTGTGTCTTTCCCAGAAACAATCTCGTCTTATGACAGCGGTTCTCAACCTTCCTAACCCTTTAATACCGTTCCTCATGTTGGGGTGACCCCCCCCAACCATAAAATTATTTTTTTGCTGTAATTTTGCAGTAATTTTGCTCCTGTCGTGAATCATCATGTAAACATCTGATGTGCAGGATGTCTGATCTGAGACCCCTATGGGGTTTGTGACCCAAGAGGGTTGAAAACCACTGTTTTAGGAGAACCAGCCCGAAGGCTGGTTCCAGTGTGTGGTAGGTGAGTCTGACCTGTAATGCTGCTTGCTTACAGAGCTGTCCCTTGACTGATGGTAATGCTTGCCTCCAGCTCACCCTCTCCAGACCTTCAGGCTTCAGAACAGGGTGCCATAAAGCTTCAGGAGGCAGGTCTGAGCCGGATTGCCTGAGTGCCAGGCCAGGCCGGGCCGAGCCTCGTGGATACTGGCAGATACTCTAGGAAGAGGAGATAGATAACTTGTCTTTTAAGACTTTTGGTGGCTTCAAACCTGGTCTCCTGACCATGTTCTAAACATGATGAGAAATAAGGGCCCAGGCAGAGACTTCTCATAGCAGATTTATTCTGAAATATACCCAACTGAAAACCAGTGTCACTGAGGAAATGAGAGACATGTACCTCATAACTAACCACAGTGCCTTACTGGAAATGTCAACATAAATGATGGCAGTGTTGACCAATGACAGGCAGGACTTTAGGAGAAAAGAACTGCCCACCAGCCTCACCGGTGTATAGGACCAGTGTGGCCACTAAGAATGGACAAGGAGGGAGAGAGAGGGTCCCAGACAGCCTCGACTAGAAGGGACTCAGCAGGTCACATCCCAGCCAGCATCACAGCCTCAGCCTTCTGAGAGGCACTGTCTTTCCCATCTCTTCCTGCCTCCCGAGGCCTGCCCACCACTTCAGATCCTCCCTTTGATCTTTACATCAGAGAAGCAGAAGCTGCCAGGGAGAGAGAGCCTCTGGTCAGTAGCCAGTCAGGTAGCTGCCCCTACCCTAGTTTTATGAGAGCCCCCTCTCAGAAAGAGATAAAGGAGAACCTACTCTACAGACACACACACACACAACCAGGCCTTTAGCATACCCAGCCAGTTGGGTCCAAACAGAGGAGAACTACAGGCTAGCTTGTCCTGTAAAACTCCTTTGCTGAACTCCTACCTTAATGAGCCAAACCTGAGTGTCCCAAGGCCAAGGACAGCAGACCCTGGCCTTTGAAGCACATTCAATTCGGAAGGGCCTGATCTATGGTGACAAGCCAACACACACACACCACATGCCTGCTTCTTTCTCCTTCTGTGAACATTGGCAGGGCTGTGTGTATAACATCAAGGCTGTACTTAGGTGAGGCTAGGGGCTGATTGGTGGGAAAAGCAATGTGGTTAGAGCCATGGCCTGAGGAGGGGGGAGGGGCGGGATGATTCTGAGAACATTAGTGAGACCTTTCCTGTCTCTGATGCAAAATAGCTCATCAAAGTTCTCTGTCTGGAGTGGGGAATGAGGAGTGAGGGTTTGGGGTTGCTTTAGCTCTCAGCTGTAGTCCCTCATGGTAGGACTCGCTGAGGCAAGAGGTCGTGTTCAAGGTTCCTCTCATCTTCGATGAACAGGAAGCAGAAGCAAAACCAGAACCAGAGGCTGAACCACCCCTCCCCCCCCATGACCTATCCCTGCCATTACCCAGGTTACCAAAAATTCTGTAACCTCCCCCAAAAACATGCCAATAGCTGGAAACTGAGCTATAGGGGACATTTCACATTCAAAACATATAACAGGAGGTTTTACAGGGTGGGGCACCTTGGAGACAAAGGGTCCCAGGAGACAAGGGAGATACTAACATTGAATAGCTTGACGATAAATGTCGAGTTCTGAGATACAATTTACAAAGAAAACTTCAGAGATTGATCTCTCTCTCTCTCTCTCTCTCTCTCTCTCTCTCTCTCTCTCTCTCTCACACACACACACACACACACACACACACACACATATCTTTACCACCCCACAGTAACTTTAGGGGATCCCCTTTAGTTACCCACTTGTCAAACAGAAGCAGGGAAACATATGGAAGCCACACCCCACAGGAAAAGGCCACTGGTCAGACATGTTAGGGAGTCAATATGGTGGACACTTCTTCCCAGTCTCCTGGGAGCATGTGCAGGGGAAACCAGGGTACCCTGGGCATCCTTGAAGAATTCCCCAGAGAGGAGACCCTGCCTTGCGCCCTCATGTCAATGCAGTATGGCATTAACATCTCATTAAAGGGATTACAGTCATTTGTAATCATGACTTATTGTTCGGAGCTCCCCAAATGAAAAGGATTTCCTGTGGTTGGTAAATCAAGTGGCAATTGCGAAGGCTTTCCCCTAGAAAGTCTCTTTATCTCCAATTTGCATTCATTTCAATGCTTGCCCGCCTGAGAGGCCTCCACAGACTAATGGGCACTGGTCCCTTTTAATGGAATTTACTAGAAGGTTGGCAGAAAGAAGGACACCATGTGGCATAGTGGGAAAATAATGAAGCATTGGCCTTTGCTGGCCTGCCCATGCTGGTAGACATTGATGGCCAAAGACTACAAGAAAATCAGGACAGACACCCTATACAGCTGCACCTACCTATCCAGCACAATCCAGTGACATGCCTGACTCCACCTAAGCAAAAGCCACAGTCTCCCAGACACCAGCCCTGCTCCAGTGTCTTCCCACTCCCCCTACCCCTCCACCCCCGACCAATGAGAGGAAGGGAGGCCTGAGGCTCCAATTATGTTGTTAAGATCACAGTGCGGACAGGCAGTTGATAAAGGTTGAAAGTTCTAAAATAATCCCAGGAGAGCTATAATGAGAAGAAAGGAAGGGTTTCCCTGGCCCTTCATTGAGTGGACTTCTTGTCGGTCTTTGTATGTCCTTCCAGAAGGTCTTCGGGAAGTTGGAATTCATGCTTGCACGCTCTTGAGTACACACCTATATGTGGCTAAGGGATGGCTTGTTCCTACAAGGACCCTACTCTTTGTGTTGTCCCACAAGTTGACTTTGCTTTAAAATATTACACAGAGATAAATCGACCTCATTCTTTTTTTAACTACCTTCTAAAACTCTATGCATAGTTGGCGTGTTCTTCAGGTGGATATTCACATTCCTTCCTTTCTGTCCTGTTCCAAAGGTGAGATTGTAGGTATGCAGTGGTACTCACCTATAACCCCAACACATGGGAAACTGACCTTGAGGACAGCACCTTTGGCTGGGTGACCATGGCAGGCAGCATCCACAGACAAGGAGGATAGAAGCCATGTCCAGTAGGACAATCAACAGGAACATGGTTTTTAACCTAGTGGGCTCCCAAAAGCATCTTGGGAATGTTGTTGGTCCATGGTCACCAGCCTCAGAATCACACGAACATTCTCCCGACTTTGAATTCTGCCCCATCCTTGTGCTGTGAGCCATGTCTGGACAGGCCTTGTCTCAGTGCTGTCCCTTGCTCTGACAACCAGCAGCATCTCTCTCCCCATGCCCTCACAGCGGTGGTTTTCGCCCAGTTTCCCACTGTTCTTGTACAACTTGTCACTAAGTGGCCCCAGGAGCCCATTTGTCAGATTCTGCTTCTTCAAAGCTCCAGTTGGGGTCCTGGTGACACCTGCTGTGAATTTGAAACCTCCACACACAGGAGAAGAAGGCTTGAGAGAAGGACTGTGGGTAAATGAACCTGCGAAAGAGCCACTTCCCCTGTTCATATGGTCACTCATTCATGCAAATGGCCACCGCCATGGGTAGATGGCCAGAGGGCAGCACAGTTGTGTTTTCCTACCTGTAGGTAGAACCATCCATTTGAAGGAGACCTCAACAGTACCCAGATTATGAAGGAGCCATTCCTGAGAGGTGTACCTGCTTCAGTACAGGCTGCCAGGCCAAAAAGGAGCTGCCTATCTTATTGGATGGATGCTAATAGAGATGGAGAGAGTCCGGCAGCGGAAATGATTGTCATCCGAAGCCTGCCTGATTCGGTCAACAAACATCCGACTTCTTACTGAATTGACTCTCAGTGGAATTTTTTCCTTCTCATTTCTATTTTTAAAAATGAGCAGAAGGGTTTTGCAGCTTTGAAGAGACAAGAACTCCCTGATCCTGGTTACAAGACAAGCCGCTGGGGCCAGTGAAATACATTGTTGGAACATCTGTACCTGGATCTGAGAGCAGATATGAGGAGAGTGCTTCCTCCAATTTCCATGGATGTCCAGTCTTATAGGAAGAGTCCCTCTGTCCCTTGAACTGGGATGGGGTCAGCCTAGGACCACTGGCCTCCAGCAAGGATTGGGAAAAGAACCAGCTGAAGAACCTCTCATGCGGGCTGTGCAGACTTCTGGCATTCAACACCCAGTTCTGATCTATGTTGTTGCTATGGTCTCATGTAGCCAAGGCTAGCCCCAAAGTCACCATGTAGCCAAGGATTACCTTGAATGTCTGATCCTCCTGCATCCATCTCTGGATGTACCAGAGTACATGCCTGGTTTTCTGCAATGCCAAAGATTGAAAAGATTGAATGCAGGGTTTTGGGCAGGCAAGGTAAGCACTTACCACCTAAGATACAATTCCACCTCAGCTCTGTCTCTAAAGCTTCCTACCTTGGTGTCCTCAATTGTTAAACGGAAGTGGTATTTATGAATGGGCTACCCTCAGGGTTGGGTGAGTCAGTTCTTGTGAAGTCTTTAGAACAGTGCTGACATGCCTCCAGTGATGGCGGCCATTGTTACAGAAGAGACTGCCAGTTCCTCAAGACACGACATCTTAGGCAGCTTTATCATCTGGGTGGGACAGACGGCAAAACTGCCTCGCTTGTCCTCGGGCATCATGTCATTTTGTGACAGCTAACAGCTCACGGTAGCACTACATCCTACTAACCAGTGAGGAAATGTTTCTAAGGCATAGAAGATGTTCATAAACAATTTTATTTTTCCAGGCTGGGGAGCTAGCTCAATTGGCAAAGTACTTGCCTTACAAGCATGAGACCTTGAGTTCAGACCCCATGAATTAAAGCTGGGCAGAGTAGTGTATGCTTGTCATCCCAGTACTGTGAAAGTAAAGACGGACAGATTCCTAAGGCTTTCTGGACATCAACCTAGCATGCCTAACAAGCTTCAGGTCAGTGAGAGACCCTGTCTCAAAAATTTTTTTAAACATAATGGCACAGAATGGATCTCAAGGTTGGACTCTGACAAAGGCATATGGATATATCCAAAGAAAATCAATCTCTCTCTCTCTGTCTCTCTCTGTCTCTCTCTCTCTCTCTCTCTCTCTCCCCCCCCCTCCCTCCTTCCCTTCCTCCCTCTTCATTTTTGTGATTTCTATAAGCCCTTACACTTGCTCTCCCACCAATCACACTGCCTCCTAATGGAAGCATTTAGTAATTGCAGGTCACATTGCAAATGGAGTAGCCAGAAGTCCAGAGCCCAATTGACCACCTGCTCCGTTGTAGTTTTATGGTTCATATTTGAGCCTTTCTTCTATTTTCACTTCCCCATCATCCTGTCTGGCAGTCATTGTTTGGTGATGCACAGATGTTTCTGAGATTGATGTTCCACTCCCATCTTTATTCTCTTTCTCCCCTGGACCACATCTTTTCCCCAGCTCCTGTGTCACTTAGTCTCACTGTCGGCTATCTTTTCCCTCACATGAAGAGTTCTTTATGTCATGGCCTCTGGCTCAACCTCATTTCCCTGGCTTAGCCTGCCCTCTGGTCACTTAATCTTGCCTTCCTGGACTCCACCTCTGCTTTGTAGCCAGTGTGGAACATGACATCCTCCTGAGCCACCTCCCAGCCCTGATAGGGAGAAAAAGAAAGGACATACAGGAGCCCTGGCCATTGAGTGCATGAGCTACTGTCCCATGTACACACAAAAGCTCCACCATAGCTATTTCCTTTAGGATAGTCCCGGGTGACACTGAAGGCTTCTGCACCCCTGGCTAGGTTTCTCTGTGTTTCTCCTGTCCTTTAGAGACCCTCCAAACCACCTCTCCAAAACCAACCTCCAAAAATAGATGTTGTGCCTTACTGTCTGTGATAATGACTGTCAGCTCACAGATCAAGAGCCTGTTCTCTTTTCTCATTTGATGCAACAGCCTCCATCATCACACTGAGACACTGGGAAATGTATTCAGTTCTGTCATCTAAGGAGAATTATTTCCAGCTTGGAAACAGTGACGACAACACACAGCCCATTCTACGTCCCTCCATCCTTAGTCACAGGAGGAAAGTACAAGGCTTCTTTACTTTCCCCAGTCTGTAACTCACTGATAAGAGAATGCAAGATGTATATTTAAACCCAAGATCTGCCCCCAGGATGAAATTTTTTTTTCCTGAGAAACATCTGTATCTCGTAAATAGACTCTTATAAACATTTGCGGGACAGAAAAATTCTCTCATCCTTTCAAATTACCACATTCTTGGTTGATCGATGCCATCTGGTGAAGGCCATGCTGTTCCTCTGTTAGTGGTGGCGCATCACGTTGAATGCCTGGCTTCCTCTCACTTCCCTCTCCCAGCACCTAAGCACCTTGTCCTCTGCCAGGGTTTGTTTGGCTGTGTGTGGGGGCAACGGTGTAGCCAGTCTTTTGCTACTTTGTGAATTCTTCCCCCTTCCACCCTTCTCCACAACACTAGACAGAAAAAAGGATACAAAGTGAAGGAAAGAGAACTCTGCATAAAAGTCCGGGGTTGGAAAGCCAGTTACACTCCCTGCTGATTAGGGGCATTGAGTTCCTTGGGGCAAGTTTGATCTTTGCTGTCAGGATATCTAATTTCTTCTTCTTGTTTCTTCTTTGCACATGACTGCTTAACAAACTGCAACCAACAGCAACCAAGAACCCAACAACAACCCACTACTCAGTGCCCCAGCATTTATATACCCTCTGAAAAGTCTCCCAGAATTCCAAACGTCACACAATTGCAGAAACTCTCTGCTGCTGACAAAATCACGCCCCTGCTAAAGCACGAGGCAAATCATAGTCGGCTGCTGTGAACGATCTAAAGTAGCCCCATATCTCACGCCTGGGATTAATATGAAAACATGTTCTTATATTTCTGTGTTTTTTAAAGAAGGCAAAATCCCCAAAATTATCATTAAATAGAGGTCTCTAGGAGGGAGCACCCCAGCCTGATTCCACACTTAGAGTCACCCTGAAGTTCATAGGCATGGGTACTTCTCACCTCATAAGCTGAGATCAGACTGTCCACAGAAGCTTCCCAGTGGGAGGGGGAAGGAAGTTTGTTGGTGAGACAGTCCTCAGCATTCAAAAGCTAAACTCAGAGGGATGTTTAATATTTAATCCTTTCATCAAAGGTCTGAGCCACTGCTAGCTTCCAACCATCCTCAGTTGCATTACAAGTCAGAAAAGGTGAAGGTCAGGTCCAAAGGGGAAACGGTTGGTCCATCTGAAGAAGTAAGCAATGCCCAGGGAGCCTAGCAGAACTGTGAATGTCACTCCGCACTGGGGGAGGAGGTGACAGAAAGTGTGGGTGTGGCCCTGGACTGAAGGAGGAGGGTGTCTGGTTAGAGAACAGGAAAGGATCACAGGTTAGGATGAGCTCAGAACCTGCCTGTGGAGTTTCAGCCCTTCACCTCCTGACATCTGGCCTCTCTGGAAGCCCCAAGAAGCCCATGATCCTTCTGTTGATCTCCTTGACTCACCCACTGTGCTAGAGGCTGTAATATGCTTCTTCTCCGTCTGGTCCATCATTGGCCTCTCAGGTTTCCACACGTACCTGATCAGCTCCAACCAGACCACAAATGAAGACGTAAGTTCCTGGCGGTAACATGTGGGTATTTGCGTGGTTAGCCTTGGAGGGGGAAGAGGGAGTGAGAGATGTATGAGAGACATCCTTCTCCAATACATCCCACCCCAGCTGTGAGAACCTTGGGGACGGAGAATGCAGTGGACAGCCGGTGTCCTGCATGCATGTTCAGGGCATCCCTCCATCCTCCTGCATTTTGCCACAATGTCAGAGCCATCCTAAGATGAGCCAAGTGGCGCCCAGTTCCAACCTTGAGGACTCTCTTCAAATCCTCTTAAAAAGTTTTGGAGGCAGCTGTTAACACATCCCCAACCAAAGACAGACCATGGCAGGCTGACATCTTGGAATCTCAACTTTCATCATATTAAGCTCAGGTTTCTGGAGGAAGTTACTCTAATGTGAAGTTAAACTTTGAGTCCAGGAGTATCTGACTATGCTGGTAGAGGAAAGGAAGGGGTTAAAAAAAAACAGAAAGCGTACTGATGGAAATGTTTTCCCAGCAAGTGTAGTTCTAACTTGATCTTCATCCTGAGATTTGTTTTTTTTCTATGCATGTTAAATGTCTCAGAACAGATCCAGTTCCCGTAAACAAAAGCTAAGGAAAATAAATGATGATAAGAGAGATTACAAAAAACAAAAAAACCCTGCCAGAACACATTCGATTTGGTAACTGTGAATATTGGAATCTGCAAATCAGACAACTTTAACAAGAGGCTGAATTCTCTGTCTAAATTGGCAGTCAAGGGACCCAGGCTAATGGTGTTTTGGGTAGCGTTCGCTTAATTACAACTTAAGGTTGGATGGGAAGCCCTTTCTCCGGATTCATGAGGGCCTGAATTGGACTCCTCAGTACCCATGTAAAATCTGGACGTGGCTACGCATGCCTGTGACCCCAGCATTGGCGGGGGGGGGGGCGGAGACAGGCAGAACCCCGTGAACTCACTGGCCCACCAGCCTAGCTGAAGCCACGAGTTTCAGGTTTGGTAAGAGACACTGTCTAGGGCAACCACATCTCCGGAGAGCAGTAGAGAACCCTGGGCATCTTTTTCTGGCTTCCATATGCACGGCACATACCCTTACATGGTCATGTGTGTGCACCCCACACCTACTCCACAAAACAATAAACAAGACTTAGGGTACAAGATGTGAATATGAAAAACAGAGTTTTCATTTTCCGTCAGAGGAACCTCTAGTGCCATGGTATAATCTTAAATAGGGACTATTTTGGTCCCCAAGGATTGTCATTCTCTCCCTAATCTAAGCTCCTGTTTGAGGAAATGTCTAACTTTTCCTATAAATAAATGCTTGTTTTCCTCAGAAAAGTGCCTCAGTTTCTCTCAGTAACTACTGTTTGTAGAGCCATGGAACCAGAGACTGTCATGAGCTTGGCAGGTGTTCACCCGCCGAGCTACATCCCAGCCTTTAGTTGTATCATTCAGAGGCTTCTCTGGGTTCAGTTAGCCCAAACTTTAGAGCTGGTCCTCCAGACATTACGTGTGTTATCGATGCTCTTTTTCTTTCAGATCAAAGGCTCTTGGTCCAATAAAAGAGGTAAAGAAAATTACAATCCCTACAGCTATGGGAACATCTTCACAAATTGCTGCGTCGCCCTGTGTGGGCCCATCTCTCCCAGGTAAGAGGCAGAGAGCAGCACACTGGTCACAGATCTTAGGAGAGCAGATGCCTTATCTGCCTTCACACAGCTCAGAGGCGGATGCCTGGTCCTCACCTGGTGGAGCTGACCACACCCGCAGATGACCCCTCAGTCCCCCTCTCTTCTATGTCACACTTAGACACACTCGAGGTATAGAAGCCTGGCTTCATTTGGTGAGGCTTCACTTCTTTTTTGCTTTGAGCTAAATTTGTATCCAACAGGAAAGAAGTTTTGTATATTTCAGAATAGAAAAACAGAGGCATGTGACCCTGCTCATTACTGACGAACACTGAACTCCTAGGATGAACTAGGATCTGTAGTTAGCATAGTAAGGGAGCCCTAGCTGTGCGTAGGAAGCAACTAGAAACCATATAGGGATAGATGCTAAAGGCCGAGGTGCAGACTGTGGTGTTTACATAATCCCAAGGGAGAACCAGTGAAGGCAGAGTGGGTGATGTAGGTATGGCACACTGAAGATGGTACTACTCTTGGCAGTAACTGGCCTCTCTCTCCCTCCCCTCCTCCTTTCTCCTTGTGGAGGAGGGGAGGCACACACGTGTGTTAGCTTCCTAAATGCTTTGCATGTTTCAACCTTTAAGATGTTCATATCATGCCTATGAAGTAGATATCATTATTTTCTATATTATGGATACATAAACGCAGGCATAGAACCTAAATATCATGTTCAAGATTTCACAGCTAGCAAATGCTGGATAACTGGGCCATCTGACATGGGATCCAGTGCATGTGTTCCCGGATCAGAACTGTACAAGTTCAAAATACGGCCAGCGTTTAGCTATTTGTGAGCTACACCAGAGTAGCATATTCCTTAAAAAAAAAAAAAAACCAAAACGAATCCGTTGAATCCGTCGTCTACACATGCCAATCCAGCAGGTATCCACAACAAGTGCCTGAGGGAGTTTCTAATTGATTCGTACCTCCTCCATCTGGTCTCAAATATGTGAAACAAAGAAAGCCACCACCAAGGTGGCTGGAGAGTCAAGAAGGCAGTCCCCGTGTGTGTGTGTGTGTGTGTGTGTGTGTGTGTGTGTGTGTGTGATGCACACACCCTTCATGTTACTGTCAGCCTCAGCTAACTCTCACTAGAGAAGGAGCGTAATGGGAGATGGAGAGCCCTGGTGTGTGTGTGTGTGTGTGTGTGTGTGTGTGTATGCGCGCACGTGTGCATGGGCGTGTATCTAAGGTCATACAACCACAGAACCAGGCTGCTGTGTTCACACCACAGTGGGACCACTGGATAGCTACAACTAGATCCTCTCCCAACTTCAGCCAGGAATGCTAGGGGTGCAATATGAATTTCTTCTCTCATACTGGGGGCCTCTGGGGAACCCCGTCTACTCTTTAGGGGCTCTTCTTAGGGTACAGCCAGATGGGTGCAAAGCCCAGAAAAAGGGGTTGCCTTGGAGATGAGGGTCAGCCCCGTCAGGTGGGCACCAGCTCTTCATGAAGAGCTACAGATTCCCTCCCCTCTTAGGCCTCCTTCTTGGGGATCCTTAGGTCATCTCTTGGAAAGCTATGAATTTCCCACCATCTTAGACTGTCTTCTGTGAGGTGTTGTGGAGTCCTAGGGTAGGCCATGAGAGTTCTTGGAGGAACAGAAGAGTAAAGACCCAAACCATTCTTCCCTTAACCAGAATACACACTTGAGGTCTGGGGCTGGGGGGAACCCCTGAAAACCCCTGTATTCCCTCCACATCTCTTCCTGTTCCTGGATCCTGGATTTGCATGTGACCCTGCTTGTGTATTCACAGATCAAAACTTGTCATGACCCAAGTGGCTCCTTTACGGCTAGACTGACACAAGCTAGACTCACCCGAGCAGAGGAAGCCCCGCCTGAGAAAATATCTCTGTGAAGTCTGGCTATAGGCAAGCCTGTAGTGCATTTTCTTGAGATTGACAGGGGAGGCCCCAGCCCATCGTGGGTGGGGCCGTTCCTAGGATGGAACTCCTGGGTTCTATAAGAAAGCAGGTTGGGCAAGTGATGTTGAGCAATCCAGTAGGAAGCACCCCTCCAGGGCGTCAGCTCCTTCCTCCAGGTTCCTGCCCTGTTTGAATTCCTGTCCTGACTTCCTTTGATGATGAACAGTAATATGGGATTATAAGATGCATAAACCCTTTTCTCCCCAAGTTTCTTTGGCCATGGTGTCTCATTGCACCAATGGTAACCCTGACTAAGACATGTTGGTACCATGTCTATTGCTGTGGCAGACCTGACCAGGTTGTTTTGGGGAGGGTTATGGAAGGACTTTGGAATTTTATGCAAGAAAAGACATTGAGTATTCAGTGTTTAGTGAGCTATTCTGTAGGAGCTTGGATGGTAAGGATGTTGAGGGCCGCACAGAAGATGGAGGCGTGGCTTGTAAAATCTCAGACGCCAAGTTTAAAGATTCAATGAAGGCCATTCGTTAATTTTGAATTAAGATCCTGTGGTTCTGGTTAGCTGGGGACGAAGATTCAGCTGTGATTAACAAGATACCAGAGCTACTGAAGGGAACCCTTTGCCTTGCTGGGATACTCAGTGCTGGTCAGCTGGGGCTGAGAAGTTAACAGTGAGCAGTTAACAGTGAAGTTAAGAAAAGACCAGCATCCCCGAGGTGAAATCTTCTGGGAAGTGTCTCCTGAGAACCCGAGCACAGAATCTGTGTTCCAGAGGGAGACAAGGTGGTACCTCACCCAGTGGCAGCCAAAGTACGAGTCACCCAGGTGGTACTGGGTTTAAAAGCATGGAGGAGTCGTGTAAAGCAGCTGACACTTGGCGCTGTGACAGGCCAGGAGGTAGAGACCCAGGACTGAAGGGTTCATGCAGAAAAGTTGAGGGTTGGCACCATGAAGAGAGCCCAAGCAAGACGATTGGTGAACGTGCAGCCCAGTTGCAGTAGAAGACCCCAGCATTTTGGAGATGCCAGTACTATGGGATGAGCCCGGAGAACAGCAGTAGCAGTGGAGTGGAGCCAGCCAGGGCCTAGAAGACAAGCTGTGTGTCCTGTAGAGGGCAGAGCTGGAGAAGTGTCCCAAGCCCCTTGTAGGACCCCAGGAAATCATAAGTGACTTCAGACATTGGAGATTGAGTATTTACACTATTGGAGTTTGGTTTGGTTCTGGTCAGATTGTGACTGTGCCCTGGTTCCTTCCTCTTGAAGTAAGAAGGTATTTAATTTTTTTTTTTTTATCTTTGCCGGAGCCCACAGCTGAAAGACTTTGACCTTTGAAAAGAGAGTTCAAATTTTTTAAGGAATTGGATATTTTAAAGAGACTGAAGTTTTAATACGTTTGAGTTTGTAAGGACTGTGGGGCTTTTAAAGTTACTTGGTTTGTTATTATATCACTGTGGGAATCCATGTGAATGGAAAGGGTCTAGCCAAAAAAGGATGCATTTGTGTGTCAAGCTGACAGGCAATCAGTTGTACTGGAGAGTTTTGTGTCAGCTTGACACAAGCTAGAGTTGTCAAAGAGGAAGGAGCCGCAACTGAAAAAATGGCCTCCATAAGATCTGAGTATAGACAAGTATGTCGGGCATTTTATTTATTTATTTATTTATTTATTTATTTATTTATTTATTTATTTTTTAGTGACTGGGGGAGGGCCCAGCCCATTGCTGGGTTTGTGGTCCAAACACACAGACACATTCCCTTACTCCCAAACACAGTGCCACTCCCCATGGGACAAGCAGCCAACCACATTAGTCTGTGAGGGCCAAACATATTCAAACCACCACATGCACTGTGTTTGTGAGTAAGGGAATGCGTCTGTGTGTTCACAAAAGCACACATCCTGATTTCCACACAATAACATCAGTGTGAATGCTGGAGGTGGGGTGTGTGTGTGGCAGGGATGGAAGCAGGGGATCATACTAGACCAGGTCCAGGGCTTAAACCTGGAGTAAAGAATTCATTTGGACACCACTAAATACATGTGGTGGGTAAGTGCTATGCTTGGTGTGGGGTGTGCAAGGGAAAGGCGCCATCTTGTATGCCACATAGCCAGGGAAGGTAGTACACGGTGACATTTTGATTTCTTCTAAAGAATGAGTAGGCGTTAGGAAGGGATTCAGGGAAGGGAGTTTTGATTAACAGAAAAGATAGCATGCACAAGGGCCTGTGAAGAAGGGGTAGTCTAGCTGAACAAGAGAAATCAAAAGAGTGCATGCGCATTGGGGTTGGGGGGTAGGGGGGCTGGAGAAGAGCAAGAGACTGAGGAAATGGGGAGGGTATGAGTGGGACCTGTCTTGGTTAGAGTTTTCTATTGCTGTGACAAAACATCACTACCAAAAGCAACCTAGAAGTGAAAGGGTGTCATCTTACAGCTTGTAGTCCGTCATCCAGCATCCATCTAAGAACCTCCCATTGCACCTTCCCAATACAGACAGAGCCACTCTCCAAGAGGTCAGGTTTACCTGTTACTGCAGACCTAAGCTATAGCCATGCACCCTATTCAGGCTTAGGGGTTCCCTTCAGGGATTCTCTGAAGCTAATTCCTCTTTTCCTTACTTCTCTAGCACTTCCTGGGATGCTCTAACAAAGTGCTGTAATAGGGAGGGCTTAAAGTAACATATAGTTCTCACAGTCTGAGATTAGAAGTCTGAAAGGAAGGCACCAGCAATCCAGTCATGCTCTCTCTTAAGGAGGACACTCATCCTTGCTCTTCCCAGCCTCTGGAGGTAGTAATCCTTGGTCTATAGCTTCTGTGCTCTAGTCTGTGACTTTCTCCACACGACACTGCCATCTATTGTTGTAAGGACACCTGTCACAGTGTGCTGAGTCCCTCCACAATTAGGGACTCATCTTCTCATGCTTGCCTTTGCAAAGTAACCATAGGTCACAGATAGGGTGCCATCTACAGGTTTCGGGACTGGCACAATTCAGCCCACAAAGTTCTCCCTTCAAGCCAGTGTCATCAAGCAGGGGAGTGGGAGAGAATGTGGCCTTTGTGTGGATGGTTTGAAAAGAAGGAGAAAAAGAAAAAAAAAAAGAGAGAGAGGAAAGGGTGCACGCAGGTGTGGCTTGCTCTGATCTCCCACAATGCACTGGCATGGTGCCACCACTCAGAATATATGTCTGAATTAGTGTGATAAGATGACACAAGATTGTCGTAAGATGGCATTGGCTTGAAGCTGAAGAGGAAAGTTGGGAGCGATTGTGGCAGTGGGAGGTGACTGAGAGGAAGCTTCTGGGGTCTGTAGTAGGTGACAAACATTTAGACTAAAAAGGGGAACAGCCAGTGCTACAGGCCTCTTTAAAAGTAGAAATGACAGGTGAGGCTATAGATCCGTGTTAGAGCACTTGTCTGGCATGCACAGGTTTGAATCTTGGTACCCTAAAGGAAGAAGTGACAGACTTTGGTAGCTGGTTTTATGTAGAGGATACTATGGAATAGCTCAAGATGCGACAGTAGGTCTAGCACAGAAAGAGCCTGTTTAAATCTCTCTCTCTCTGCTACTGTGATAACACACTCTAACAAAAACAACTTAGTCGGGGAAGGGTTTATTCTGGCTCACAGTTCATGACAGGGAAGTCCAGACAGGCGGAGCTGGATACAACTAGTTACATTGTATCTGCAAGAAACAGAACAATGGATGCATATGCTCAGTTCACTTTCTCCTCCTCACACAGTCCAGGATCCTAGCCTAGGGAGTGGTACCACCCACAGTGGGAGGATTGCCCCACCTTAGTTAACCTAATCAAGATAATCCCTCACAGATGTGCAGAGAGGCTCATCTCCCAGGTCATCCTAGAACCCATCAAATTGACAGCTGAGAATAGCCATCGTAGAGGAACCCCAAGCCTAGATGTATAAATTATGTTGCTATCATCTTTGAGCTTTTTTCTCACCCTCTCCTTCCTCTGTTTGTTCTCCTGCAGCCTAATAGACAGAAGAGGCTACATCCAGCCAGACACGCCACAGCCAGCAGCACCATCAAATGGGATCACTATGTATGGGGCCACACAGTCGCAGAGTGACATGGTAGGTACTGCCTGAATCAGGGCCACTGTTCCCAGTGATGCCATCTCTTCTTCTGATATGTCCTCTAACCCAATAATATATGCCTGGGAAAATGCTTTAGTAGAAGGGACATCTGTAACATCCGTGTGACTCACATACTGACATGGGGAAGGGAAATGACTAAGTTGAACAGTATTCATGGAGGGACCATGTCATCTAGTCTGGCTGGCTTGTTACTGAACACACACATACACACACACTCATACACCGTCTCTTTGTTTCAATAGCATATGTCACACATATGTCCACAAAGTCAGGGAACAGTTAAAGGACAGGATCTACCTTCCCACCAGGGCTGGACCACTTTGATAGTCCCCATATCCTTGCTGTCCCTTGCCTGGTGTGCACTGCTACTATAATAACGTGCCCTGCTGCTATAGGTGGGCAATGGACACCATCACACTTCTCCATACTTCTACCCTGAGTCTTAGACCAGCCTGCAGCCCCTAAGGAAATAGGAGGAGGGCAGGAAGCATCTTCCCATGGACATCTGCAACCGCAGCACATCGACCCCTGACCCTCAGTGCCTGAACTTTCTGAGGTGTTTGGAAGGCAGCGCCCTCCCCATTTGCCTAAAGACATGAGGTTCAAGTCCCTACCCACTCTGCTGTTCGCCGTTTGTACAGCTGAGTCGCCTACATGGGGTTTCCGTGTGACCCAGAAGAGTTGGCATGGGGGTGGGACTTGGGGAAATCTTGCTGATAAGTATAGAGAGCTGCGAGGCAGAGTCAGCGCAGACCGTCTCTAAGACCTGCAGCTGGGGAAATCCTCCCGCCCCCTGCTCACGCGTGGCACCAGCCCCCTGCGGGAAGATGCTTGGGCTCCTTGCTTGCTAGCTGTGGGGTCTTGGTTGTGTTGCTTCACTAGCTGAGAGGTCTTCTTTGAAAGCAATATGGACGTAACCCAGTCTTCCTCACTTCTCCATGAGCGTCACGCGCGCCCACACAAGAAACCCTGAAAACCGGATTTTCTCCGAGGGAGGCAAGAACAGAGAGAGTAGGCTGTGTGCTCACCAAAGGGAAGATATTACATTTATTAGGCAACGGATGTCCAAAGCCTTTAATGGTCTCATTTAATCCTAAGCCCACGCTGGAAAATTATCGCTCAATTTTATTTTAACCATAAAGGGACTATACCAGAATTTCCACCTGTGTCTGTCGATTGCTTCCCTGACTGGTACACATGCTGATATGCACGCACGCTCCCACACACTCATCCTGCACCTTCCCTGAGGTTCTCACTATGTGCTAAGGGTTAGACTCAAAAGATAGAAGAGCTATAATGCCCCTTCTCACACACTTAGTGTCAGCAATCAGCACAACATGGTCCATGACGACAACGTTAGGAGCCTTCATCGGACGTCAGTATCCAACTGACACCAGTGGTCTTGCCTTAGTCTCTGTAAGACTCCCTAGCACCGACTTCAGAATGCTCTGCACGGTCTCTAGATTTAAAACCTAACAGAAGCCATCTTGCAGGTGTTGTAAGCCACTCTGGGATCTATGATGGGACATGGGTTGGTTGCTTTCGTATTGCATTGACCCAACAACTTAAGGGGAGAGAGATTTTAATTAGGCTCATGATGATGGCCCTGTTGACAGTTGCTTAGCCCCCTGTGCATGGGCAGGACATGATGGTGGCAGAAGTGTGTGGTGGGATGTGGTGCTGTGAGGAGCATGCGTAGCTGTGTAACAGAAAGCAGCGAGGTGATGAATGAGAACAGGTAGGAAAAAGATACCCTCTTTGTACAAACACCCAAGTGGCATGCGTTATGCTCCCAACGGTTCCAGTACCTCCCTCTACTGACCAGTTGTACATCACGAGCTTTGAGGGAGCATTTCACAGGCAAACCTTAAATAGCACAGAACCCAGCGCCAAATCTCTGAGCCAAAGCACTTCGGTCTGTCATAGGAACTATACAGAGGCATCTCTCTTCCACATGGGGGCGCTGAAGAGTCAGCCAGCAGCGGACTTTGGGAGTCCAGGGTGCTTCTGTTCCACTGGTACTTTAGGTAGATCCAGTGTAGAACGTCAAAGCCTTTAGATGCCTTGAGGAGGAACAAGGGGGATGGGAGGAGAGGGAGCTAACTGCAGAGACCAGAGTGCCATCATTTACCAGATACTTGAGCTTGAGGAATTTCATAGCCTTGTCCTGTCCTGCGTTTTCATCCATAAAGCAGGAACAGTAATGTGTCATTTGGCAAGGCCTCTCTAAAATGAAGTGGGACAGCGGACAGCATTTAAATCTTGCCTGACACAAGGCAGTACCATGTAAGAATTTACTCACACCATTCCTCCCTGAAGTCCAGAGATGGCAAGATCTGGCACACCATAGTCTTTTGAGCATCTGTATAAGAGAGGGTGTGACTGGTGTGTGTAAAAGCTGGGTTCTTACCAGTTAGCAGCTCACACTGCCTCTCTGGTCCTCAGTGTCCTTCTTTTGCTTGCAAAAGAGGAGCTGGGGATTCCTGTATCTAAAGTCTCTTGCAGCTATGAGTTGATCTTTGAACATCACAGTCCCAAAACATAGGATAAGTCCACAGAAAAGGGTAAGTCGTGACTCTCAGATTCTTCTCCAGTTCATCATACCCAACAGTTCCCGAACTGAGTATGTCCACCCTTTCTGGAGGAAGGGGTACATTCTGAAGCCTGGTCTACATGCCACCATCCCCCCCCCCAGAGTCACACTGTACAGTACTCTCCCTCATTTGTCTTGTGTTTCTTACATTTCCGGGGTAAATCTCACTTGGTCATGACCTGCAGTCCTTTTTATGTTGTTGGATTTTTCTTTGCTGGGATCCCGCCGAGGGAGTTTGTGTCTCTATTCATAAGAGATTTTGGTCAGTAGCTTTCTTTCTCTGTAAAACTCATTCGATGTTGGTGTCGGGGTGACGCCATCTAGTATACGTTCAGAAATGCGTTCTCTAGTCTTTTGCTGAACAAGTTGTAAAAACGGATGTCATCTTTTCTTCAACGATGTAGGAGAGCTCGCCGGTGAGGCCTCTAGCCTTGAGTTTTCCTTCACAGACAGTTATTTGCTCTGTGCTAATGAGTCTGTTCCGAGTTTCTGTTTCTTGGTCAGTGTCAGCCATGGGTGTCTTTGCCTTTGTAGAGATGTGCGCATCTCATCTGTTCCCGCTGCCCCATCTGTCTTACATCAGTACCGGTCTATTCTGGAAACGGATGAAAGATGAGTTAACCGGAGGACTGGAAATGTTAAAACAAATAGAAAGTTACAATGATTTACAAATATGGAAAGAAAGAGATGCAGACAAAGACTTCAGTGCAATTAAAAAGCACATGGTGCAGGGCTGGCCGGACGGCTCAGTGGATAAAGCTGCTTTCCATTCAATTACAAGCCTGATGGCTTGAATTTGATTCCCAGAACACACATAAAGCTACAAAGAGAAAACCAACCCTGTTGAGTTTTCCCCTGACCTCTACACATATTCTGTGGCATGAAAACACCCACCCATAATGATGAATAAAATAATAAACTTGAAATAATTTTTAATGCACATGGACTAGTCCCTGAGAGACAAGTTGGGATTTTGTTTTACTTTCTCTCTCTCTCTCTCTCTCTGTGTGTGTGTGGGGGGGTGGATATGTGTGTATGTGAGAGAGAGAAAGAGAGAGAGAGTGTGTGTGTTTATGTGTGTTCACATATGTGAGCACAGGTGTCCACAGCACACAGGTAGACAACAGAAGACAGCCTCAGCTCTCAACCCTTCTCTTCCACCTTGTTCCAGACTGTGTCTCTCACTGTTCATTGTCACATCTGCGAGGCCCGCTGGCCCACGATCTCCTGGTGATTACTCTGACTCCAACTCCTGTCTTGCTCCTACAGTCGAATGGCAGATATGCACCACTGTATCTGGCTTTTTGTGGGCTCTGAGGATCCAACTTAGATCCTCACACTTGGGTGGAAAGAACTTTACCCACCCAACTATTTTCCCAGCCCTGATTTTGGTATTTATTTAATTATTTTATAAAATGCACATAACTTTCCTAGCTGAGAGGACTGGGACCTCCAGACAAGGGGCTCCACCAGGGGTCCCACATCTTCTACTGTTTGCTTTACCTTCTTTCCTTTTGAATGGCACCAGAGGCGAATGTATATGCCCAGAAGTGTCCTGGAGTTGCTAAGGGGAAATTAGCTATGGTATCTTTGGGGCTATTACAGCACTCCTTTCGTTTGACTTTCTTAGACTGCTTGGTACTGTGTTTCAATCAGCTTAGATTCCGTTCTCTAGCTGGCACAGGGCAGTGGGACGCTTCGGAGCCTCAATTCAGCACTCGATGCCTTCAGATCTCCATCTGGAGTAAATGAGGGCAGTAGTATCACAGGAAGCCATGCATTGTACTTAGAGAGGAGAGAGGCTGACATCGGAGCCAGGGCAAGCAGGAGAGACACAGTACAAGTCCAGGTGACATCAGGGCTGTCCAGAACAGCAGAGGCAGGGCCAGCAAAGAGGCCGAATTTGAGAAGTGAAATGATATCATCTCAGGAGGGGAGCCTGGGGGAAGCCTTGTGCTGAGTGAGTTGGTCATTCAGCTCACTGGCGGCAGCTCAGTGCTTTGGTGAGGGAGAACCGGTTTGGATGTGTGGAATTCCGGTATCCGTGATCCCCGGAGATGGGTACCCAGAGGGAAAGCTCAGGAAAGGTTTCCCCTGGTGCATGAAGAAATGAGGTTGGTAGAAATTCCCCTTGAATTAGTGGAGATGTGGATAAACCTAACCACTTGCCCGAGATGTACTCGCTGCTGCAGCATTTAATGATGACGTAAAACTCAGCCGTGTTTTTCTTTGTGCTACTGATCCGATCTTATCTCGTACGCTAACGGCTTTTTGAAATCAACATTTGTTCTGTTCTCCCAACTGTCTCTCTAGCCACCTTCCCCAACTCTGTCTTCACTAAGTCAGTCCAGTTTCCTGGTCTAAGTGACTTCTAGTCAGGGCAGCAGGCGAGAGTAATTCTCAAAGATAATCAAAGGGAAAGCTTTTGCAAATAGACAGGTATACGTATGCAGCGTGGCAGTGTGTGGGGTCCGAGAACCAGTTCAGAGCTTTGGGGCTGGAGGGTCTTAGACAAGTCATGCCACCTCCAAGAGTCTTCAGTCCTGAAGCTGTAAAATGGGAAAGTGGCGGTTATAGTCACACACCTCACGCCCCCACCCCACCGCACCCCACCCCACCCTGCCTCGCCGCCTGGACTGTGCCAAGGATTGACAGAGAACCTGTCTCTACTTCCTCTTTCTATCATTTTATAATAGGCATATAGTAGGTATTGATTACCAGCACATATTAAGTACTATTTAAACTTCGGCATAGGTGAACTTATCCCTCCCAGTGGTTCACCCACGGGGGCTGGGGGAGGGGGTCCTTCATCATGCATCGGTCAGCCACTGCCTCCAAAACCCATCTTTCTGTTCTCCACTCTTAGCCTTATCTGTAAGCGAAGAACTCCACCCACCCTGAACGTGAGACCAGGAGCTAGACAGAAGTCTTCTTTGTGGCAGTACCTGGCAGTGTTACTCCTTGAAGTAATAATGGCTTTGATAAAATCAACTTAGTTCAGGAGCCAAGAGAACATTTAATCCACAGCTATAGATAAGTGCTGATGTGCTTTCCAGGATGACCAAAAAGAAAAAAGAAAAAGAACATTGAGACCTGGAAAAAAGCATATGCAAGGTCTAACATATGGGAAGGTCGGAATCAAAATTAGCAAATGCCTAGTTTCTGTGAGTCCCTAAACATGCCCCGGCTTCGTGAATCGTGAAATTTAGCACTCATGAAAAATTAATCCTGTTTTATAAATTATTTGTAGGGAGCTTTTGCTTATCTCCTGAGAATATTCCTGAGCATGCTATGACTCCAAAGAAATCACGTCTGCGTGTAAGCCAAGTGGCTCACAGACGGATAAATCTGAAGGCCTGGCTCTCTGGGCGCCCTGTGTCATGGCCACCTCACGAAGCTGCCCCTCTCTGAGGATCTCAGAGTGGCTCCGTGCTTGAAGCTGCCAGAGCTTCACAAGACTCCTGCCGACTGGTGAGAGTATTAGCGAGTCTTGGGGCAAGGCTGGTCTGTGTGGACCTAGAGGTCAGAACTAGGCCCTCATAATGGGCTTTGGATTCCCATCCTTCTCTGTCCAAGAGAAGAATACCCGAGCTTGTGGAAGATGAGAGTCCTCACCCCACAGGTATTGGGCTGAGTGTTTCCAGCAATGATTGACCTAGGATAGCTCAAGGCCAGCCTTCCTTCAGGGTGTCCCTCCAGTGTTTATGCTACCTCAGCCTGTCCTGTTTTGTCACCATGCTGCCACTGTTCCGTCCCGCAGTCTGCTTATTGGCCATCTGTCTTCATTTATTCTCCTACTGCTGTGATAAAGACGCCCAAAGCAACTTAGGGAGGAGAGGGTTCGTTTGGCTTTCGTCACAGTCCATGGAGGGAAACCAAAGCAGGAACTTTAGGCAGGAGCTGAAGCAGAAGCTGTGGAGGGATGCAGGTGGCTGACTTGTGCCCCAGGGCTTGCTCAGCCTGCCTGCTTATAGAACTGAGGGCCACTAGCCCAGGGATGGCATCACCCATGGTGTGACAGCAAACAAAAACAACCCAAAAAACTACCTTACACATCATCCCAGCAAGCACTTAGAACACATCTTTATGTCCTAGACACACATACACCCACACACAAAGCACATACACAATACATACACCCACACACAAAGCACATACACAATACATACACCCACACACAAAGCACTCACAATACATACACCCACACACAAAGCATATACACAATACATATACCCACACACAAAGCACATATACAATACATACACCCACACACAAAGCACTCACAATACATACACCCACACACAAAGCACATACCCCACACATACACCCACTCACAGAGCACATACACCACACATACACCCACTCACAGAGCACATACACCACACATACATCCACCCACAGAGCACATACACCACACTCATGCACACACATGTGAACATACACAGAATTTCAACTTTAATAGCAGTCATATAACCACAGTACTAGTAATTGTGTTTCAATGCTATTTGTCCAGTGTTTCCAGCCCCAGTATTTACAAGTCTCTAATAATTGGTGTCAGTAGTCTTGGTTAAGAGAGGGAGAAGGAATGAGGTTGAGATTAATTACTGCGTGTCTGACACGTTACTGGATCCTTTGCATGCATCTACATCTCATTTAATCTTGAAGGTGAGGCGTTAATGAGACCAAGTGAAAGCATGCTAATTGTCCCATTGAAGAGACAAATGCCTCAGTATTAAGTATGCGACACAGCTATCTCAGGACTGAGCTGAGATTTCTTCCTTGGCAATCTGACTCCGTGAAAAAGGCTCTCTGTAACCCCTCTACCCCAAGGTGTTTTTACAGAGAGCAGCAGCCGAACTCCCAGGGCTGAGGTAGTTACAACCCACAACCTTTCTCTGCAGGATACGACTCATTTGACACAGTCACAAAACGGAATGTGTGACCTGTCTATGGTCCCTCCCAACTTAATCAATACATCTATCAGTGATTTATTATGCGACTTCAGGTTGGACTACATCAGGAATCCCCTAGGAGATGAGCTTCCAAGCACAAGTGTATGGTTATGTAGGGGTTATTTAGACTGAGTTAGCCACTGGGCATACTGTTGGGGGTTATCGTCTTGTTGTTGAAAAAAGACCCATGGTAAAGGAGGGCACAGCATCCTCTGGACTTGGCTCCTGGTGTGCACAGAAAGGCAGAAGCTAGCCTGGCATGAGCCGTATTCTTTCTCTGCCTCCTGATGGTGGGCACCTGGTGACCATGCCGCCTACCCTGGCCTAACAGACTGTCCCTTTCAACTGGAAAACAAATCCTTTCTTCCTTCCTTAAATTGCACTGATCAGGCATTTTGTCCTAGCATCCAAAAATAAGTAAATAAACCATCTATTATATGCAGGTCGGTAAATGTACCCTCTACATGCTCATGTCCTCTCTACACGCCCCCTCCTGTCCACACCATTTGCATACCTTTGGCTGGTGCGGTGGAGATTTCCTGCACAGAACTCACATGCATGGGCACATATCAGGCGAACCAGTGAGCTGATCCCGAGTGATCCCATGGTGATGCTGCTTGGGGTGTATCTTTAGGGATTGTTTTCAGTATTAGTCCTCTTCTGTTTATTCTAGGGCCTCCAACTACACACATACACACATGCACAGAATTTCAATTTTAATAATGGTAATCTAGGTCTCTGCCAGCCCGAGCACGATTCTGCCATTTCCCTGGGATCTTTAGACCGGGTCATTTGTCCTGGTCATTCTCAATGTTTGCTTCTCTTTTCTTCTTCCATTTCCTGTCCACTGCTGAGTTCATCACTTAGTCATCATTCTTCTCCATTCCATAACTCTCCTTCCACTCTGTCACATTGTCCCATGTGCCTCTGGGTGTCCGTTGACACTTTATTGGATGGCGCCTGTTACAGGTGGTCTAGTGTCCACTTTACATTTTGTGACCTTCCTTTGAAGAGTTGCCATCCCCATTTCAGCCAGTGGTTCAGCTGATGATTAATCACCGTGCCTTTCTCTGGGCGTGGATCATGTCTGGTTAGGGTCAGACTGTGGGAAGTCCATGGGACTTCTCCGGCTCCTGAAAACAACATCTGCTGGGAAGATCTTCTCAGAGTCTGGTTTTCAGCTCTGGTAGCATTGGGCTAGTTTCTTACCTTAGGACACAGTTCTTATTCCTAAGGTGTCACCCTGCTGGATACTGGGATGGTGATGGGGGATGTGGATGAGACCAAATCCACAACAACTGTCTCATCCTATATCAGCCCTGTTCAACTCTTGACCTCACTGTGGCTGTTGACTTGTAGGTCCTGATAGAGATCACGGCTGGGTACTAAGAGTTATGGGAGACCCTCTGTGTACCTCCCTGTACAGCATCCTCCAGTGTTCTGACCTTACAGATCCAGCCACTAGCATCCTCACGGTCCCTTCCAGCACAGCATCCTCCAGTGTTCTAGCCTTACAGATCCAGCCACACCTGACTTCTATTTTTTTTTTCCACTCAGCAGAGCTGCCACGCTGTGGTCAAATGCTAGAAGTTACCCTGCGAACCTCTATTCCTCAGAATTTACCATCGTGCGTAGTCTGCTTACAACACTTGGCAGCACGGGCACCGGTTATCCCGGTCCTTTTCATATGCAGAGTGTATACACACCCAGTACCTGTCTACTCCTGGGACTAGAAGTCTTGTCTCTATGAGTCAAGACCACGAGACAGCAGATGCTTCCACACGCCCAGAGCCATGTTTTCACTACCTACTCCCCAGTAATCAGTGCTGAATTTGACCTACGAGATGATCCCTCTTATTAGTTACTTTCCTGTTGCTGTGATTATAGAAGGAAGGGTTTGTTTGGACTTGTGGTTCCGGAGGGAGAGTCCATAACTGTGAGGAGATACCACAACAGGAACCCAGAACAGGAAGCTGAGAGAGCAAACTAGAAACACAGAGAGGCTATAAGCGCTCAAAGCCTGCCCCCAGGGGTGCACTTCCTCCAGCGAGCCTCCCCTTGCTACAGGCTCCACAACATTGCCACCAGCTGGAACCCAAGTGTTCAAATACCCTTGGCTCTGGGGGACATGCCACATTCAAATCACCACAGTCATGGTGACCCAAACCATTTCCAGTGCCTATAACCTTAAAGAAGCATCCAAAGAAGGAAAAGAGAATCTTTAGTCAAAATTTGTTGCCATAGTTTATTGTAGAACTGGTATCCTGGTCAAGAAAGCATTTCCTCTGCAGTGGGGAAAGTGCACATAGAGAAATGGGCAGTATTTTAGGGAGTAGATACTGTGGGCTTGAAAGCTTCATATGAGCACTAGAGATTCTGTATCAGGAAGCCTCACAAGAGCACCCACATACTTTGTATCAGAAGAAATGGGGGGATAGCTGTAGGGAAGTGGTATCTAAGTACCCAGGATGTCTGTTCACTCTCAGACATGGGGAAAGCCACCAATAACTTAGCATCTCGGGTAAGCGAGATGTGAATATTGGATCCGCAAACAACTGACGCTGTGGATAGCATCAGAAGCAGAATGCGTATTTCTGTTTGGAGGCTGTAGCTACAGAGACCCTTTTGGGAACATGTGTTAAAGGTAAAGATAACACAGTGTATATTTGGGGCAATTTTTAAAAAAAATCTTACTATTACTTAATATTTGATATCCTTCCTGTTAAGAGCTCAGATCTGAAACACCTGTTTGAGGTGGTAAAATCTTAAAGAGGAAGGGTCTAGTTGAAGAACCATCGTTGAGAGTGTTCCTTGGACAGGGATCTTGGGAACCCAGCCCCTTTCACTGTTTGCATTTGGCCTGTCATGAGGTAAATAGGTCTTCTCTGCCTGCTGTATCCCCTCCCCCGCCCCCAAAACATACTGTGTCTCTGCAGGTCCAGAACCACAGGGCCATGTGACCATGGGCTGAGGCTGTGAACCCCAATAACTCTTTCCTCTTTTTAAATTGATTTGCTCAGGAATTTTTGTCAGAGGAATGGGAAACTAGCATTGCCCTTAATCTGATATCAAGTAAGACGGGGCAGCAGTTCCGCTGTTAAACGAGGTCTCTGCGTAGAACCTGGAAAAGCCAGATCGGATCCTCTTAACCTAAATCTGCATTCCAGGAGGCCTCTGGAAGGCAGGGCGGTCTTCTGTCTATCGATGCGTGCCCCTAAGTGCCCATGAGGCCAGAGACAGAGCTTTACAGCTGAGCAGAAATAAGCCCTGCCCAGCTTGAGTCCTCCTGACAGAATTGGAGCAGAAGCCACGAGGAATCTACACTGTTGTAAACGTGTCTACAGGCTGCCTAGAAAATTCATAGCTTTTTGAAAATGCGGACTTTCAGATAAGCCAGAATAGAACGTGTCTCAAGTTTTACCCCCCCAAATCTGCAGAAACTAAAAGCAAATGATCTCTTGGATGTTTTGAGTTTTTATGGCTTTTTAAAAAAGGTTTTCTCTGTTTTACATTGATTTACTTATGGGGTGCATGTGTGTGTGTGTGTGTGTGTGTGTGCGCGCACGCGAGCGTTCATGTGCGTGTGTGTGTGTGTGTGTGCGTTCATGTGCGTGTGTGTGCATTCATGTGCGTGTGTGTGCGTGTGTGTGTGTCCACTCATGCATTCAGTAGTACCTGTGTGGAAGTCCAAGGACATCTAAGGGAGTCAGCTCGATCCTTCTATCACATGAGACCTAAGCGGGAACTCAGGTCTTCAGACTTGAAGGCAAACACCTTTACCCACTGAGCCAGCTTCATGGCCCTCCGTGGTGTTTTCAGACTGAAGCACCAAATATTCATCTACAGTGTGGCATTGGAACATCTGAAACCATAAATTTCCTTATCGTTTAAACATGGGCTATGACTCGGAGCAAAAGCCCCAGTACGCAAGTCACAAAAGTCTGCTGGTAGTGACGCATGCAAAACCAGTTTCTACTCTGACTCCATTCAATATTTGACGTGTTTTTAATCTAAAAGAAACAAAAACAACATAAACCAATTTTATATGATAGAATCAGTGTTTGATTGATGTGGCCTTTTTGAAGGGATTGTTTTGAAAATGAAAATGTTGGTTTCTTCCATGTGGTATTCATCTAGATGAACTATCACCACCATAAATGGGTGCTTAGCCTTTTCCTCTTAAGATTACATAACAAGGGAGATAAATTCAAGTATACTTTAAAAGCAGGGCCACCAAATTCAGAGAAGAGGAAAGTGATGATAGCGCCCTCTATTGGTGGGAGATTAAAAGTCCTCAAATTGGGAGGGAAAAAAACCCGTAGAGAGAGGGACAGGAAGATGAGAAGAAAAAGAGATGACAACCAGAAATGCAAGTAGAAAGGAAAGATATCAAAGAGAAATATGGAGGGAGAGCAAATAGAGTGTGTAATGGCAGAGAGAAAATTAAATAGAAACAGCTTTAAGGGACTTGGAGATGACTTAAGGGTTAAAGCCACTTGCAGCCCAGCCCGACAAACTTGAGTTTAAGCTGAGAATCCACAGGGTGGAGGGGAGCACCGACTTCTGAACGTTATCCTCTACCATCCACAAGCATGCATATGCACATGCACACATGCACACACAGGCATGCACACACACATGCACACATGCACACACATATGCACATTCACCAGAAATAAATGTAACTTTTAAAACCCCTTTTTAATCAACAAGAGGGACTAGAAATTAGAAGCAAAGGTCAAACAAGCAAAAGGGTGTGAGGATATTTTTATTGGGCATCTCTATAGCAACCCTGAGAACACTGGCCATTTTCCAAACCGTAATGTTCTCAAATAGGATCCAGGACCATGACAGCTCATCCAGTCATCACCCTTAGAATTTGAACAGTATGACATATATTTTACCGTTCTGACCTGAAAAAGTGTGTGTGTGTGTGTTAAGTACAATTACAGCCCTGCATAATCCTGATTCATTTGATTCCATTGTTCCAAGGAGATGTTTACTATAGACACTATTTATATATTTATAGTACGGAAATTATAAATTCCAGTGTACAGAGCCTGTGATTAGAAACTGATGAGACCCCACCCTGTCCCCTGTTCTGATCAGTAGAACAGATATAGGCAATACCTGGCAAAAGCCCATTTGCCTGAGTCAGGTGGTTTTCTGAGTGAGGCAGCAGGATTTCTCGGCCCTTAGGTTCACAGTCTCAAACCTATGCTCATCAGAACCTCATAAACCTAGGAGAGTTGGAGGAGGCTCATGAGGTGTTTTCACCTAGGTCCTACAGCCAGGGAAAACTCCCAGTTATGCTGCCTACCCATCCATTAAAGTGTCACAACAAATGTACGTAGAGGTCAGGGTTGAAATAGACACTTGGAAAGACTTTGGGGTGGCTTTATGCAGGTGCGTGCGTCTGTGTGTGTGTGTGTGTGTGTGTGTGTGTGTGTGTGTGTGTGTGTGTGTACATATCCATGTATATACAGGTGTGGGTGTAAGGTACGTCGGGGCGGAGGAGACCAGAGATCAACCTTTGTTCGGCCAGTGTTGTCCACCTTGTTTTCTGAGCGAGTCTCTCACTGGCTGGGAACTCTGGGCTGGCTTTGTCAGTGAGCCTAAGGATCCCGCGTCTGCCTTCCTAGCGCTGGGGCTGCAGATCCCCGCTGCCATGCCTGGCTTCTATTTTTAATGTGGATTTTGGGGAATCACACTCAGGTCCTAGTGTTTGCACAACAAATACTCACCAGCTGAGCCTGTCCACAGGCCAGACGGCACCCAGTGTCGCCACAGAAATCCACAAAGCGTTTTCAGCAGAGTCCCGGCCAGTGACACAGGTGCTGCACTTGCTCTGCTCTGGGCAAGCCATGAGTCTGCATGGTAGGGCAAGCCATGAGTCTGCATGGTAGGGCAAGCCATGAGTCTGCATGGTAGGGCAAGCCATGAGTCTGCATGGTAGGGCAAGCCATGAGTCTGCATGGTAGGGCAAGCCATGAGTCAGCATGGTAGGGCAAGCCATGAGTCTGCATGGTAGGGCAAGCCATGAGTCTGCATGGTAAAATACCAAAGGGTGAATTGCAGGAGGGGACACGGGTACTGGGGGTGGGGGCAGGGGGGGCTGCCTTGCTCCAGAGGGTTTCTGGGAGGGGAAAAAAACCTCATCTGCAAAGGACGAGACCTTGGAGGGGAACAGTGCCATCAAGAGACATAGAGCTTCGCCGTGCCCCTGGGTTCATGGTCCACCCCCCCCACACACACACACACCCATCCAGGCCTGGGCTAGCTGTTTAAGTCAGCAAAGTGGTGTTCATTACTACACATCTCAGAAGCCACACTTAGGCCCACATTGGCAACCACGTTGTTTAAGAAGGTTCTGTTGGATACCCATAAGCTCTGCCAGGCCCAGATGGGGAAATGACTGGGGACAAGAATGGGCCCGTGATGAGGGGATTCAGGGCACTAGAGTGACAGGGTATGGTGGCTGCATGTGTGGTCCCAGCACTCAGAGGGGTTGGGGACAAGAGTTGGAGGCTAGGCAAAGGAGAGAGGGAGGAAGAGCGAAAGAGGTAGTGAGGTGAGAAAGGAGGACAGGGAAGGACAATATGTGGGTCCCCAACTCCCCTCACACTCTCACCATGTGGTCTGACAAATCCCCCCAAACTCCAACCTATCCACTACTTCTTCCTGGGAGTCTGTAAGAACCAGTCAGAAGACTTGGGCTGGTCCCTCAGATAGAATTTACCAGTTAGTTTCCACTATGAAGGATTTACTTCAGGTGAGCAGAGACAAGAAGTCTGCTCCTTCTTTAGTGGTGGTGGATAGTGTGGGCAAGAACCCTGACTGTACCTGATGACGGCAAGAATCCGTCATCCAGAGAAGACCACTGGTTTCCCAGCTGGAGCCTTCCGGTCTTCCCTGTGGCCCAGGTTCAGTAGCAGGGTGCATTCCTCCCATCCAAGTACTAACCAGGCCCGACCCTGCTTACCTTCCGAGATCAGACGAGATCGGGCGCGTTCAGGGTGGTATGGCCCGTAGACAGCAGGATACATTCCTGCGTGCCCATCACATACAAATCCATACACAAAAACTAAAGTTCTCAAACTACAAGATGCCGTGGTCTCTGTTGCTGTGGGGTGGGAAACCCTGTGACCCTTTTCCGGGATCGCCTATGAATGACATCCTTTAAGTTTGCAATGAAGGGCATGGGGATTATAACTTGCAGCTAATCTTGCACCCTGGAGGCCCGCAGAGGTACCTGCTCACCAGATTATTTTATTCTGCCGCACGAGTTTGTGCGGAGTGTCACGTGCTGGGCTCTCTCTAATGTCTGCTCCTTGCCTCCGCCTTACTGACAAGATACTAATGGTTTCTCTTCTCCCTCACCTACCCTCCCCTGTCCCACCCTCTCCCTTTTCATCTCCTCTCCACCTTTTCTCTGCTGACTCCCGCTGCTGTTCTCCAGTGCGACCAAGACCAGTGCATTCAGAGCACCAAATTCGTTTTGCAGGCCGCAGCCACTCCCCTGCTTCAGAGCGAGCCCAGCCTCACCAGCGAAGAGCTGCATACGCCTGGGAAGCCGGGCCTGGGCACTCCGTGTGCCAGCCTGACACTGGGCCAACCCACGCCACCCTCCTCCATGCCCAACCTTGCCACGGAGGCCACACTCTCAGACATTATGCCCCGGAAGGATGAGCACGGAGCCCATCAGTTTCTGACCCCAGATGAGGCACCGTCGCCGCCAAGGATGCTGGGGTCAGGCAGCCCCCTGACACACAGCCGTACCATGCACATGCTGGGCCTGGCCAGCCAGGACTCCCTGCACGAAGACTCCGTGAGGGGCTTGGTAAAGCTCAGCTCCGTGTGACCTTGTATGGCCAGCTCTGGGGACCACAGGTGACAAACACAAACGAATTACTGGACATAACCAAAGGGACGTTTTGTTTGGAATCTGCAGAATGGGCCAGGGGAGGGGAGACCCTCAACCGGAGGAGCCTGGAATTGAAAGGAGCTGCGTGGATGCAGCGCCCTCTGTCGGCTGCTGTTGGGACAGACACGAGGAAAGTTTTCTTTCGACACTGGTGGCCAGACTGAAATTGGACTTACTGTTACGCTACTAATTGAAATCGACCCTCTGTTCGATTGTTCACTAAAATAAAAGGAAACAGAAGTCTCAAAGGGAAAAGCCAGACAGACATGGGATTGCATACCACACTACAGTCTGTGTCACAGCGGTGGTATTCCTGAAGAAAAGCTTTCTCTCTCTTTTCCTTCTTTTTAATCTTGTGAAACTCTCCAGTGCGACAGACCGAACCCGATGGGCGGTGCTGTCTTTCGTGACTTACTGGACTTCGCTGTATGAGGATGGACATTCCTTGATGGAGAGGGTTACTGGGTGGGCATCCCCTGCTGCAGAGGGCAACCGGGGTCCATCCTGCTCTGGACAGACGTTTTAATCCTCTTTCAATCCCTAGATGGGTATCGTATTGTGCCACCATGGGGCAGTCCTTGCCTCCTGTGTGATGACCTTCCTGTGGACAGCCAATAAAATGACTCCTGTTATTTTCTTGATCTGCATACGGTTGTCAACAGTTTACATGTAGTTACTTATTTGTTGACATTATCTCTGGTAAGGAATAATTCAAAACAGCCAAAGTTCAGATCCTCCAGTTGTGGGTTATGGTTTGGCTCCTTAAATGGGAACCAAGTTTACCAATGGCCCCCAGCCCTTAATACCCACCTTCGTGATCCGTTTTTAATACAGACTTATGGGGGTTTGCTCTGCACATAGATCCACCTACACAGTGATTATATGTAGTAGGTGGAGGGAAGGGTACCCAGGAGAAGGGATGTTGTCTGGCTGTCTTCTTGGTTCCATTGTGATGTTGGGGTGCTATATACCTCGTAGGCATACCTCATGGTCCTCACGAAGCAACACCAGACCCACACTGGAGCTGAGGTCACATAGATCACACATGGAGACAAAAACAAGGTGGTGACTTCACGCCATCCGTCATCTGGAAGGGGAGCCGGCATCTTTAGGGAGCCAGACTGTCTGATAGTAGCTGCAAGAAACTCACCAATGCTCTGCAGCTTTGGTAAATCCACAGAGTGCTTTGTGACTGAGCACAAGGGACATGTCTCATTCACAGGACAGACTATTTTACTGGGGCTAAAACCAATTCCATTCAGGTCACACAAATGTCATGCTGAAACACGGCTGCTTATGTCTTCCCTGTGACAGCTTCCGAGTCACTTTCACTGCTATGCCCCATTGGCAGTGTAGAAATTGGAGAAGGTGAATTGTATGTAGCCATTTTTTTTAAAGTTTTCTAGACCTAATTACTTGTAATTTAAGACAGAACTGTTCTTACACAGCCACACACCATCAGACGCTCCACCTATGAGCAGATACCCACAAAATCCCTCCTACACCTTGTCAACCACACCCTGCCTCCCACCAGCTCCTTACCCTGGGGCCATGTGTGACCTGGTCTTTTCCCCGTTTCTACCCCTTGGGTGGGGTGGGGGAGCTAGTCTTTATAGAGTCCTGTCATTCCTGATACCCCTAATATAGTGGTTGCCAATTTCCTGGGTCCAGCCCCTCTTCCCAACAGCCCCATTTAAAAAAATTCCAAGAAACAGCGATAAGTCACTGAATACAGTTGCCCCTCCATCTCCCCTTTCAACTAGGGATTCAACCAACCATGAAAATATTTGAGGGGAGGATATCTACACTGAGTTGTGTGTCCATTTTTCCTTGTCGTGTTCCCTAAATATTATTCAATCTCACTACATTGTGTTAGATATAAATCTCCTAGGGATGACCCAATACCTACAGAAGGATGTTTGTGCGTTCTACATGCAAACATTGTTTTACTAAGAGACCTGAGCTTCCATAGACGGGAGCTTCCATAGGACTCTGGAACCAATCCCCTGAGGACACTGAGAGACAAATATACTTATTATCAATCACCCTGTTCTAGCCCCATCCTTCATACATATGTGGCACCATTTTTCAAACAGGGGTTTGGGGAGCTTGGTAAAAATGAATCAAGACTATTCAGGGTCAGGGGGTGTGGAACTTGAATGAGACAACTGGCTAAAACAATTGAAATTGTAAAGCCCACAAAATGTCCGTAGCCCTTTCTTCCTGCTCAGGAATCAGTGAATGGGCTCTTAGTGCCCCCACTTCAGTGGTGGTGGGGGGGCACTATCCAGAGAGATGAGTGGCCTACGTTTCCCATTAACTGGGTCTGTCTAGTACGGCTGACTGGACCTCGGCATTTCTAAATGCTTCTAGAGAGTTAGCAATCGATTGACTGCTAGCTAGGAAAAAAAAAGATAAATATTTTACTATGCTATTAACGTTTGGGCCATTAACACTCACAGGGGCCGGGACGGGGTAAGATTTCATCTCCTGGAGACCGTAAGCCTCTCTCACACTTGAAAACTGGATTTAGCCAGAGCAACCCGGTCCAGATCTAAAAAGGATGATGCTGGCTGATGGCCTGCTTCTAAGCAGACGGACTGACATGCCACTCTGGGCCAGAGGCCATCAGCACCGCGCCATGCTGTTGCTTACTTGAAAAATGTTCATTCCAGCTTTGGATCGTTCAGTCTGGGAGAACGATGTTATGTCCCACCCTGAGGCGGCAGAGTGCCAGATATCTCTTGCCACCCAGTGAGTCTCTCAGGGTACAGGGTTTGGTGGCATCTCCAGGAATAGGCCGGAATGGAACCTTTCAAGGGCTTCGGAGAACTCTCCGATCCAGCCTCAGCACGTGTTCCATTCAGAGTCGAGCCTACCCACAATCCTCTGGGGGGCCTTGAACCAGCTGCCTCCGAGCCGTGGCTTCGGGGTGGAGCTCATTGGCAGGTAGGTATCAGGGGTTTCCGTTCTCATCCACACCGGGACTCTCTTCAGCTCATTGAGTTCTTCAAGTAAGAAGAGAGTAAAGAGAAATAACATTGGGTATATTTTCTAATCAATAGCTCAAAACTATTCTGAAGCCGAGCCTAAATTAAATGGATGATTATGGGTTTTTTGCACTAAATGCATCGGTTGTGGGGAAATTGCCACGTTCTTATCCAAAAGGAAGAGAACTCTGAATAAATTTTCATTCCCCACGGTCTCCTACCCTTGTTCTGGAGCGCTGTCCGTATGGTGCTGTTGACTCCTTTCCGTTTTAGCTCATATAATCCTCTTGGCTACTTACTGAAGTCTAGCTCACCCTTCCATCATTCCTCTCCCTCTTTCTCTCCTTTCCTTCTTAGTTCTCTAACCCACGTGCTCTATACATAAGCCCTTCACCTTCTCAAACGCCTCCCTCTCCACTTCCCTTCTCTTCCCTCCTTTCTGTCTTCCCTACTTCTCTTGGTAAGTTTTCGCTGAAATAGTCAATGAACCGATGCATTGTTTTCTCTCAAATAACTACCACATATGAATGGTGCGTAAATCCTCTTCTCCAGCCGTGGGATGTGGCTCTGATGGTATAGCCCAGTGGCTCTTCAGAGATAACTGCTTGGTGCAGTCATCCAGCCATTAAAGAAATAATTGAGCAATGGAAAATCAGATGGTTGACAGCAGCCCTGTTTGCAGTCTAGATAAATAGCTTCAACTGGAATAATTCTCTCTCTCTCTCTCTCTCTCTCTCTCTCTCTCTCTCTCTCTCTCTCTCTCTCTTTGTGTGTGTGTGTGTGTGTGTGTATGTGTGTGTGTAGGCAGATGTACCCATCTGCTAAGAAATAGGCTTTCTTAAAGCTATGGGTCCCAGTGTTTCTGTTCAGAAACAACTAGAGCAATGCAGAAATCCAGCCCCACACCAACCACTCACAGATGCTCACTCCTCCTTATCCATACCCTCCAGCCCCCAGCAAAAGCAGAAAGGAATTATGTTTGGCTACTGGTTTAAGAAAAAAAGCCTAAATAATAGTGACTTAGAAAATGAGCTCTCGTCTCAGTCCTGCAGTGTAAGTACAGAGACAGGCAGATAACTGTCAGTGTGCCCTTGTCAGCACAGGTACTGAGTTCCTTCCATTTTTTTTTTAAATGGTTTTGATTCCTATAGTCAGTTCATGGTCACATGACAGGCCCTGTAGCGTCAAAGCCACATTCCAGGAAGAAGAGCTAAGGTCAGAAGCACTGCTCCCTTGATAGAGCGTGCCCAGAGCCCCACCCCACCCCCACCCCCTGCCGAATCGCTCTGTGATCAAAGTGAACTCCCATGACCACTCCTGGCCAACCATGAAACTGGGGCATATGTTTTCGCCAAGCACATGGCTACTTCAAATCTCGGGGTTCTGTTGGCAAGGAAGGGAAATGGGGGAACTGGGTACTCAAGAGATCGATAACCTTATCCCCATATTTACTGGGAAGAGACCCCTCCAGCTTGCACTTACTGTCTCTGTTATCAGGCTCTGCATTCGCCCACCTGTGCTTTGCAGACAGAGGCTGTTCTTATCCTGTTTTGAGAAATCTCATGGGCAAGCCTATCTGTGGCATCTGTGTTTTCTGATTGCCATCTAGTCTGTGGATGGAGATTTCATTAATTTCTTAGGTCAGCCTGGCAGCTGATCTACACAGACGTGCTTTCTGGAGATAAGGAGAGCAGACAGCAGACAGGGGCCACCAAAGATTGCTCTAACCGCGGGCTCACTGAAATGCCAGGTTAAGATTCTTCATGAATGTATAATAGCCTCAGATTGGGTTGAGGCCCCAGCAAGACCCTCTCCATAATACGGGCAATAATATCTAATCCCAAAACACGCCAAAGGAACTGACAATGTAAATGTGAAGAGTTTCTTTATGGCCCACATAACCGTTCAGATTCACACCATGCTCGTTTGGATCTCTGTGCCTGTCTCCCCTTCCCAGGGATACATCCTCCCTCCTGTACTGCACAGGGCCCCTTGTAAAAGGAACTACGTACCTCCTAGACATAGCAGCCTAGCGGAGATTTGGTACTTCCCACCGTCCCCTGGACTCGGCATCTTCAGGAATGAGAGTGTGGGTTGCCGCTGCCTGGGCTGCTGCTTGTGGAGCTGAGTGGAAGGCTGTGCTTTTTTCTAAAAGAGAAAACCAGGGTAATTTCCATTTTTTCCCCCTTTCAACAAACCAGAGCCTACCTCCTTTTCTATACCACACAGTAGCTAGTGGGACTACAATAAACCCTCAGCGATGTATATAAGAGTCAGTGAGTACACATAAGCCACCAGGAGGCACCAAGAATGATCTGCCTGTCACCAGGATGCTGAGATACTTCCACAGAAGTGAGCCAGGAAGTAGGTGGGTAGCACACTGGACTGGGTCAAGGCCATGAAGTCACCACAAGTCCAGGATGCTCACGAGTGAGACTCGGACACAGACCGAGTAAGGGGGGATTGTTGAGAGTTATAGGTCTGTCACAAACCTGCCACTTCCTGGACATGGAGCCAATGGAGGTTACCAGAGAGCACTCCACGAGTATGTAGAATTTTAAGATTTCTGAGGTTTCCCTCTAAGAAATAAAGGAAAGGGGGAGTTCCTGTGTAGCCTGCTTATATAAAGAATAATCAATTATAAATCACAAACAGTCTGGAGAACTTAGCCCCACCCAACTCTTGTAAACCGCTCCGATTCTCAGCTCATCCTAGCCCTAGCGGAAGACCCAGAAATCTTTCCCTCCAAGACCATCTCCAGTCTTCTTCCCGCCTAAGCATTCTTCCTGGCATTGACTTAATGGTCCCGACCATAATCTTCCTATCAGATGGAATGAATAACACTAGAAGGATTATGGATTGCTTTGCCTACGTGAGGAAAAATGATGAGTCGGATTGTAATAAAAAAATATTTTCTAATCAAGCTCTAAAACAAGCTTTGAAAAAAGTATTGATCCATACTGCCCAGCCTGCTCCATCATACAAAAAGGAATCCTGGAGACCAGTGAACCCACCTTCTTTTGTTGTGGCAAAGCCATGAGATGCCTATGAGAGAAGACTTGGTTAGGCTCATGGTTTCCAAGGCTCGGCCCACGGTCACTGGATCTATTGCTTCCAGACCTTCAGCAAAGCAGAACATGATGGCACAGAGAAGATGGTGGGGCAGGATGCCTCCTCAACATGACCAAGAAGCAAAGAGACAAGGAGGAACCAGGCCCCCCCCCAACACCCCATATCCTTCAGGAGTGCGCCCCCACGACCAAGCTTCTTTCCATTCCCCCACTTCCCAGCATCTCTTCAAGCTGGTGAACAGGTCCTTAGGACACAGCCTTTTGGAACCATTTAAGACCCAAACCACAGCAGGGCTGAAGTATCATATCCAGGGCTTCAGAACGTCTGAAGACAATGAACAGAGAGCCAAGGCCAGTGATGACCCACCTTCATTAAACAAAAGCACTTCCTAGTTTTTTAAGAAAATCCCCCTCCATGGTATGTGAATATTTTTTTTTTAATTTTTATTTTATGTGTATGGGTGTTTTGCCTGCATGTCTGCCTATACATCACGTGCGTGCGTGGTGCCACTAGAGGCCAGAAGAGGGCATCAGATCCCCTGGAACTGAAGTTACAGATGCTTTTGAGTTGCTATATGAGTGCTAGGAATCAAACCCGGGGCCTCTGCAAGATCACCAAGTGCTTTTAAACCACTAAACCGTGGCTAAAAGAAACTACCTGAAAAGCAAAACCAGGCATATGAAGGAAAAGCCGTAATACTTCATGATGAGATCAATTGGCATGTAATTCTCCATCAGCAATGCCAAGTTTCCAAAATGTGTGTACCAGTGTCTTTATTTACCTCATCCTGGCATAGAAACAGTTTATGTCTACCAAGGTCTGCAGGATACATTGTGTCCACTGAAAGATTATTCTCACCAGACAGGGGTCTGGCCTTTGCTCTCGGCCCTGAGAGGAAATCCCTAAGCTCTGGAAAGTTCTGTCTGATTAGATTATCTTACCTTAGGGTATATTGAGCCATTTGGTGTCAGTTCTTCTCAGGAGGGGATAGAGGTCAGTCAATCAGTGATCACCATGTCTACACCACAGACCACCAGTCAAAGCTCTGGACCAGAGAATGACTGAACTCCCTGACTTAGCAGTATTCCCTGACCTGAACTCCACCTGTATCCCTGGAATAGATGGGTACAGCCTCACAGGGAGATATGGGGAAGGTCAGTGCTGTTCTCTCTGGAACCTGTCCCACCCTTGCTGTTGACTTAACTGGATTCTACTTCAGTGAACCTGTGAGAAGAGGAGCTTTCCTGAGCTCTGAGAGTCTCTCTAGTAAGTGTTCAAACCTAAGGATGGCTCTGGGAGCCCCACTCTCACAGCACTTGTCAGAATCAAGGGTGGGTTTTATACTTTGTCCCAGTACACAGTGACTCCCGGGCTGTGTTCTGAGGGACCTTAGAATGATTTCCCCAAACCTACCATCTCCATCCATTGAGAGGTCTTCAATGTAGTTGTCAACATGTGGGTTGCCTTTCGAGGACAAACAACCCTTTCACAGGGGCCACATATCAGTTATCCTGCATATCAGATATTTACATTATGATTCATAACAGTAACAAAGTAGCGACCAAATACATTGATGGTTGTGGCTCACCACAGCATAAAGAACTATACTAAAACATCCATGCCTTAGGAAGGTTGAGAACTACTGGTCTAAGCTATGGTGCAGACACAGAGTTCCTTTTTGTACAGTGCTTGTATTACCTGAGGGTGTCGGGAACTGTAGATGGTCTGGTTTGGGCACTTTCTAAAAACTAGTATTTATGGGGCCTGAGAATATCAGTGATTAAAATGCTTGCTGTGGCAGCATGAAGACATGGATTCAGATACCCAGCACCCATGTAAAAGACGGGTATGTCGATCAAATCTATAACTCCAGTGCTCGGGGCGGGAGCTGAGACAGGCAGGCAGATCCCGAGAGTTCAATGGCCGGCCAGTGTGGACAAAATGGGGAGTTCCTGGTTCAGCAAGAGAGATCCTGTCTCAAGGCATAAGGTGGAGAAGTGATTGAGGAAAACATCCCAGTGTCAACCTCTGACTTCCATATGTACACAGGCTAGCACACCTACATGCCCACATACATACGAGAGAGAGAGAGAGAGAGAGAGAGAGAGAGAGAGAGAGAGAGAGAGAGAGAGACAGAGACAGAGAGCGCTTGTTATTTTGTTATTTAACTCAATTTTGCATGAAACTGAGCAAGTTGTAGGAAGATGGAGGAGGTGGAGGGAGAGAGTATTGTGAGCATGAAGTTCACCCTCTTAAAGACGCAGTTGTAGGAAGATGGAGGAGGTGGAGGGAGAGAGTATTGTGAGCATGAAGTTCACCCTCTTAAAGACGCAGACGAGGCTGTTAGAGCAAAGGAGGAAACGCATTTATCTACTCAATATACGTTGGTTTGCTCTCCACGCCGTCAGGTTCAACATACATAAAAGTAGAGGAGATTGGGAGGCAGGAAGGAGGTAAGAGGTGTTGCGCACACTCGCAATTTTCAAAAAAAAAATGGAAACCTTGAGCTAAAGAAAAGAATTGTTTTTTTAAAAAGAAACATGAACAGGTGTTCACAGCTCTGGCACTTGAAGAGCGATTGTCTTCTTAAAGGTCTTGGCTCTGAATGTGGAGGTGGGACTTTGATCTGCAAGTGCCAGAGACACACAGCGCAGTCCAATGGAAAACCACTGCATTTCTTATCTATACTCTTGACAGCCACCAGCTAGGGGCCCAGGTTATAAGTGTCTCTCCTCCCAGCGGAGTCCGGCTCCCTCTGAGCCCCACACACCCGGTCCCAGACTGACCAACAGGAAGAAGTGGCTTCCTAAGGATCTTTCAGAGTTTTCCAGAGTAGCCCTTGTTCTTTCTGGCTCCCAGAAAAATACGAGCTTGCCAACAGCGAAGGGAAATCTTAGGCGTTGAGAAATCTGGCCAAGTGTTAAGAATGTGGGTATTCAGTCCACACAGTCCTGAATACAAGGATGTTTTGAGTACATTTAAATCCTCATAACCTTAACCGGGCCAGCCTTGCCTATCCCATCTTTTAAATGGAATTAGAGGCTCAAGGCAAGCCAGAGATAACACTGATTCTAATAGTGCTCTGACACTAAAAAATTCCCCAAAGTTTAGGCATGCGCTGGGCTGCTAGTTACCACTAGACTGCAGTTCAAACCACCTCCTGCCAAGTCCTTAGATCAACCTCTGCCTTTTTCTGGAGTCCCCCAAGGCATGGCTACAGTGCACACACATCAGTTATGAATCTTCTGTTGTCACCAATCAGGAAGTTTGAGGCAATCAGAAACACTTTGTTCCTCCAGGACCTGTGGGTGTTGAGCAGACATGACCTAACTGGTCTGAGAGTTCGCCTATGGCAGGAACAGAAAGTCTAAGTTAAATATTGTTCCCGTAGCTGCCCTATGACTGGTATTAGCCATTTTCTTCTCTGGCTGGCAGTTGCCTCCTCCTCCTCCTCCTCTTCCTCCTCCTCCTCCTCTTCTTCCTCTTCCTCCTTCTCTTCTTCTGCTTTTGTTTTCTTTTTGAGAATTTCATATATGTTTTAATCATATCCAATACCATCCCCAAATTCTTTCCAGACCCTTCCCACCTCCATGGCCACCTGACTTCATGTCCTCTCCCTTCCCCTCTCTTAAAGTAAAATAAATAAATAACCACATAGCGTCCAGTTTGTGTTGGTTGACTACCAGTCCTGGCGTGTGGTGAAGAAAAGTGACTTTCCCTCACCCAGCTACACAAATGCCCATCGGTCCTTGGTTCGAGGTGGAACTTCATGTCGAAGTTCATGTCGAAACAACAGTGGGGCCCTTCGTTCCCATGGTTGGGGGGGGGCTACGGCGGTGCCATAGCTTCGGGTACTCCCCTAACCTCGGGGGAGACAGCAGGATGATGGAGTCTCTAGTTCTGTCCTCTCCACCCAGACTCAGAGGAGAACGGGAGCTGGAGGTGTGCTGACAGGCACGTGGAGGTGTGCTGACAGGCACGTGGAGGCAGGGCAGGCACATGGAGGCAGGGCAGGCACATGGAGGCAGGGCGTAAGTAATGACCGAGAACGATGGGTTCAGAAGGATCTGAGGCGGCCCCAGAGAGAGCGTCATGTATCCTTCTCGATGGCTGAGGAACCACAAACGTTGACTCTCGCTCTGCTCAGCAGATCCACAGACGGGCTTTCATTCAGGACTCTACCCTGGGATCCCAGGCAAAGGAGACTGTTCACTCCCCATCGGGATAGGTCTGGATTGGGGAAGAAACCTGAGGCAGTATGCAAATGTTCTCCCTGCTTAATGAGGGTCCCTCCCCACTCCCCTTCCCTCCCCCCTCCCTTCTTCCCCCTCCCCCTCCCCCCCTCAGTGGGGATGGTCTTTCTGAAATTAAGCTTCTTTCTAAGCCCTAGGGTATTGACAGACATAAAGGATCATAAAGGATATTAGTTTTATCTCTCTCTGTTTTTTTTTATTTTTATGTAACTGTTTTGTACCAATGACCTATTAGCAAACAGAAAAAGGAAACAAAAAATAAATAAATAAAGTCTGAAAGCGAGACGTCCTGCTGAGTCTAGCCAACCCCTGAGTTCTTACCATGTGACTGCAAGGGAGGCTCAAATGACATCTAATTCATGAGTAACTTGACGGCTTCTCAAACCAGGGGATGGAGAAATCTTGCACGATGGTTTTGTTTTCCAAGCTGAGTTTCCCAAACAGATGAGAGCAACCCTCCTGACCAGATGGGAACAGAGCTACCCTGACCCAGGCTCTCGGGGAGACTCCAATTCCTCCGAATTTACAGAGCAGCAGCCATTCCCTTAAAAAAAAAAAGGTTACCCCAGGATGCTGGGACCCTCCCTAGTCCAAGCTGGAAGCTGGATGGATCCTTACCCGCCGGGAACTATCTCTACAATAATGTGGGTCATCCTGTGATTGGCTTTTTAAAGAGACAGAGAGAGCCGGGCAGTGGTGGCGCATGCCTTTAATCCCAGCACTTGGGAGGCAGAGGCAGGCAGATTTCTGAGTTCGAGGCCAGCCTGGTCTACAGAGTGAGTTCCAGGACAGCCAGGGCTATACAGAGAAACCCTGTCCCAAAGAGAGAGAGAGAGAGAGAGAGAGAGAGAGAGAGAGACAGACAGACAGACAGACAGAGATACAGAGACAGAGACAGTGACACAGAGAGAGAGATAGAGACAGAGAGACTCCTTCCTAATTTCTGCCCCAATCACAGGCAGAACGCTCCTGGCCCTTTAATCTGGACCTCAGGAATCAGTGGGTGAGAAAGCAAGGGACCAGAATTCAAAGCTAACACTTGTAAAGGATGCCAAGTGTGAAGAGATGGCCCCAAGACAATGGCTTGACTGGCTGCCAAGTCATACAAGTCATCGTAGCCCTTCTCATCTGTAATTAGAAATGCCCTGAGCCAAGTGAGCGCAATCCCAGGATGCTGTACACGTGTATATAAATGTCACGAGGACGTTCAGTATATCATACAACTAATATATGCTAATGCAGAGATTTTAAGAGTTCTACGTTCACTTTGGAAGCGAGCACTATAGCTCAAAACTGTTCCTATTGACCTGAAGCCCCATGGCTGAAGTGTCAGACCTGGGCTACCGCCCATGTTATTTCTGCACTCCTAAGAGACAATCTGCGAGATGGTGATGGAGTGGCCAGGAAGAGAAGCAGCCGTGGCCCTGTGTCAAGAAATAAGGAAAGGCTTTTAGTGTGGCGTATTCACTTTGAAAATATTCAGGCTAGCATGGTTTGCTAGAGAGCTTTATTGCCCCCCTGCACCCCCCCTTAATGCATTACATTCTAAATGCAATGCCCTGAAAGCTATTGAATAGACAGGACGAAAACCCATTAGGCGCGTTGATTTATGGCTTTTCAGCATTCCGAAGGAGCAGCTCTGGTTGTGAAGTCAGTTGCACGCAACAGCCCCTTTTAGAAATGTCTGGGATCACCAGTAGGTGATTTATGCCATGCTCCCCTGACTGCTGCTTTTGGGAAAGAGGGGGGAACATTAGGGCAAAGCAAATGTAATGCCCGTGTCCTCAAGACTCCTTGCTCAGCAGTCTGGTGGCCTACCCCCATGTGCCCATGAGTTCAGCACTGGCCAGGCCTCCTCTCACAGACCGGCCTTCAGTGGCCATGGTACTTAGTTCGAGGTCACCCACAGGACTGTGACCAGAGGACGCCCATAGCTGAATGTGTGAGTATCCTCTGTACCCTCTAAAGGAGAAGTGACTGGGCTTGAGTGGGAGCCAGCTAGTGTCGCTTCCCACTTCTTATCTGTCATCCGTCATAGAAGCTTAGCCTGAGCAGACCTGCCTCTGACTGTGTACCCCCTCACCCCATCCCCCCCCCACTGCTCTGCCTTTCCTCCTGAAATGGGAAGATAGAAACACCCTCTCCTACCCCCAAGCCGTTATCACTCCCTAGATCAGAAGCGTCCAGAAGAAAGTAAATTTGTGACTTCTTTAGTTTCATTTTATGGTGTGGTTTGTCTGCCTGCCTGCCTGCCTGTCTGTGTGTGTGAGGGTGTTGAATCCTCTGGAACTGGAGTTCCAGACAGTTGTGAGCTGCACTGTGTTGGAAATTGAACCTGGATTCCCTGGAAGAGCAGATGGTGCTTCTAACTGTTAAATCATCTCTCCTGTCCCCCCCAAAAAAGCAAATTTGTAACAAATGGCCTTGCCTCCCAGTTCCTAGCAGGAGCCCTCACAGACAGTAGGCACCTAGTAAGTGCTTTCTTGAGACATTAAATCTCAGACAAGGAACTGAGTCTGGATATTTCGGCAAAGCTGAACAGCTGTGGGGACTCATGGACTAGCATTCAGCCAATGGTTATTCTTGCTTCAGGAGCTATTCGAGAAGCCCTGTTTGTTTGTTTGTTATAACTCCAGATCTGAGTTCTGAGAATGGCAGCCCCTGGAGCCACAGTGCTACAGCCAAGAAATGAGTGTTGTTTCTGGTGCTGAAGGGACCCACTGGGAAACAGCAGTCCTTCAGTTCTTTGTCCCAGAATCCAAAAGCCTCAAGATATATCCTCCCATGAGAGCTAGGGGTTAAGTTATAGTAGGCCAGGTGCAGAAACATCCAGAAAAAGTCCCTGATTATAAAAATCTGCTGTCTGAAATGAATAGTGGAGATTTTGTGTTGATTATGAGTCCCCCCTTTCCACCACACAGCCTCCTCCAAACTCAGCCAGAGCAGGCCCCGCAGTATCTTACTGTCCTAGGCTGTGTGGCTTTGTGGCACGGCCCAAATTCATCCTCTTTCTCCTTCTATAAGACGCCAGGGAGGAAAGGCATGTAAGTGAGTTTTCTGAAGATGGCCCACCGTTTTACATGGCCTACGATGGGTGAGCTCTAAGAATGCAGGGTTCTTGGAGGATTCATCCCAGGGTTGCTTCCTGCTGCTGACGCCTTTCCTGTCACTGTTACACAGCCTAATGATTCCTGGACATCAGCCCACACTATTGAGAAAATTCCCTGCAGAATCAACACGAAGATGAACTTTCATGAATTAATGCTGTTTAGATGAATCAAGGACTTTATAGAATTCCTGATTTGGTTCAAATAATTTCAGGAAGAAGGTTTAAGAAGATGATGGTTTGGGTTGTTTTGCCAGAAAGATGTAATAAGGTTAGAATCAAGAATAGAATGTGCTCCCTCCTCATAGAATAGTAAGTAAAGGCTACATACTAAAGGGATACAGTGAGCTTTCACAATTACTCTTAAAAGAGAAATAGGCTTGGGACAGATTTGTGATTAAGGAAAAACATTCATTCTAGGTCAGATCCAAGGATGAGCCACAGGTGTGCACCATGATAAAGCAAGGCCATGTGAAACTGTTGCTTTGAACTTATAATGAGCTTGCAGAATGAAGCACTGCTTTGAACTTACTATCAACATCCTTCTGAAACTCCCCTTTTGTGAAACATTTCATCTATGAGGTAATTTTCTAAAGAACTTTGGTCTAAGAGGGTATAAGAAGGCCAGAGAGAAGGAATAAAGTGTGGCTTGGGGGACTCTGCCCCATCCACCAAATGTATTTATGGATATGTCTGTTTGTCTATACATACATGTGTAGGTATATGTGTATGTATGTAAATATGCATGATGAGGAGTGATGAGACAGGTGGTCAGGACCCAACCAGAGTGTGTATACGTCTGTCCATCTTGTCTGTGTGAAGGAATTTTCTGTCTCTTCTTTTCTTTTTTCCTCTAGTTCTCGAAGAGTTAACAAGTTTCCAAGCCGTTGGCCTGACCAGTGAAAGATCTTTGAGTCAGAGAGAAAAGAGCCCTACCAATTAACCCTCTTTTCTTCTTTATCCCCTTCTGCTGAGCAGCAGGAGTTAATCACCAGACGCCAAAGGCTTTTGGTCTTAGATTAGCAAAGAGTTGAAAGGCAAATATGGGCTGGAAAGATAGCTCAGCGGTTGGTTAAGAGCACTGCTCTTCCAGAAGTCCTGAGTTCAATTCCCAGCAACCATAGGGTGGCTCACAAACATCTGTAATGGGATATGATGCCCTCTTCTGGTGTGTCTGAAGACAGTAACAGTGTACTCACATACATAAAATAAATAAATCTTTAAAAAAGAAAGAGAGAGAGAGAGAGAGAGAAATATTCCTAAAAGTAAGCAACTTCTGCCCTCACAAAACCAATTTTTGCCCCTGAAAACCATCTGTGTTACCCATTGCTACTTTCCTCTGGTGCTGGACTGGTTCCCAGCATCCTTTCCTGAGGCATTTCTACCTGGTGCAGCCCCACAGGCTTTACAAGACAGTGACTGTCCCCACCCTGACCCCAACCCCCAGAAGGTCCTGCTTAGCATACTTCCTAGAATGCAGAATTTGTCTCAGTTCCTACACATGGTTCAAGCATCCAGTCTGGATCTATATTATCACAGCATGGAGTCAGCTGGGCTAGGAGACAGGTAGGTGCACCAAGATTCTCCAGAAAAGCCTGTCTCTCCCTCTGGAAGTGTGTCGTGCCTACATGAGCTCCGTCCTACTAAGGATGCTGAGTCATCATGTGAGAAGCCAGCTGAAGGAAGATGTGGAGCCTCTGGGAGGAAGAGGAGAAAGACAGAAGAACGTGACTTTGGAAAGACATGGCCTAATGTTTATCAGCCACTCCAAAAGCTGCCCTTGTCCAGGTCCCTGGGAAGGAGAGTCAGGAACCCCTATGGCAGTCGGTCGGGTTGTGTTCTGTGACAGCACTTCTGCTTCTAACTGGAATGACAAACGACACATCATCCGATCCCAGCCAGTGAAGAGGGTACTGCAGCCAATGACTGCTGGATCCAGACCAGCCAGAGTGACCTTCCCTGGTAGGAACCGCAGCTTTCTTTCTCTGAATGCATCACCTTTGACTGCAGGGGAAAAGAAAGTCAGGGTCATTAGAGGGAAAGGAATCTCCTGACTCAGGCACTTCTAGGATGCTCTCTTCAAGCTGGGGTCAAAGAGATTTTCTTTTTTAAGCCCTGGGTCTGATGGCTTTCTGCTCTGCCTGAACCCCTTACAGAAGCGTGCCCTTTCTGTTAGGCCAGGTCTGAACATCGTGTGCCCTGCCTCCCAACTCACTCAGTGTCAAATGCCGGAAGCCCACCTGATACACCTCCAGTCTCTGAGCCGACGTGATCCTTCACCGTAGAACCCCTACAGGAACTTCTCTGACCTCCCCATCTTGGTACCTGGGCGTGGGGACACTTGAGCAGGGATGTGTCTATTGTCCTTTCTGCCCTAGCACCTCTCCAACGTGAGCAAGAGTTGGGGCGGGCACATTTTCTTAAAGCAGTACTTCAGAGTCCAGTTTTAAGGTTCTAGAACATGGCACTGTGATGTAGCTGCCTAACGTGCGTGAAATGCTGGGTTCGATCCCTACTAGTTCTTAAACCAGGGGTGGTGGTGCATGCCTGTAATCTCAGCACTTGGGAGGTGGACCCTGATGGATCAGAAATTCAAGGTCCTCCACTACGTGAGTTCGAAGCCAGCTTTGGTTACTTGAAACTCTTATCTATCCAAAAATAAATAAATAAATACAGTTATAAAATATGGCTATGGTAGAAATCCCCAAAGACCCCTCTTCCAAGTTTCAAAGTATTTCCTGCTTTGTTAGGTAGAGCCTTCCCACAGTTTCCAGGACCGTCTAGTTTCCCCCTCGTGGCTCCTTTACCACATAACAACTTCCAGCAGGTCCAGTGTCAAAGACAACTTGACAGGGGAAGCTGGGCTTGACCAGTTTCCAGTCACCCATGAAGGTGGCGTGATGCAGGAGCTCATGCTGCAAGAGGAAAGGTACTCTGATGGTATTTGTCATCTAAACCCTCAAGTTCTTCGTCTAAACCCCGGGGTAATTTCTTCTTCTCTGTGCTCTACAAAGGTCAGCTCAGTTTCTCCCGTAATTACCTTTTCTCCTCTTTCTGCTGGCTTCCACCGAGGGGAAAATTGCTTCTTTTGTTAGCGTACTCTGCTAACCAGCTTCCTACCCACAATCCCTGCCCTCCTAAGTGCCCCAGACAAAAGTCGAGTGCAAATCCTTGTTCTAGCTTGCCTGTGTCTGGGCTCTAATTACTTTTTGTGCAGAGTCACTGTGCTCCATGTTCACGTGGAGGGGGGGCAGGGGAGGGGATGGGGGAGGGGTGAGGGAGGGGAGGGGGCGGCGATGCCTGTCAGCCTCCCCCCATGGCTTTTTTGCCCTATTAGGGAACAACTCCACCCAGGTTCTCTTTGCCTTTGGTCACCACGTGAGGCAGAAAGGGAACAAAGAAAGGAAGCCTCGAGAAGGAGTAAAACCCAGGTCACGCTGAGCTCACCTGCTCTCAGTCGGTCTGAAGTTTTGACTCGCGACAAGAGAAGTACAAAGGGCCCCTTGTATGAGAAGCCACGCCCACACGATTCCCATAAAACTCAGAGCTTGGAACTGTTCACCCCGTAGCAGGTTTTCTTCAGGCAGACAACAGGAGCTACCCCCGCCCTCCAGCTCTCCCTTAGTAACTTCCAGAAGACTGCTGAACTCCTGCCACCCACCCCGCCCTGGATTCTCAGCTCCCCTCGTCTGAGTTCACTGCCCTACTTTATATGTGGTTGGATATTTTTAGTCACCTCAAAACTCTTTGTCAAGTAGACAGGGAGCAGATGATTTAAAAAAAAAAAACACCAAAAAAAACCCAGCTTCTGATATTCAGTCTTCTTAATCCTACAAAACCACATTCTCTTAAGAGAGTACTTCAAAATCCCCATAAAAATATTAATAATCCCTGAGCCTAACAGAGTGGACTCACACTGTGAGCTAATCTGTTCAGGTCGGTTCTGCAGCGAATTTTGCTTCTCATTTAACTTCTCCCAGTTTCTGGAGTCTTCCTTCCTGCCTTAGATCTGTCATCCAGGTTCAGCCCTTGGAGCTTTGTCCCCCCTGGGGACCGAGAAAGCCAGCCTCATTGAGACACATGGCAGGTTTTTTTTAAATTTGCCTTTGAATGAATATTTTATGTGAAATTTCTGATCGCCATTCAGGAAGTGGGCATGTGAGCTCAAGGTCAGAGGAATGAGAACTCATTCAAGACAAGTGGCAAGCCAGGACATTTCAGCCTTGAGAAGCTTCCCATTACCCACAGGGGCATTCCCCTCTGTCAGAAATGGTTTTACTCACGCTTCTGACCCCACATGTGCGGGATTTTGCCTCACGCTAACCAATTTTTAACTCCTCAGACACTCCTTGAGTCAATAAACTAAAATATTGACTAACTGAAATTAGCAGGTGTCTTAGTTAGGGTTTCACGGCTGTGAACAGACACCATGACCAAGGCAACTCTAACAAGGACAACATTTCATTGGGGCTGGCTTACAGGTTCAGAGGTTCAGTTCAATATCATCAAGGGGGGAGCATGGCAGCGTCCAGGCAGGCATGGTGCAGGAGGAGCTGAGAGTTCTACATCTTCATCTGAAGGCTGCTAGGAGAAGACTGACTTCCAGGCAGCTAGAATGAGGGTCTTAAAGCCCACACCCCCAGGGGCACACCTACTCTAACAAGGCCACACCTTCTAATCCTGCCACTCCCTGGGCTGAGCATGTGCAAACCATCACAATAAGGGATACACCAGGTTAGGGGAGACTAAAAGGACCACCCTCTCACTTCTTGTAGAGAGAATATCTTGTGTCTGTATGAATATGACACCTGTCAAATAAAAATCTGGTGGCCTATGGCTTAGGTAAGACATAGGAGATGGAACATCCAGAAGGCAAAAAGGATTTTGGGATAATGTCATACAGGAGATTCACCTGGGAAGATATGAAATGGAAACTTCTAGGTTCTTTGGAAAGTTGTGTCAAATGATGTTTTGCTGGGGCACACAGGTGAAAGGATGTCTTGCTAAAGTAAACGCGTGAAAGACTGTTTTCCTGAAGCAGACATGGGTGAAAGGATGTTGTGATATAGCAGACATGTGAAAGGACCCAGGATGAAGGAGTAGAAATGTGACCCCACAGACAGTGGGAGAGGAGCACTGAGCCTTGGTTTGGTTTACTCTGCCTCGCTATTCTTCCCTAAAGACGCACATATATTGGTTCACCTTTTATAGTGTTGTTGAGCTCAACTTGTGATAACTCCGACATTGAGAGAAACTCCCCTAAGAACCCGCTCAAGAAGTTCCTGCAGCTGCTTACTGCCTCGGGCCGGTTGGCAAGCCTGGAGGCTTCCTCAGGATTGAATTATGGCTGCCTGGTATCTGCTTGCTGAAAGACTGGACTGTGGCTGCTGGTTCGGGCCTGGTGTCTGCCTGTCAGAGGACTGGTTTGCAGCTGCTGAATCATATTTGGTGTTTGCTACAGGTCTGAACTGCTGTCCAAGAAGACCAAGCTCGCCCCCAAAGAACTATTGCTGAACAGGTCCACTTCCCCCATATCATAATAACTTTTCTCTTCCACTACCTCTGCTGGGTGGTGGGCTACAGGAGAGGTTGAACCCTTATTAAATGTAGGTTGCAAAATGTATGCCTACACATGGTACCTGAGCACAGGTAACCAGCCAAGTGGCAGAATGTAGGTTAGAATAAATGAATTAATTTATGAGTAAGTCAGAGAAGAGCCTAGCTACATTGCCAAGGTATTTATAAATATATCTTGAATCTGAGTTTTATTTCTGGGAGCATGGACCTGTAGACCAAACTTCTACAACTTCTGACTCCAGTGGCATGACCCATGCTTCTGAACAATTAGCAATGAAGTCAAGATTCCATTGACCTCTTTCTCATCTTCAAAGGTCTACTAGACCAAATTACGGAATTCATGAAATTCTGTAATTCCTGAAGCACTCTACTTATGATTGTCAGTTCATTAGAAATCAGTCAGGAGTGACTACATGAAAGAAATGCACAAGGTAAGATATTGGGGGTTGGGGGGGGTATTACAGAGCTTCTGTCCACTTCCCGAGTGTATTAACCCTGAAAACTCCCTGGCCCTATCTACTAGGAATTTCTATGGAGGCCCTATATAGGCATGGCTAATTGAATCATTGGTAATTAAGTCAATGTCCCACCCCTCTCCCCTTCCCACAGGCCCAGAGATGAGCTGGAAGTCACACTTTCCTGTCAAGTGGTCTCTGTGGGGTTCAGTTCTGTCCTGAACCTCAGGCGTGAGTCGTCTCCTTAGTAGACTCCCACCACTCAGAGAAGATTGGGGTTTTTAGGACTCTATGTTAGGAGCATGAAGCCAAGACACAAATGCACATTGTATTATCACACTTAGGGACAAGTGCAGACCACCACCTGTTCATTACAGCTCAGTGGATGCATCCTTTCCTTATACCGAGAGACCTTCAGCTGAGTCACAAGATGTCAACACACATTAGGTCCCAACATTTGTCGTCAGCGGTGCCTATCTTAGAGCAGCAGTGGGCCAAACATCACAGGGGCCAAAAAACAAACAAACAAACAAAAAACAGGGCATGTTGATACCACGCTGTGGTTGGCAGCTTCATGGAAACTATATTAATCATTTATTCACAGTATGCACAGCATCCTATAAATAGTACATATGTAATATGTATTTGATAGAAAAGTAATCGTGTTGGTCTGTAGAAATAGTCATTTCTCCCACAGCAAACTAATTAGCATATTTGATTCTTTCCACCAGTATTCAGGGTCCCAAAACTCTCCTGCAAAAATAGCCCAAGCTGAAATTACTTGGCTCTACATCTGCCATTTCTGTATTCAGCAGTGTGTGTGTGTGTGTGTGTGTGTGTGTGTGTGTGTGTGTGTGTGTGTGTTAAATGCGCGTCATGGAGATGTGTGCACATGTGTGTGTTTGTATAGGGTATAGGTTCATGTTCATGTATGCTCATGTATTTGCAGATACATGTGTGTGGTCACGCACAGGGAGGCCCAGGGGTTGATGTCATGTGTCTTCCTCAGTTGCTTTCCTACGGAATTCATCTAGACTGCCCAGCTAATAGCTCCAGGCATCCACATGACTCCAGAGCCCCAGTTGCAGGGGTGCAGGTCAGTGTCAGTTTTTAATGTGGATACGGGGGATCCACACTCAAGTCTGCATGCTTGTAAGGCAAGCTACCCTCCCAGGCTCCAGCATAGTCCTTAGAGTAGAGTCTGGAGTCCATTTGCTTTGGTTCGGTCCTATATCCTTCAACTATATGATCTTGGGCAAGTCAGCCCACCTGCTACCCAGTTAGCTTCCTTCTCTTTAATATGAGGAGTTCCAGTGTGGGTTACCCATATATCCACAAATGCTGCTCCCTGCATCTATTTTCTTGACTGTACCCTCCACACTGCCTCTTGATTCTTTATTATTATTGTTGTTATTATTATTAATTTTTTCACTTTACATCCCAATAGCATCCCCTACTCCTTCTGGTTCCCCACACACATACAGCTTCTTCCCTCTCCCCTTCTCCTCTGAAGAGGGGAAGGCCACCCTGGGTATCAACCCACCCTAGTACCTCAAATCACTGCAGGACTAGGCACATCCTCACCCTCTGTGATCAGACAAGGTGGCCCAGTTAGAGGAATAGGATCCACAGGCAGGTATCTATCTATCTATATCAGATATATATATATATATATATATATATATATATATATATATATATATATATATATGTATATACATAGATAGATAGATAGATAGATAGATAGATAGATAGATAGATAGATCGAACGAACTCATCATGGAGGGCAAAAGAGTATAACTACTCTTCTGAAGCCTCACTGTTCCCTGGTCTTGGTGGTCCCCAAGATCAGTTCCTATTTCCCAGCTCAAGAATGTCAGAGGACTTTCCCTTGGGCACTATCCAACCAACCAGGGAGCAAAAGAGATCACGCCGGCCATTCCAGAGCTTCCTTGAAGGCCTTGGAGATTCTTTGAAGTTGCTCACACAGGTGCTAGCTCTCTCTGCACCTTGATTAGAGCATCCTCCTTACTGAGGGGACTTAGAACGCTCCCCAAACCTTGGATGGTCCTGAAGACCCTTAAGATGCATCATGGGTAGGCAATAGCAGTTTCCAGGCTACTGCGGTGACTTAGAAAATTGGAAGGGTTTCCCCTCTGCCATCCCAGGTGTAAATGCCTCCTTGTTGACTAAAAAGAACTTTGTGTGAACAGTTTGTTCATGCAGGTGCTCTCTTTGGCTAACAGGCCTGCACATGGGATTGCTTGAAACCATGGAGGGTGCCCAAAATTTTTCTTAAGCTCAGAAAGGGACATGCCACCCATCCCAAGTCTCCCCCAGCAAGCCTTCAATGGTTCCTAGTTCTAAAGGGTGATTGGAATAAATATCCCAGAAGGCTGAGCTCCAAGGCAGTCTCAGCTGGAACAGTGACACCCTAGGCCCAGCAGTGTGTATTGTCTCTCTAGGAAACAGTCCAAATCATTAGCCATCCATAGTAGGCATAGAGACTCTATCGGGTTTATACAACAGCAGCACAATGATCTGATTAGCCATGCTAAGAGCGGTAATGTAAATAGCAAGGCAAAGCCATAACAATGATCCTGGCGATCACCACCACATACACAGTGACAACTTTAAAGGGACAATAACACCAAACTATGGCTGGGTGGGAGTGTAGCTCAGTTGGCAGAGTGTCTGCCTAGTATGCACAAGATCTTGGGTTCAATCCCCAGCCCTGAATGGACCCAGGCATAGTGGCACATGCCTGTAATCTCAGCACTCAGGAAGTGGAGGTAGGAGGATAAGATCAGGGTTATCCTTGGCTGCATAGCAAATTTGAGGCCTTCCTGGACTGCATGAGAAACTGTCTCAAATAATCATAATTGATAGAAATGGAAAATAAATATATCAATAATGTCACTACTTGGTTACCTCCTGGGGTCAGGATTATGTTTGGCAGGGGGTTATTTGTGTGTGTGTGTGTGTGTGTGTGTGTGTGTGTGTGTCTTTCTGTCTGTCCATCTGTCCTCTATTTCATCATACTTTGCACTGAGCATGTGCACCCTGCACTAATGGAGGAACCCCACTAAAATATATTTGCCATATTGTCTTTTATTCAAAGGAGATACTTGGCACCTTTAAAAAGGATTTCTAAAGCAGACTAATTCCCTCCCTGCCGATTGGCTGAGGCCTGTCAGGAAGTAGGGGCTATCCTGTGACAAGGCCAAGGAGAGTGGAGTCAAGTAGGGTTAGAGAGGTCATGTTCAGTTACTAGAGTGCCCAGTCCTATCAACCCAATGAGGCAATGCCAGGAGAGAGAGGAAGCTGGCTCCTCAAGGTGTCCATGAGCACCCAGAGACAGGGCAGAAAGCTGAGCCCAGGAGATGAAGCCCTGTTCAGAAATTCCTCTACCAGCTTGGGGCCCCTCGTCCCCTCTCTTAAAGCCTGGCTTCCATTGGAACTTCACCATGCCTTGCCTTCAAGTAGAGCACCAGAGCTGGGCTTCAGTGTGTAAGAGACAGCACAGTTTAACCAGAAAGCATACTGTGCCCATGAGGACTGCCTTTAAACCTTTCATTCCCCTGGTGTCAGCATGAAAACATAGGATATTTACATTTCAGTGGGTGGAGGTCAAATGCCCTGTCCACACAGCCCTTACTTGCAACTCCAGGGGGCACCTTCTCCCTTGCTTCCTCCCCCTGGTCCTCTACAAGAGTCTCTACCAGGCCCATCAGAGGCTGACTCAGCACAATTCAATGGCCTGGCATCCAGGGACCTCTGAGAGAATGTGGGACAATTTGGAAAAGGGCAGGGGCCATCGGAGCTGGGTCAGAGGTTCTGGATCATGTGCTGGCGGTGTGGTCTTGCAAATGTTACTCAACTTCTCTGAGCTTCAGCTTTAAAATGGAGATAATATTCTCTACTTTATAAGGTCACTATGAATTTGGTTTTTATTTTTTTAATCAGACTCGTCGCACAACAGACTCAGCACAAGCCCTCTCCTTGTCTTCTCACGTCCATCTCCTCAGAGTTCCTGGAGTGAATCCCCTCTTCATTCTGTCCTGAGTTCATCTACCTGCTGATTTACATTCATCTCCCTCACTGTTCCAGCCCTAATCTCTCATGCATCCATTTCCCAGAATTCTCTCTCTCCCTGCTGGATGTCCCACCTCCCATTTCCTGCCTCAGCTCATTGGCCGTAAGCTTTCTTTATTGACAGGTGTTGCTTATAAGAGATTCTTTCTACATCCTTCCAAACTGGCTTGGATTATTAGAGTCAGCCCACCTGACTCTGTCATTCTGTCCTTCCTGTCCAAGAAGAAGTGGTTTTTTTCAGAAGAACAATGGCGGACCCCTGTCTTCTCTTCTTCCTACGTGTACTGCTCGGCTGGTGCTCTGACGATGGTCTCTTGGGGATCTAACACTACTTATCTCCTATCTCCAGCCTCTCCATCTCCAGCAGTAGCAGGGCTGAAATATCTGCTGCTGCCTGCTATTGCAAAACTAGAGTAGAATGCACAGTGCGGAAGCTGTGGCTGGGAACGAGAGAACGGGAAAGAGGAAAACACCACAGGCGTCGTGTGAGAGTCGAAGGGCCATGGGGAGGATGCCTGGCATGGGAGATGATGGGGTGGAGCCACTTGGGAGGACCGTGGGAGACAAAGCCATCTGTAGTCAGCTGCTTATGGCTGGCACTTGGCTCATCCTGTCTGGCCAGAGAAAGACTCTGTTGCAGTCAAGTTCATGCAGAAGTGTAGTCAGGTGAGAGTGGTTAGCTGTTCTTTTCCAAAAGGGCAAACGGAGGGCAAGGCAAAATGTAATGAGAGGAAAAAAGATGCGGATCTTTGACTAAAGGACCAGTGGATCCCACACCTGGCAGGTTGTCAGAATCGTGGAATCTGAAGAAGTCAATTTTCAGCACGAGCCTGCCTCCCTCTCCCGGCAGTGCACAATGGGACCTGGCTGGCTGTTCCTGCGTGCGTGCGTGCGTGTGTGTGTGTGTGTGTGTGTGTGTGTGTGTGTGTGAAGTCTTGGCTTTATATCTTTCACCTCTATATTCATTGTGTGTGTCTATGTGTGTATGTGTCTGTGTATTTGTGAATGTGTGTGTGTGTTTGTGAATGTGTGTGGACATGTGTGTTCCGATGAGTGTGCATGACCATGTTCACGCAGAGGCCACAGGTCAGTGCTGAGAATCTTCGATAGTGGGATTTCTTAGACCCACCAGCAGATGAATGGTGGCAGACTTATTAATTTTATTTCCACTCAGGCTCCCTCCCAGCTAGCTCATCTAACTCAATTAACCTGACTCCGCTAATGCCGGGCGGTGGTGGCGCACACCTTTAATCCCAGCACTTGGGAGGCAGAGGCAGGAGGATTTCTGAGTTCGAGGCCAGCCTGGTCTACAAAGTGAGTTCCAGGACAGCCAGGGCTACACAAAGAAACCCTGTCTCGAAAAACCAAAAAAAAAAAAAAAAAAACCTGACTTCGCTAGTGCGCGTCCTCACTCCCGGTAAGCCCTGTCTCCTCCTCTGTGTCCCGATGGCGAATCCTCCTAATCCAAATCCTTCTCCCAGAGACCCTCTCTCAGACTAGGAGTTCTGCCTTCCCGTTCCCGCCCAGCTGTTGGCTGTCAGTTCTTTATTAAACCAACCAGCGAGTGAGGAAGGTGTATGTTTACAAAATACCGAGGTCCGTGTTGAACCATAAGATAACAATGCCAGTACTGACTCTGCTGGGACAGTATTAACAAATGAATAATACAAAGACAACCTTTACACTGTGTACAAAAGAATTACCCCAACAATTGCCCTCAGTCGCTTTTCTTCTCTTCTCTTCTCTTCTCTTCTCTTTTCTTTTTTGAGACAGGGCTTTTTACTGAAACCGGAGCTTTGCTAGAATGGCTGGCCAGAAAACACGGTGGGGCTCCACCTGTGTCTGCCTCCCCAGTACTGTGACTCCGCGCAGAGGCTGTACCCGTGTAGGTCTGAGAACTGAGCACAGGTGACCACGCTTAGACAGAAAGCCATCTCCCTAGCACGCCTGTCCCCCACCCCCCCCCACCCCAAAGCTGATTTTTCACAGCTCTTCAGCCGGTCTGTTGATTTTATGGAGACGGGATTTTTTTTTTTTCTGAGATTTTTAGCCTGTCATTCCAAAGGGCTCCTCAAAATTATGTGCTTTACTTATACATTTAAAGATTTAAATTTAAATAGATTAAATTTAAAAAGACTTAGTTATAAATCTTAAGACTGAGCTGAACAAGTGATAGGGAAAATTAAGTTGTTAGTTTTAAAACAATTAGACGTTAGACATGAAACCACTAATATAATGCCTGAAACAGGGTAAATGCTCAGTTGTGATGCTAGCAGCCATTTTTCTTACATGATCCGGACTGCTAACCACCTGCCTTCTGACTTCAAGCCAGTGCCTGTGACATAGCCCCCTGTGTCCATGGACTGAAGATGAGTCTAGTGGCTTATGTCATTCCTTATCAGTGCAATTTCCAGGTATGATCAATCACCAGTATAATTTTAAGACTCAACTCATGGGATATGCAATAAAATGCTTAAGAAACTTGTGTGTGTGTAGAGAGAGAGAGAGAATCTCTTATAAGCATCACCTGTCAATAATAGAGTCCTTGGCCAATGAACTGAGGCAGGAAAAAGGAGGTGGGACACTAGCAGGAAGAGAGGATTCTGGGAAATAGTAAGCATCTAAGAGAGAGATTCAAGCTAGACACTAGGAGGATGGACATAAGCAAGAAGCTGAACTCAGGATAGACTAAAGAGAGAGTTGAGCAAGACAGAGAGAGAGAGAGAGAGAGACAAAGAGACAGAGAGACAGAGAGACAGAGAGACTGAGGAGATGCAAAGGAAGAATCAGGCAGGACTGGGGAGAGGTAACTAACCAAGTGGTAAACATAGAACATGTTTGAATGGGTTAAATAAGTTATGAGCTACTCAGGGAATGAGCCAAAGCTTATGGCCTAGGCATTTAATAATAACTAATTAGTCTCGGGGTAATTTTTCTTGGAGCAGGAGCTGGGAAAAGAAAAACATGTGTCCTGGTTAGAATTTCAATTACCGCAATGACGACCATAGCCAAAAAGCAACTTGGGGAGGAAAGGGTTTATTTCATCTTCCGCTTCTCTGGTCACAATCCGTGACTGAGGAGAGTCAGGACAGGAACTAAAAGTGGGAGCCTGGAGGCAAGAAGAGAGAAACACCGTGAAGGAAGGAACGCAGCTCATTGGCTTGCTTCTCCTGGTCTCCTGGCTTATTCAGGTTGCTTTCGTTTACACTCCAGGCCCACCTGCCCAGGGATGACACTACCCACAATGGGCTAGACCCTCCCCATGCAATCATTAATCAAGAAAATCCTCTATAGGCTTGCCTAAAAGCCAAACTTATGGAGTCTCTTTCTTTCAACTGAAATCCTCTCTTCTCAGATGACTCCAGCTCTGTCAACTTGACAAAATATTACCTTACACACCAACTAATGGCACCCAGTTAGGTGAGGCTAAAACTCACTAGAAAGCCTCCCCAGGCTCCCTTTTCCAGTGCGTATCAAACGGACCCCTTCTTTCTGACACCCCGACTCCTTGCTTTACCACCGAGGCACCGCGGAAGATGCCCCTCTCTGCTACTAGAAACAGAAACACACAGAAAGGCGCAGAGCTGCTCACCCAAGCATCTCACTCCTCTTGGCCCTCATGATGTTACCAGTGGGACTGATTGCTGGTGGCATTTCCTGGCTCAGACTTAGGCTGTCTGATCTCAAGGAGAATAGTGAACTTGGCAATAAGCCAAATGACAGGGGCAGCCCCAAAAGGGAATGAGCTATAGGGTCAGGCAGAACAGTATTTATTGCCGTAAAGTGTCAGGCAGAACGGTATTCATTGCCGAATTTCACTGTTGCACGAGCTGTGTGACATATACAGGCTGTGAGTCTCACTGTGCCCCTGCTCACACTGCCTACAAACCAGAAAGGATGTGACCTTTCTGCTGAGGATCTAGTGTGTGGGTGAGGTATGCTATGGTAGACTGAGAGGAACAGAAAGGAGATTATGTATGTCAGGAGCCTGGTTTACGGCTGGAACACCATTAGTAACAGCAGTCAGGAATCAGTTAAAGCTGTAGTCTGGCTACACCAGACCTCTGGATTTTCCATTCTGTTCTCTTCTGTCTAACCTTAATGATCTTCTTTGCAGGTGCAGAGCCTTTTCCTGGTAGTAAATGATACTCTTGTTCCTTCTAGTGTATGCTGAACCAAGAAAAGATGACTTGGCCATCAGAGCCCTGCTTGATTTTAACCCAGGAAAAGTTGACTTGGAAAGTCTGGCATGACCACTCTGTCTGGGGTGACTTCAGCCTTAAGTTTCACTGTCCTGGGCCAGGAAAGAGCAAACCATTAGAAGACCATATATTTGTCTTCTTTTGTGAAACTAAAGACAGTACTCTAAGAGACTTACTTTAAAGGGAAGAAAGGCAGGTGTTGTGGTTTGAGTGTGAGATGTCCCCGCAGCTCATGTGTTTGATCACTTAGTCCCCAAATGTTAGTCCCCCAAACTTCACTGTTTCCAAAGTGGTGGAAGCAGTAGGAGGTAGGTCCTCACTGGAGGACGTTTGTCACTGGGGCAGGATCTTAAGAGTTTTATAGCCCAGCCGCTTCTTGGTCTTGGCTACAGATACAATGTAGCTAGTGACTCACGATTCTGCCCTCATGCCTTCTCTGCCTTCATGAGTCCCCTCAAATTGCAAACCAAGATAAGCCCCTCCTCCTGCCTCAATCTCCTGTGTAGCTATAATTATGTCTGGACCACCAGACCCAGCAGGACTCTATATTCTACAGGATGCTGGGTATAAAGCAATATCCCTGAATTTCTGTGTCCAGGAGGTAGATGTCATATCTCTTTAAATTGCAAGGGTCAGGGGGCAACGTGTCTGCCCAGGAGAACATTTTGTTGTCAGAATGTTATTCTTTCTGCCAGTCAAGAGCAGCAGACACCCCCCCACCCCCCACCCAGCATTAGCCCAGAGAGACTCAGAGCCAGGGGCTGCCTGGCTGGAAAGAGAGAAGGGTCCTGTACTGACAGCCCAAGGAGAATGGCAGACATCTCGACGGCTTTGGGGAAGTAGCCAATTCAGACAATTAAGTGTAGAAAGACTGTTGTATAATGCTTGAACTCTGAGCACATGTATTCTAAAAAAGTAATGCTCAGCACAGAAGGAGATGAAATCAGAAGAAACCAGATAAAGCACCTGGTGTAACACACATTTTTACCAGTACACTCTGTACCTCACCAAACCAAATACAGAAATTGATGTTTTTAATATAAAATATTTTTATCTGGACTGGAGAGATGGCTCAGAGGTTAAGAGCACTGACTGCTCTTCCAAAGGTCCTGAGTTCGAATCTCAGCATGGTGACTCACAACCATCCATAATGAGATCTGATGCCCTCCTCTGGGGTGTCTGAAGACAGTTACAGTATAGTTACATATAATGAATAAGTAAATCTTTAAAAAATATATTTTTATCTAATGTTGGAGAATTTCATACATGTATATAATGTATTTTAATCAGATTCATTTCCCAACCCTATTATTGCTCTAGAGGAGGACCTGGGAGCAAGGAGCCAATAGACCAGCAGACTAAAGTCTCGTGCTTTATTCAAAGTATCAGACAATTTATACTCTGAGGGCTGAGAAGTGTCACCTGCGTAGAGTGTACAATCACAAGGGCAATCTGTGTGATAAAAACATGTTTTTCCATAGAAGCATATGAACAAATAGGAGTGAGTTCACTTTAGATTAATACAACTGAATATTGTTATTTGTTCAAGGAGGTAAGCTATTCCCATGCCTTACTTAACTATATACCATGGAACAGTTTTGCTGAGTTCCTTCCCTTACCATCTCTAGGTAGTTGCTACATCCCAAGACGAGAAACAACTATAACAAAGTCCTTAGGAGAAGTAGAGACCATCTTTGGTAAGAGGAAGACACCTTCACAGCAACCACCGAAGTCCTTCCATTGCCTCCCTGACTGGAGAGAAGCCCTGTTTTGATTCCTAAACCTGCCATGCCTCTGCTACCTTTGCTCAGACTCATTAACACATCCACAGTGAGAAGACAATATTACCACAGCTAAGCTCAGCCCTGTGCCTTTGGGTTTTGAATTAGAGTGCCTAAGGAAGGGCTGTTCCCCATGACACTTCTGATACTTCAGGGTCAAGGCATCAGATGCCAGAGTCAGGACATGAGTAGGAGAAGCAGGCTGGAGGGCCATTCAAGCGGACTGGCACACTGCTGGCGACATCATCTGACACGAAAAGGCCAAGCCCATGCCTAAGGTGACCCCTGCCAACCTCCCAAGCAAGCTCCTAACACTCCCCTCCCCATATCTAACAGGAAACACATGGACACACACACACACACACACACACACACACACACACACACACACACACTGGCCCAACCTCTCTCCAGTTACAACTTCCAAGAAACTATTCCAGGAAGTGAAAGCATTTCCGGAAAGAGCAATATCTCAGGGGAAGGAAGTGCTGCCCTGAACAGGAAGTTCTGTCAGGGAAGCAGTTGTCTGGGGCAGATGGCCCCAGCATCCTGAAGGAAGCTAGCTGACAACTGTCTCGAACTCTGTAGCTACTGCTTAGAAATAAAGGTCAAAAGAGTCACCTTACCTAATTGTGAACCTCAGAGTCCGATTTAGAAGACTTTAAGTTTGGCTAAAGTAACTGTTTGAAAGGAAGATGTCTAAGCAACGCTATTGTTAGCCCCAGGACTTCCCAGAGGCCCCTGAGAGGGTCTGCCTACTGCTCTGAAGAGTCAGTCCGGAGGAAGTCATGTCATGGGAAGTGACCCAGTGAGTTTCTTCTCTCAGCTTTTTGATGGGAAAGCTCCTGGAATCTAGGGCTTGCTGGCACATCCATCAACTTCCCGAATTTGGGGAGCAAGTGTGGCGGGTCTTCACAGTTAGCATAAAAGTGTAGCGGCTGCTCTGCCTTGCTTTTATGAGAAGCGGAAGAGCTTTGATCTGCCTAAAAGCAAAGAACCAACCGCTGCTTCAGCTTCAAATTCACACAGCTCAACTCGAGTCGTTATATTCGAAATGGTGTCTGTGTCCATCCCAGGATTCTCGCTCCCCTGAGAGAATTCCCCAAAACATTCAAAGTAACCCTGGCCAGTGATATAATATAGACATGAAGTTGATATAAACCCTAGCCTTGATCCCCAAGATGCGGGATGAAGCCTACTGAAGATTCCTGGAAAGGAATGGGTGAGAAAGCTTTAATCCCAGGACTTAGGAGGCAGAGGAAAGTGGATTTATGAATCTGAGGCCACTCTGGCAAAACAGAGAAAGCCTATATTGGGGGAAGAGAAAAAAAGAGCTCAGTCTCTATTTTTTTTTCCTGTGAAACTAGACTTTGTTTCAAGTGTGACCTTTGAGACGAGACATACCATCAGCTGACTGAGAAGGCTGTCCCCGACAGTCACAAATGATAACGGTAAATGTCTGGCAGCTAAGACAAGTTATGTTGCATTTTATAATGCCACCCTTGCTGGTGTGGTTGAAAGAGTCGCCTTAGAAAACCTGTATCTCTGTCCTCTGTAAATCACAGAGCTCCAGAGAAACACAGTTAACTCTGCACTCTGGGCTGTCACATCAAGGCAACAATTTCATCACTTGTGTGCATCCAACTCTTCCGATTTTCAGTACTGATTATACTTTTCCAAGGTTCTCAAGATGTCATGGCCCTTGAAAGAAGACCTTGAGGATTGGAGTCATGTCTGTGCCCTGATACCTCCTGAAAATGCATGTAAGATTCTCTAGCGAGCAAACCAATATTCTTCTTCTGAAATTGAGTCACACACTGAGTTGAATCCCTAGGGGGCAACATAGTCCAACATAGTCAACAAATACATTGGAAGGATCTTCTTCTAGCCAGTAGAGGGCGAACGTCATGGAGACAGAATATTTTTTCTGCAATACAGGAAGTTGTGCCAGTAAGCCCACAGTGGCAAAACTGTGAACCCTGAATAATCATCCAGCTAAATTTGGTGGTCATTCCCTTGGGAATCAGCATAATATATGTTTGTTACATTGTCTCATATGTGGCCACATTAACTTTTTAACTTTTGGATCAGAAACTAATTTACAAAAAAAAAAGTTAAAAATATTTTTAATACCTTTATTGTTTTTATTAATTGTTTTTATTTTATTCCCCTCCCACAACCCCTGTCCACCCTCTGACTGTTCCACATCCAATACCTCCTCCCCACCTTCCTTCATCCACGTGGATGTCCCTACCCCCCACCCCACCTGACCTCTAAACTCCTTGGGGCCTCCAGTCTCTTGAGGGTTAGCTGCATCATCTCTGAATGAACACAGACCTGGCAGTCCTCTACTGTATGTGTGTTGGGAGCCTCATATCAGCTGGTGTATGCTGCCTGGTTGGTGGTCCAGTGTTTGAGAGATCCTGGGGGTCCAGATTAACTGAGTCTGCTCTACAGGACTGCCCTTCTCCTCAGCTTCTTTTAGCTTTTCCTACAACAGAGGCCAGCTGCTTCTGTCCATTGGTTGGGAGCAAATGTCTGCATCTGAGTCTTTCAGCTGCTTGACGGGTCTTCCCGAATGCTGTCATGCTAGGTCCCTTTTTGTGAGCACTCCATAGCCTCAGTAATAGTGTCAGGCCTTGGGGCCTCCCCTTGAGCTGGATCCCACTTTGCGCCTGTCGCTGGACCTTCTTTTCCTCAGGCTTCTCTCCATTTCCATCCCTGTAGTTCTTTCAGACAGGAACAATTATGGGTCAGAGTTATGGATGTGGGATGGCCCCCCTCTCCCTCATTTGAAGCCCTGTCTTCCTGCTGGAGGTGGGCTCTATAAGTTCCCTTCCCCTACTGTCAGGCATTTCATCTAAGGTCCCTCCCTTTTAGTACCATTGAGTCTCTCACCTCCCAGGTCTCTGGAATACTTACGACGTATTATTTACAACTCACTGTTTCTCTCATAAAAAATCAGGACAGTCAAAATGACAATTATGATAATGAGTACTGCTGCAGGAATATTCTAGAAAAATGAAGTAGCTTAAATGCCTTAAAAAGCATTGTTACTCATCGTTGCTGTTTAAACCCTGTGTGCTGTAGTCTCAGCCTCGACTCTCATCCCCAGCCTCCTACTCACCCAAGAAGCAGCAACTCGGTGGAATAATGGGCCCAGGTCACCCTGCGTGAGAGGTGACACTCTTCTGATTCAGCCTCAGGTTCCTCTCCCTCAGCTACCTCCCCTTCAGTTGCCCTCCTCCAGCACTTAATTACTTACTCCCTAAAGACTCCACCCAGTGCTAAGGAGGTGCTCTACTGCTGACGGAGACCCGCCCCCAGCATCATTAGGAAGGTTTGCTTTGTTTCCTAATTCCAGAGATCTCTGAAATTGATGAACTTGTCCTGCTGTTCTGGGCTTGTGGTGGCACACTGTGCTGTGGTACAAACACGTGGTAGAAGTCAGTCGTTTACTTTACAGCAGCCAGGAAGCAGAGAGAGGGAGGAAAGGGGTCTGGGTTTCCAGTATCACCTTCAAGGACACGCGTGCAATCGTTCAGTCCCTTCTGTTAGGGTCCGTCAACTCCCAACAGCACCCCAGAATGGAGAGCAAGAGTAAATGGCATGAGCCCTTGGGTAATGCTCCAGATCCAGGACAGAGAGCCAATAAGCACTTGAGTGGAAGGCAGCCAGAGTAGCCATCAAAGGCTTTCATGGCCCCATTTATTTTCCTATCATGTGTTTCCCAAAATGTCATAGTCCAGGTGGAGATAGGGGCCAGCTCTCGTTTGTGTCTATTGTTTTGACGAAGACCATAGCCAACAACTCGGGAGGGGTGGAAGGGCAACTGAGTAAGGGAAGAGTTTATTACACCTTACAGGTTAGAGTTCAGAGTGAAGGAGGCCACAGCAGGAGCTCAGAGCAGGAAGCTGGAGGCAGGAACTGAAACAGAATGACTATGGCTCGCTTACACAACTTGCCTTCTTATACAACCTGAACCACCAGTCCAGAGCTGGCAGCAGCCACAACCCACAACCTTCCCCAACCTCACCATCAATCACGAAAATGTCCCACAGACTTGCCTACAGGACAATCAAATGAAGCATTTATACCACACACGCACACACACACACACACACACACACTCACTCTTAACCTCTATGCTGTTTTGGTTCCTAACTACACAGCAAAGTAGCCTCTGAACTAAGTTTTATAAAGTCCGATTAAGGCCCGGCATGGTGATGCATGCCTTTAATCCCAGCACTCAGGAGGCAGAGGTAGGTCTATCTCTGTGAGTTCGAGGCCAGCCTGGTCTACAAAGTAAGTTCTAGGACAACCATGGCTGTTATACAGAGAAACCCTGTCTCCAAAAACAAAAAAAACAAAACACAAACACAAAAATCCAAATTAGCGAAGGAGTGAGTGGTCTTGGCAGCATGGCGTGGAAGGATTCCAAGTCCACAGAACAGCACTGGCATTGGAGTTCCCAAACAGACAGGTCTCCGTGGCCAAAGCACAGGTCTGAGGATGCTGGTGACAAGAATGCCTTTGAGAAGCAGACAGGTGCTAGGTCACCTGCCGAGAAGCACAGATGTCAACTGGAAAGCTAAGAGGAAACGGCAACATCAGAAATACTCCTCCACTGCTGGTGGGATTGCAAGCTGGTACAACCACTCTGGAAAGCAGTCTGGCGGTTCCTCAGAAAACTGGACATGACACTCCCGGAGGATCCGGCTATACCACTCCTGGGCATATACCCAGAGGTTTTACCTGCATGCAATAAGGACACATGCTCCACTATGTTCATAGCAGCCTTATTTATAATAGCCAGAAGCTGGAAAGAACCCAGCTGTCCCTCAATGGAGGAATGGATTCAGAAGATGTGGTATATTTACACAATGGAATACTACTCTGCAATTAAAAACAATGAATTCACGAAATTCCTAGGCAAATGGTCAGAACTTGAAAATATCATCCTTAGTGAGGTAAACCAATCACAAAAGAACACACATGGTATGCAGTCACTGATAAGGGGATATTAACCCAGAATCTCAGAATACCCTAGACACAATTCGCATATCAATAGATTTCTAAGAAGATGGAAGGAGAGACCCCTGGTCCTGGAAAGACTGGATGTAGGGGAACGCCAGGACAGAGTAATGAGAGGGGGTTGAATGGAGAAAAGAGGGAGGGAAGGGGGCTTATGGGACTTTCGGGGAGGGAGGAAACGGGAAAGGGGAAATGATTTGGAATGTAAATAAAAAAACTTAGAAAAAAATAAAATTAAATTAAAATTTAAAAAAAAAAAAAGAAAAGAAATGTGGCTTCAGAACCTTTCTTCCAGTCGTGTGGAGGAAGGCTGGATTCAAACTCCACAGGTTTGAGGATAAAGAGAGCCCTTGGGTGCTTCTGGTGGCTAAACCAGGAGATAAATGACAGGCTAGAAGCAGCTGGACAAGGGAGGCATCGATGAGTGGCAGAGGCAAGATCCAGAGATGACTCAAAGATTCTGGCCTGTGTCACCGGGCAGAGGGTGACATCATTTACCCTCGGCGAGCTTCAGCGGTGAGTCGGCAGCTTATTAGCGCTGTGCTAATCACCAATTAGGCGCTGAGCACACAGGGGCTGCGGCCAGCTAGAGCCTGGACAAGGAAGTGATAACGAAAGAGCTAGGAGGGGTCTCCACGGAGCAGGAAGCTGCACGCGGGCAACTGGAGTTCCTGATGAGGAAGTGATAGAGAAAAGAGATCGCTAGGAGGGGTTGCTAGGCAGCAGGAAGCTGCGCATGCGCGACTGGAGTTCAAAGGTGAGCTGGGCACTGGAAGTAAGGATTCGGACACGCTGACGCTTAGAGGAAGGAGAACAGAAAACCGTGTCCTGAGAAACACCATCGGTAAGGGGCCAGTAGAGGAACAAGAAGCTTCAAGAGTTTGGAAAAGCTGCCGAAAACAAAATGATAGAGGTGTATAGTGTCAAAAAAAAAAGAAAGAAAAGAAAAGAAAGGGGAATGGGGGTTGGGGGAGTAGTTCTGCTCTGAGAAGCCAAACAGAATATGGACTGAAAGTTAGCTGTCAAATGTATCAAAAGAAGGAGCAGTAGCTTCGCTGGCTGGCAGGAATCCCGAGATCCATGAATGAACTGCAGCTGAATTCTAGGAAAGATGGGGCTGAGAAAGGGAGCCCAGCTGCTGTGCTGGAAATGACCCAGACGGGCTCCAGAGGACCCGATTTGATGGTTCAGGAAGCCTGTAAGCTGGTTAATAACATAGCCATTATTACAAGTTAAATGACATAAATTTACAAAATGGATGTTATGCTAAAAAAAGGGTAATAAACAACCTAGTTACATCACTTCCTTATTAAGTATGATTTCTTATTACTGATGCTGCCGAGGTTTTCACATACATTCCACCTGCATATGGGGAATGCTATATAACCCTGGGCTACGGCACATCTTCCTGACTCACTCACTGACACGCGGAAAGCTCAAAACTAGCTTTGGTTCGTTCCATGAGAATTAGCAAATGCACACGCCAGAGCCCTTTCCTTCCAGACAGCTGGTCACTGAAACTGAGCCACAGGGTGACCCCCACCCCCATCCTCCCCATGGGACGTATCCAACAACTCAAGTCTGTCCCAGAGTAGCACCGATCACAGTCTCTCTGTCGAAGCTGATCATGGGTAGGTCCAGCAAAGATAGTTCTCTACTTGACGAGCTGGTGTTGTGGCTCTAAAGAGCTGCCTAGGTATAGGATCCAGCTTTGTGTCACAGACGAAATGGATTCCAGCTTCCTGCCTTGACACTGAGTGCTGGATTCTAGGCCCAGAAGAAAGCCAGAGTTGGAGTAGAAGTGTAGCTGGTAGCTGGGCACCTATACTGTACTTGGATGAGGATAAAAGGCACTCAGTGCCCCATTCCCAGATGAGGAGGACTTCTCAAGCTACCCACATAGCCTCTCCTCACTGTCTCTCAGCCTGGCCACACAAACCTAATGGAGACTCTGGGGTACTCAAATGGGGAAACTGATACCCGAGCGCCAAGCAGTGGAAAATGAAGTTTATTAAAGAAGGGGGAAGAGAGAGAGAGGGAGGAGGATGGGGGGAGAGAAAAGGGGAGGAGCAAAATAGGAAAAGAGGAAAGAGGGAGGGAAGAGGAGAGTGGGGGGAAGGAGAAACCAATAAAAATAAGAGGTTGTTTTTTTTATATAATTTTTATTCATTGGACAGCATGAATCATAGATGTATGAGTCACTTGCTACTCTTGAAAGGCCACAAGGGAAAGAAAGGCAGGAGGACACAGGGAGGACTGAGCACATCGCCTTAGAGAGACTTTTGAAAGGAGAAAGCCATCCAGGTGGTCTGGCTTTCATGATTGCTTCTCACAGCATCTTCCACACACCGCTGGTTACAGCCCAGATGTGCATCTCTGGGCCCGTTCTAGGTAAACCAGTGGACTGTGCCGGGAGAACTGACACTGAGTTCTTCTTTAGTTCCTCTTTGTGGTGCTAGTTTCGTAGAACTTTTTTTTTGATTTTTTTTTTTTTTTGACGTGCTGGGGACATGTGTCACTCTTCCAGTCAGAGGGTCACTTTTCCAGTCAGAGGACTGGATCGAGCCGCCCTCAAGCCTCCGTCTGTGTATCTCCCTGGGGTTTGAGGTGCATCGAGAAAGACCCCTGAATGTGCTCTGCCTCTGTTGGGAGAGAGATTGCAGTGAGGTTGCCCCACTTCCCTATCGTCTAGCACTACCCTGCATAGCAGAAGATAGTTAAACATAAAAAGGGGATTTGGGAAGAGAGTTGGGCTGGGGTGGGGATGACGATTGGAAGAGAATTGAATGTAAGACATGGAAGACTTGTCTGAGAGCCCCTGGTTCTGTATGTGAAATGGAGCCAACCAGGCCTGACCGGAACCCTGGGCTAGCATCAGCACCCAACAAAAGCAGGCAGGTGAAGGGAGGCTATATCTGTGAGTGCTGACCGATGCAGGGGTTCAGGGGTGAGAACCCGAACCCCAGGGTAGGGGTGGGGCTCTCTGGGCACAGGAAACAGCTTTTGAGCTGGAATTTTCATCTCCATGGCAGGTTTTCTAAGGCGAGACCTAGAAGCGAAGCTGGGAGAGCAGGGGAACAGTGCGTCGGGTAAAGGAGCAAAGCGAAAAAACGAACACAGTGCGGCAGGTAAAGGAGGAAAGCGAAAAAACGAACAAACAAAAACAAAAACCCCAAACAAACAAACAAAAAATGTCGACTGGAGCGAGCCAGTTCATATGGAAACACAGCTCTCGGCTCAAAGGGAATAAGAGAATGTGAGTGCCCAGGGTCACCCCAAGTTCCATGTCCCAACATGGAGGAAGTCTCATGAAGTGTTGTGATCACAGGACAAAGATCAAGGCACTTAGGGACAGCCACCGCACAGGGTGGGGGTGGGGGGCGAAGCTCAGCCCCAGGTCCCGGGTGCCTTTGGCCTGGTGGAAAACTAGGTCTGTTAAGTTAATCCATCCCAAAGGTTTTTTGTTTTTTTTTTTTTTTATCTGTAGTCAGGATGTTAGGTGGGGAGAAGGAAAGAGGAAATGACTCCTTAGCGATCTCAAGATACCCCAAGATAAATTTTAATTAGGCTCCGGATGGGCAACAACATTCCAAACTCCCCGATCATAGACGTTTTTAATCAGTTTTTTACAGACACAGCTTCTTTCCAGGAATTCTCCTTCACAAGCTAGAGGTGGGCACCGTGGCTTTTTGGGTCCTGCCTCCTCTCTCGGGTTGGGAAGGAAGCAGGGGCAGGGTAGAAGCCGGTGTAGGGGTGGTCGCTCCCCGTATAACCTGACAGATACCCTTTGTACCCAGAGGTCCCTTCCCTTTCAACTACTTGGCTGCATTTTTAGAAGACTGGATGTTTCCTCTATAAAGGGGGGATGGAGGGACTCCTCAGAGCCACATCAAACATCCCAGGGAAACAGAAAAGGAGACCAAGCACCCTGGTCTCTCTCTACCCCACTACTGTCCGAGGAGGAAAACCAACGTGTTCTACAAGCCCTGTAAGTTTCTAGTGGGAGGGATCCGTCATCCGAGATGATGGTTATTAGTGTCTCTGCCTCTGTCGTGTGCATGGGCGGGTTACCCGGGGATGAGAAATTCTCAGTGTCAGCTTGTGTTGCCCCATCAGTGAAGAACGGTAGGTGTACAGGATCACCTGACATCGCCGGCAGCTTCGTTTTGGGGCAGCAAAGTTGGGGAGAGTAACTTAATGCCAGATAAAGGATGCCAGCTCAGCTTGTTAATGTTGATCCCTCTGGTGTGACTCTTAGTCTTGTAGGGTCCAAAGTTATCCTCGGTGTCAACTTTTGTCCTCCCTGGTGGGAGGGGGGCAGGACACTTCCTCTGTGACTCTCTGTGCTGAGTCAGACAAACAGCAGAACAGAGACCTCACCCCCAGCTCCCCTGTCTTGACTCCTCCTGGTCACTTGAGTGCTAACCCACATGTGCTAACCCACGTATGCCAAGGAGAGGCCTATTGGGGGAGGTGTGTCCTCCCCCCTCCGCCCCACTCCACACATAGACTGTGCCCTGTGGGGTAAAATGAACCCTGGTACCTGAAAGATGATGGGAAGTTACGTTGACAAAGTTCTGTGAGAATGTGTATTGTTGACGTGAGCACAGCCATGTTTTGGACACCAATGCCTTAGACCTACTCGAACCGCAAGGCCTTTCTCCCAGTCTGAGTATAGATGTTGACGGAAGTTGACCCTCAACCAAAACCTGTGCCTTCAGAAAGTACCGACCACAGCTTCCTCCCCCCAGATGACTGTAGTCTGAAACTGCTCCCTCACAGAGACCGCCTATGAAGCGGACACGTCTCTTCATCCGCGTCGTATATAATAAACACATTGAGTTTCAGGACTACTGCTTGTAATATGTCTCCATCTACGTGTGTGGCCACGGGGTCCCAGCCTTACATTATTTATGCCTATCTTATTCTTCATGGTCCCTGTCAGATCAAGACCAAAGCCATGTGGGTTTCTGCGGGAAGTTCTTTCTGAAGGGAGGTGAAGGTGCTAGCATATTGATAATATTGGCAGATGAACCCCATTCCTAAGCGTGATCGATCCGCCTCCTGACTTCTGGACTCAGCGCTGGGGGAGGAGGCTGGGGCTCCTCTGGCATCAGATAATAACGAAGGGGTTTGAGATAGCTGCCTTGTGTTCCTAGGCCAGCCCATCTCATAATAAAGACATTTTCTGCACAGGTCTCCAGACCTTCTCCATTGAGTGTAGATAGCCACAGGCAGAGACAGGTCACTATGGAGAAAGGCCCCACGCCCTCTTCTACCTGTTACCCAAGGTGAGGCTGGGACAGATCTACTGAAAACAGTCAACAAGGGGTGCATGTGGCCTGGGGTAGGCCAGGCAGGAAACCATGAATCTGGTGACTCACTTTTCCTACCTAGAAATAGCAGTTGAGCATCCCTGCTGGGTAAAGCCCTTCTTCTCCAGGACTCACTCCCCACCGCCGTGATCCTTCGTGAATCCTCCCAGCAGCACAACCTACCTGTGCCACTAAGCAAAACCCGATGACGTGGCAGTCTGTCTAAGTCACAATTCCTCAAAACACTAAGGTGTGAAACTTTGCAGGTTAAGAAACACGACCAAGGTGTCTCTATGCAGTCCCCTGGTTAGATTTCTAGCATGACGCACAAGCCCCCCAGCCTCACCACTACCTATTCTGTAAACAGTGTATTTCCGAAGCCCACCAGAACCTCAACAGGCAGGATTTCTAAGGCAGACAAGGAAGGAAAGCGGAGGTCAAGGCTCACTAGAGACACTGACATACCTAAAGGTCAAGGTTACCATGTAAACTCCATCCCCACATAATGCAAATTTACACTTGCTTTGTATAGGCACTGACTGAATGAAGTTAGTCTTATCTCTGAAATTCTGGGTCTAAAATAGTCCGTGGTGGCATTTCCGATACCCATACCGGTGCACTTCTAGATATCTCCATTTACTACCCCGCCCATATTCAGGGAGGTCTTATACAGGAATGACCCCTGACGGATGCAGAAAAACACAACCTTCACATGGAGCTATCCCTTGATAAAACTACACACAGTTCTAGAGTGAGGGCTCTGATGTTAGGCTTGCCACTTCTCTAGAGGACCCCATAAGAGTCCCAGCACCCAAATCCAGTGACTTACAGCTACCTGAAACTACAGCTCCAGGGGATCAACAGGGTTCAATGCCCCTATCTGGCCTTTGAGGGCAGCGGCACACACATGGTATGCACATAGATTCATGCACACATACATACATACATACATACATACATACATACATACATACATAAAAACTTAAGATCTTTTTTTTAAGCTAAGGGATAAATATAAGTTGCTAAAGCAGAACTAGAAAATGGACTTCCTTCTGGCCCACTGTAGGTTGGCTCTCTGCCCCCACCCATGTTCAAAAGCCTCTGTTATAAATGTTTGGAGGAAGTAGGTCGTAACCACACTAGGGCTAAAAACACTCCTGGTTGCTGTATGTGGTTTTTGTAAATCAGTTTCACTACGTCACGTTTCCACCTCAGATGTGTGATAACAAGACCAAGATTACCCAGTAGAAGGATGGAGTATCATGCAACACCTGCCCATATCGTCTGCAGTTTCCTTGAGCGGACAAAAAACTCATGGGTTAACACGGCTAAGCAGTCATTCCATGGATAGCCAAAAATCTGCCTCTGAAATAGGAATGACGCAGGAATGTTGTGACAGAGGAGTGGCCCTGACATGTCCCAATGGAGGCCAACCATCGCCAAGACATTCCTTTGTACTATATGGAATGAAATAACCAGGTGTCAAAAATCTACAGCCTTGCAACCCTGGAGCTGTAGATTGTGCTGGCTGTGCCTATTAGCCTTTGCAAAATAGAATTACAGATTCCACTGCTTGGAGAGTCTCCATGGAAATAACTCAAAACTAGCCTAAAATAGCAACAGAAGCTGATGGAAACCTGGTGTCCATGTGTCGAGGCAGGAGGAAAGCCAGGAGTTCTCAGGCCAAGCTAGAGGCAGAAAGTAGCCTCTAGCCCTCAGAGACAGCCCCTGACCCCACGCTCCTCCTCAAAGAACTAGAACAGAAATGTATCTGTCAAATGCACCCACAGGGACACCCCCACCCACTGCTGAACTGTAGAGGCTTTTGAGTGTTTCATTTAATTTTATTTTTTTTCAATCGTTTGAATGTAGCTGAGTACTTTTCCAGAGAAACAGGACCTGGACTACATTGAGTTAGCGTTACTAGAACAAGTGCCAAAAATTTCACATCTGCCTCCCTTGCAGAAAGACTGTAATATTTACTCATAAAGCGGCTTAGAGAGGGACTATAATGGGAGCTGAGAATGCCATTTCATAGCCCTTTGTGCTTTCAAATCCCTTATTAAGAAGCCTTGGGTCCAGGAGATATTTGGGAGCACATTTCCCCATTAAGTCATTAGTAAAAGGGTGGGGGGGGGGCTGGAGAGATGGCTCAGTGGTTAAGAGCACGGACTGCTCTTCCAAAGGTCCTGAGTTCAAATCCCAGCAACCACATGGTAGCTCACCAACCACATGGTAGCTCACAACCGTCTATAGTGAGATCTGACACCCTCTTCTGGAGTGTCTGAAGTGTACTTACATATATGTAAGTGGAAGAGTGTCTACAGTGTACTTACATATAATAAATAAATAAATCTTTTAAAAAAATCTTGTAGAAGCTGTGTTTAAAGAGCTAACATGATCACCAAGACAGCATCTATGATACCCGTATATTTTACAGAAGAGTTTAACGAAAGAAATAATTGATTATGTCTCTTGTCGCTTCTTCAAACTATAGCATGGTTTGTTTGATCTACAGGTTATTATAATGCTTCATTCTACCTTCTTTTGGATCCTGACCTCTGCACACACAGGGACAGCTACTAAGTCATCTGCCCTGCTTACAGTAATTACAAGGGGGTTGGACTGGCATATGTCTCCTGCCTCCATCTATATATACATTATAGACTGGAGCACCCATCCTGTTCAGGCTTGGCTACCCAAAGGCCTTCCCAGAAAATGAGATGGGACAAAGAAATCTTTCCCTTCACTGGAAGCACAATGTGTCAGTTGGGAGCTTCCCACAGCCATGCCCTACATTTCGTCATTTGCACCAATGAGAACGGGAATCTGCTCTCCAGACCCAAGCAACAAAGTCCCTGAGGCTCCCAGCTATCGGCAGTCCAGCCGGGTCCAGAGGCCTGGATCCAGCTCCTTTTGCCTAGTTTGTTTTGCCCTGGGTGATTTCTGTCTCATGACTTGAACAGTCTCATTGGGTCCAAGTCTGTGGTGTGGATTCCCATCTTTCCCTGGGGCTGAGACTCCAGGCGGTGCTGACACACAAGTCTTGCAGCTTAAGGCAGGCTCTGACTCAGAGCAGTCTGGTCAGAGGTCACATGCCGTGTGGCTGTGAGATCGGGCCCTGTTCAAAACAAGGATACGAACCTAGCCAGGGCTCTAGCCTGAGTGGATCATTGTCTTCTGCTGTAAAAGGAGAGAAATCTTAAAATGCTCATGGGGTGCAAGGAAAAGATCTCCAAGTATGAGGTTAGCCTTGGGCTAGGGCCTCACTCAGCTACTCCCCAGAGCCTCACCCTCCTCACTGGATTGTCCTGAAAACAGAGAGAGCCGGGTAACCAGGTAGCAGCATCAGGCATGTGGCAAGTGCCAAATAAAGGCGGCTTTGCTGCTCTCTTACTATTACCGTTCCTACTGTTGGACTCTCCTTTTCCCAGTGAGCATAAACATTCTTTGTAATCTACAGGATACACTGGGAAAAGCCCCCGTGGAAAGTGGCCTGGCTAGCTGCCCTTTCTCATGCCACTCATGAAGGCATTTCACTTTCTAGCACTAGTCCCCGCTCTGATCTTGCATGGGTGCTATAGAGCAGTGGGAAACACACTTTTCCTTCCTTGAAGGGAAAAGGACACAGCAAAGCTAGAGAAGGGACACCATTAGATCAGCCTGGGTCATTTAACCAGAATGACAACAGTGCCTGCATGCATACACACACACACACACACACACACACACACACACACCATACCACACACACATATCATACTATACACCACATACACACACACCACTGACACCATACATACCACACTGCACACACACACACACCATATACTACACACACATCACACCACACACACACTATACCACATACACACACCATATACTACACACATACATACACACATCGCACTACACCACACACACACATCATATACTACACACATACACACACCATACCACACATACCACACCACACATACATCACACTATACACACACATACACACACACCATACCACACACACATACATACATACCATACCACACACACATACACACATACCATACCACACACACATATCACATACACATACACACACACCACTGACATCACACACACCACACCACACACACACCATATACTACACACACATCACACTACACACACACTATACCCCATACACACACCATATACTACACACATGCATACACACATCACACTACATATACACACACTACACCACACACACATACCATATACTACACACATACATACACACACAACACACACACACACACCATATACTACACACATACACCACACCACACCACACACACATCACACTACACACACACACTACACCACACACATACACACCATATACTACACAAATACCCCATACCACACACACATTACACTACACACACACACATATACACATACCACACAGAGAGATACACACCTTTAAACAGCTTTGTAAATGTGTTTCTCTAAATATGAACCTCCATGTGTTTCTCCTTAGCCGTTTTCCTGCTGCTGGGTCATCATTCTGGAGAAAGATAAATCACATCGTCTTTGCTTAGTAGTTAGTACCCTATTTGGATTTTTCAGGAACCGAAATCTGCATTCAATGCAAGGGAAGGGAAGGGTTTCTAAGAGTTCAAATGTATCTGAATCCCGACTTAAAGTGGGATCCTGGGTCCTCCTTAATCACAAACCATTTCTAAATGAAAACTAAAAGGACTTCATGGTCTAGGTTGTTTTTTTAAAGTGACACAGCACAGATATAGACCCGCTCGGTGCTCCCAATTTTAGGTCAGAGTTGATCCTCAAAGCCTCCTTGAAGCTGTGAGGTCCTCAGTGGGCGCTCTGGTGACACCGTGAATTGTGTGAACTCTCAGCCAACCCAGGACAGTCGTCACTCTCTCAGATGCTTATCTGACCCACCCTGTCACTAACCCCACTGTGAGATCCAATCTCTGCCTAATCTACCTCATAGACTCCTCAAGCATGGTTTCTTTTTCTTACCCATTTGGCCGATGACAAACACCATAGAAGGGGGACAAAAAGATGTTGGAGACAGATGATCCTATGGAGACAGAAATCATGGCTTTGCACAGCCAAGGCAGCTGAAGGCAAGACCCTCACTCTTTTCTCATTGTGGACCCCAAAAGCAGTGAAGCCATCCTCAGCTCCCAGCACCTCCTGTTTGGAGGCCATCAAAGGCCACATTGCTTTTTTTTTTTTTAATCTTATACACATTTTAGGAAGATCCTCCCTCCCTCTTACACCTTGCTTGCTTCCTCTCTACACCCTGCCTTGTTTGGTGGGCGGAACAGAGAGGAAAGCTGTTTCCTCTTTCCAGCCAGAGGAAACAACTTTGCAAAGAAAATGAGCCCAACAGCGAATTCCTCTTGCCTGGTACTTTGAAACATAAACTTAGCTGGGGAGGGTTTCTTTGACTTTGATGGCTAAAGTAGTGTGTGTGTGTGTGTGTGTGTGTGTGTGTGTGTGTGTGTGTGTGTGGACACTGGCTAGAAATAAAAAGGAATTTTAAGACGTGCATAGTCCAAGAAGGTGCCTTTAAAAAACATAGTTAGGCCCAATAAGATAGCCAACTCAAAGACTCTTGCTGCTAAGTCTGAAGACCTGAGTTCAATTACTGGAACCTGCCAGTGTGGAAAGAGAATCGACTCTGGAAAGATATCCTCTGATCTCTACCTATGCAAGGTGGCATCTCCCCTTCAAATACATACATACACACATGCATTCATGCACGCATATACACATACATACATACATGCATACATATATACATACATACAAATGTGTTTAAAGCATGGCTAATACCAACATAATCAATAGAGCTCTTCCGTGAGCAGCGCGGGGTCAGACGAGTCACACTGTAATTCCACAGAGCCATAATCCTTCAGAACTTTCTATGGGACATTCAGGCCCTGGCGGCACCAGCAAACACATTTCCTGTTAAGTTACGGTAGTGTTCTCGTCCGTGATATTAAACTCATAAGGAATCCTTAAATTCATCCATCCTTCCACCAGAAACACTTGGCAGAGTTCTATTGCAGTGCATGTATCCTGGGACAAACCAAAGGCAAGTACTACTTTCAAGGATAGGAAATAGACTAAATAAGAATCACACTTCACACACATACACACACACACACAGAGAGAGAGAGAGAGAGAGAGAGAACACATAAAATTTAAATTTAAAAAAAAGGGAGCCAGGCGGTGGTGGCACACGCCTTTAATCCCAGCACTTGGGAGGCAGAGGCAGGAGGATTTCTGAGTTCGAGGCCAGCCTGGTCTACAAAGTGAGTTCCAGGACAGCCAAGGCTACACAGAGAAACCCTGTCTCGAACCCCCCCCCCAAAAAAAAGAGAGAGAGATTTTAGCCGGGCAGTGGTGGCGCACGCCTTTAATCCCAGCACTTGGGAGGCAGAGGCAGGCGGATTTCTGAGTTCGAGGCCAGCCTGGTCTACAGAGTGAGTTCCAGGACAGCCAGGGCTATACAGAGAAACCCTGTCTCAAAAAAAAAAAAACAAAGGGAGCCACAAGCTAGGGACCAAGGACTCCAAACATAGACCCTGTGGAGGATTTCAGATTCCAGCTTTAAGACTGAGTGAAGTCAGAGGACGATGTAAGCAGAGCTCACAGAGCCTACTACTGTGACCTCTTGGAGGAATAGCATTGCAGAAGGCCAGGGAAGACACAACAAAGACAGTGAGTTGAGGATACCGAAGGGGTTTGGGAATCAAGGGAGAAAAGGCGATAAAGCTCATAGGCGGGTCTTTGCCTTCTGTCCAACCAATGGCAGCACACCGAGGGTCTGCAAAAGGGGTGGGCAGGCCTTCAGCTCTGAGCCGGGCAGGATGGGGAGCTCATGGATGTAAGAGAGAGTACCTCTCGGTGAGAGACAAAAGATAAGGGGAGGACCAGTCACGCCTGGGAGAGAAGTCAAGGCCACAGACACCGTGGAAGTCTGTGGGGGATGTGTGTAGGGAAAGAGCTAGCTCCGTCATCCATTTCCTGACCTGGAAAATTCCCGGGACCTGTAAGCAGCAAGGACGTTCTGTGCTGGCTGATTTTATGTCACCTTGATACAGGCTGGAGTCCTCTGAGAGGAGAGAACTACAACTGAGAAGATGTCTCCATTAAAACCAGGTTGTAAGCAGGTAAGCCCATAGAGCATTGTGTTAATTAGTGATGGACGGGGGAGGGCCCGGCCCATTGTGGGTGGGGCCATCACTAGGCAAATGTCCTGGGATCTATAAGAAAGCAGGCTGGGCAAGGCAGGGGAAGCAAGCCAGTAAGCAGCACCCCTCCATGGCCTCTGCGTCAGCTCCTGCCTCCAGGTTCCTGCCCTGCCTGAGTTCCTGTCCTGACTTCCTTCAGTGACAGTAGAAGCAAAAGCCAAATAAACCCTTTCCTCCCCGGCTTGCTTTTGGTTGTGGTGTTGTATCACAACAATAGTAACCCTAACTATGACACAAGCTAGGGCAGGCTGGCTCCTTGGTGTAGGACCCGAACTGCTATACAGTTGTGCCTCACGTTCCATTTAGAGCTATGATGTCACTGTATTGCAATACTTAGTAGTTTTGAACATAAGGTAACCAGGCATTCTCATTCTGTAATATGCCTGCGAATAAGATGACTAATATAACCTAGAGCCAAGTGTCTCCTCCATGTTTATGCAAAATCCCACCTGGCTAGTGGTTCATGGATTCCGTGCAGAGTCTTCAGACTGTGCATTTATGTGTCAAACTGAGAAATTTCTTGAGTTAGCCAAGGCTAATGGCAATACACACACACACACACACACACACACACACACACAAAAGTTTAAAAATAAGAAGACTTTTTAAATAAATGATTTGCTTTATTTGGCTGAGAACATCATGGATTACACAAGTTTTAATCTAAAAGAAAGTTATGATTGAGATGGTTTAAAAAGACATCCACAAATACATCTGAGGTGGTTTGAATAGAAATGGCTCCCACAGACCCATAGGTTTGAATGCTTGGACCACAGGGAGTGGCACTGTTAGGTGTGGCCTTGTTGAAGTAGGTGTGGCCTTGTTGGAGGAAGTATGTTATTGTGGGAGTGGCCTTTGAGGTCTCCTATGCTCAAGCTATGCCCGAAGTGGTACACAGTCTCCTTCTGCTGCTTGCAGTCAAGGTGTGGAACTCTCAGCAGCTCCAGAATCATGTCTGCCTGCATGCTTATGGGAACAGGGATCTGGGTTACCTCACGCAGGGTGATTTTTTGCTAGTCCTGTCCACTTGCCTGCAAATTCCATGATGTTATTTTTTTAACAGCTGAGTAATATTCCATTGTGTACATGTAAAGTTTCTTTATCCATTCTTCTAATGAGGGATATCTACGTTGTTTTCAATTCCTGGCTATTATGAATAGAGCAGCAATGAACATGGTTGAGCACGTGTCTCTGTGGTAAGAGGACATGTTCTTTGGGTATATGTTCAAGAGTGGTATAGCTAGATCTTGAAGTAGACCAATTCCCATCTTCCTGAGGAACTGCTCCACTGATTTCCATAGTGGCTATATGAGTTTGCAGTCCCACCAGCGATGGAGGAGTGTTCTCCTTGGTCACTCACATCCTCTCCGCCATGAGCTGTCAATGTGTTTTAGGATCTTGGCCATTCTGATGGTGTAAGATGGAATCTCAAAGTAGTTTTGATTTGAATTTTCCTGATGGCTAAGAATGTTGAACATTTTTTTAAGTGATTCCCAGCTACTTAAGTTTCTTCTAAATTCTCTGTTTAGATCTGTACCCCATTTTAAAATTGGGTTATTTGTTTTCTTAATGTTCAGGGTTTTTAAAAGATTTATTTATTTATCTTATATATATGAGTACACTGTAGCTGTCTTCAGATACCCCAGATCCCATTACAGATGGTTGTGAGCCACCATGTGGTTGGTGGGAATTGAACTCAGGACCTCTGGAAGATCAGTCAGTGCTCTTAACCACTGAACCATCTCTCCAGCCCTGATTTTCAGTTTTTTGAGTTCTTTATATATTTGGGGCATTAGCCCTCTATCATGTGTATAGTTGATAAAAAATATTTTTCTGTTCTGTAGCCTGCTGCTTCGTACAAATGATGGTGCTCTTTGCCATAAAGAAGCTTTCCAGCTTCGTGAGGTTGTATTTATTCATTGTTGACCTTAGTGCCTGTGCTAATGGCCAGTTCAGAATGTTGTCTCTTGTGTCAATGAATTCAAGGCCATTTCCCACTCTCTTTTCTATAGGATTCACCATATCTGGTTTTATGTTGAAGTCTTTGTTCCATTTGGAGTTGAGTTTTACACAGGTAATAGTATCCATCCCTTTGGACTCTTCTGCATGTAGCCATCCAGTTTGATCAGCACCATTTGTTGAAAATGCTATATTTTTTTCCCAGTGTGTATTTCTGGCATCTGTATCAAAGATCAGGTGTCTACACGTGTGTGGATTGATGTCTGGGTCTTCAATTTTATTTCACTGATCATCATGTCTGTTTTTGTGCCAATACCATGCTGTTTTTTGTTTGTTTGTTTGTTTTTAAATTCTAGCTCTGGAGTACAACTTGAGGTTGGGAATGGTGATACCTCCAGCACATCTTCTATTATTCGGAATACTGAGGCCTGGCCTGGTGCTGTCCTCTGTTACTGGCGGGCCTCCCTGGGCAGCCTGGGGGTCAGGCCTTTCTGTTTTCTCCACTAAGAAGGAAGTGTTAACTTCAACAGGATGTGGCACAGTTAATGGGTAATTACAGCATGCACTCCACTGGAAGCTGATAAAGTAAGTATTATTTTCCTAGGCACTCTCAGAAGGAAGACTTTACGAGCCTCAGCTGGTGACTCTCAGGTGACTCGTGAGTGTGGCCCCTAACTGGTGTGCCTCCATCCTCCCAGAAGAGGGATTTATGAGCATCCTCACAGGAGGATGTAGCCTTGCAGGGCCAGAACTGTGTCCAGCCTAGAAATGGAGACCCAGAAGCAGACTGTGCGTTCAGCTTACCAGGACTCCCGGTTAAATGTGAATTTCAGAGAAGTGACAGAAAAGCAACTTACCTGCTTTGCTTTCCCTGCCACTCTTCCACAAAACATCATTTAATAGGAAAATTATTGGGGCTGGAGAGGTGGCTCAGCCGTTAAGAATACTTGCTGCTCTTGCGGAAGGACTCAAGTCCAACAGCCAGTACCCACGTGGCAGCTTCCAACCACCTGCCACTCCAGTGTCAGATGATCTGATATCCATTTCTGGCCTCCATATACACTCACCACACTCCTACAGTGCACAGATACACATACAAGCGAAATACCCATAAGCAAACAGTAAAAATCCAAATTAAAGTGTCCATTGTCTACCTGAAGGTCAAGTGTAATTGAGCCTTCTAGTCTTCGTTCCATCTTTTCACTTAACCTGGCAACCCCAAGGTTCCACCGTGTAGACCATTTAGAAGCATGGCCACCAACTCCTACCCTTATCTGCTATTGGCGGTAATGTTGTTCCTGTGGTATATAAGCACCCGTCTTTAAAGCTGGTGTCTACTCGCCTGTATCCTGGAGTTGCGACCCTCGCAGTCAGATCATGTCCATCCTGTGTGCCTACACAGAACAACGCACTGTTTAAACAGGACTCTGTGACGATGAGAGGATGCTTCAAAAGGACTGAGATTCACCCTGTATTAGAGATTGGCTAATCTAATGTTATGGTTTACAAGGTTAAAAAATACCCAATAATAGAATCCCCCATATTCAACCGTCCTATATAGGGAACAGGGTGTCCTATGCACAGCCACCCCTCCTCAGCACCCCCTCCTCAGTGGTCCAGCTGGAACCCCTTATGGGTGACCATGTGGTTCTGTGAGGTTGTCTGCTTGTCACCTTTGGGTCCTCCAGAGGAAGCCTTGGTTCAGCTCATGCGACTCCCCCAAGGGACAGCATGTTTACTTATTGCAACAGACAGCTTTCATTTCTCACCAGATTCTCTGAGCAAGGTTGACAGTGGAAAATGAGCTCTAGTGATGACTAAGAAACCCAGGAAGGGTAGACCTTGAGATAATAAAGAGAGCACGTGTAGCCTGCAGCTTCTTTGTCTTTCCTGAAAGAACTTCCTTAATTCTGCACACTGTAAGCAGAAAGTATCAGCCAGGTTGGCTGAAAATAGACCTAATATATGTGAGAGCAGTAATGCCCTCTGTGTGTGTGTGTGTGTGTGTGTGTGGTGTGCCCTTGGGGGTGGGGAGGTGGGTGAGTGTGTATATAATTCAGTGGAACAGAAGACATCACACCCAAACACAATGCTTTGTCCTAGGATTGTGTTAATTTGAGCTAGAGGCAAATGAAAACAGATACAATAAGCCCTCCCAGGGCTTCCCTAATCTGACGAAAAGCAGGAGGTTCTGAGACTTGCAGGCCACTAAAAGTCCCTTCTGAAGGAGCCTGGTAGTAGGTAAGAAGATACCAAGCACAATGGGGGCTGTAAAGGAGACTTTCTAAAATAGTCTTCTACTCTTAGTCTCCATATAAAAGCCAAGTTCCTGCTTACCTGTCTCTTGATTCTCTTAAGACTTTCTACTGTTCGTTAAGGTCCCAGGTACTAGCTATCTCTTTAAACTGCCCCTGACTGACTTTCTACTAAGCTCGAGTTAGTAATTTGGTTTTCTCTTGCTTGTCTGTCTTTTGTCAGGGTGATTTCTAGAGTCACAGCAAAGACAATCTTAATGGCAGAGGAAACATTTCTTGCATCCCAAGGGCCACATCTGGAAGCATGCTAGATGCTATGATGTATAGAAAGCTATAAAATATTATTTTCTAAGTGGATTTGGAGTAAAGTGAAGAAACATATTGTGGTGATTTAGGATAATCTCTAAAAACAAAAAAAACAAAACAAAACAAAACAAAAACAAAAAAAGAGGCAGAAGGAAGAAATGTTATTGATGTATGATTTAAGTGTTAAGATATTTCCTGGAAAACAGCATAGGAAAGGAAAGTTCAGGAGGGAAGCCCTAGATGAGGCAGTTAGGGAATGAATCTGAGGATGGTAAACTTAAACCCAAGGCAGGTAAGCAGACCTACTTGCATGCTGTCGAGATACACACGCTAAGCCCAGACATACAGGTCAAAGTAACTGCATCCGTTTCAAAGTAGTCGACATCAGTTTGGACAAAATAAGCATCAGAGTGAGGAGTATTATTGACACAGGAGACATTTTTGGACTACAAAGAGGCCAGGGCCTCGGACGGAAGGCACAGTGACAGTGTGGTCACAAATAGTAAAAATGACAGCAATGAGGGAACAGAGAGGTCCTAGTTCCCTGTTGGAAGTCCTAACACCTCCTCTTAAGAACTGGGAGAAATGAAAAGCTCCAAAGAAAATGAAAGGGAACTGGCAGGCTCCCTCCCCCCAAAATAGTTCAGATAAAATAAACAGTTATAAAGACCCATACCTGGCCCCGGTTGGTTGCCCACACCCTTGAGAACAGGAAAAGCAAGTTGTAATCAGCATTTATCAGGGGATGGATGACACACAGAGTTTGAGGAGAATGGGGAGGCAGATATGGAGGAATTGGGGTGGGGAGTGAAATGAATATGACCAAAAGACATTAGCATGAAATTAGAATTAATAAATACTAAAATAGCCAGGCAGTGGTTGTACATGTCTTTGATCCCAGCACTAGGGAGGCAGAGGCGGGCAGATAACTGTGAGTTCAAGGCCAATCTACAGAGCTAGTTCCAGGACAACCAAGGCTACACTGAGAAACCCTGAAAAAAACCTAAAACTAAATAACTAAATAAAAAACTCAAACTAAAATAAAATATTATAGTAAATAAAGAAAAATAAAACCTCACACCAAATCTCTGTAGAGGAACCATTCTTAGGAAGTACACATTAACTGTTCAGCAAGCTAGGCTACACCCTGAGTCAGACATGTCTCCATATATTTTGAAAGATAGAAAATTTAAAGAAGAACCATTAAGTTAGAAATCAATAGCTGTAAGTTTTTCTAGGAAAAACTCAAATATTTGGAGGTAACATACCGTTACAAAGACCTCTTGAGTCGAAAAGAAAAACCACAAGAGAAACTAGAAAACATTTCAAACTGATCACTCACAAAAATATAGCTCGTCAAATTGGTGATCTGCAGCTAAAGCAAGCAATGGTTTCAGGGAATCTCGTCGTGTCCAATGTGTACGTCAGGGTACAGGAAAAGCCTAAAGTAAATTATCTAAGTGACAAATATCTACTTTAACAAACTCGAAATATAGGAGTCAGGTTGTAAAGCAAAGAACGAAAAGAAATAATAGAAGCCGAGCAGAATTCAGTGGGATGAGAATAATAGAGAAATGTAACAAAAGCAGCTGCTGAGTCTGACGTTTGCTCCGCAGCCTGAACTCTGTCCTCACATCAAGAGAGGGGCTGGAGAAATCTGCATTGTGGGAGTCCGATAAGCGATCTCCATTCCCAAACACCACGGACTCCCTGAGCCTTTTCCATGTGTGGTTATTAAGGAGCCCCACTCGCAGGAGATTTGAACACGTCTTATTACCATCCTTTTCTTTTTTTTCTTCCCCTTTTTGGTGTGTGTACTTGAGGGCGTGTGTATGCGCATACACATGCACCGCCACTTGGGAGCGTGCCACGGAGTGGAGAGCTGTTGGAACTCTCAGTTACCAGCCAGCACCTCTCCCCTCCTTTGACGCAGGGTCCCTTTGTTGTTCACTACTGTATCTGCCGAGCTTCGTGGTCCTCGAGTTCCCTGGGACCTCCTGTTTCTGCCTCCCATGTCACTTTGAGAGCAGATCCCGCTACACCTAGCTTTTTACATAGCTTCTGCAGATTTGAAGTAAGGTTCTCTCACATGCATGGCGAGCTCTTTACCCACACCATCCCCCAGACCCAGGATGGTGACTTTTACCATCAACTTGACTGGGCCAGAAGATGTCCAGATACTTAATCAAATATTATCCTGGATGTTTCTGGGATTTTTAAATGAGATTAACATTGTAATCAGCAGACTGAGTCAAGAAATTGTTCTCCCTGATATGAAGGGACTTATCCAAACATATGAAGGCCTTAGACAGTTCTCAAGACAGAATTCCTCCTTCCTGACTGCCTTTGAAATGCTGTATCAATTTTCTCTTCTCTTTCGATTCAACCCAAAATATAAGGTCTCCCTGACTCTCAAACCTACTCGCCCTCAGACTGGATTAGAGCCAGTTCTTCTGGGGCCCAGCTTCCTGGTGGTGTACACAGGAGGTCTTGGGACATAGTTGTTTCATTACCTAGTTCCTTTCTCCCTGTCCTCCTCTTTCCTCCTCCCACAAGGTTATAGTTTGAATGTAATGTGTTGACTTCAAGTGACTCTCATATCACAAGATTGATCGTCATTTGGTAACAGGGAGGTGGGACCTGGCTGGAGGAAGTAGGCTAGTTACTAAGCAGAGGTCCTTGAGGGAAGAGAACCCCTAACCCATCCCATTGGAGTCACTGCTTTGTGGTCACAGTAATTTGGACAGCTGTCACCATAATTTGTACAGCAGTTGGCCTGACACATGCTCCGGTTACCATAGTGTTCTTCCCAAGTGTTCGAGGCAAGGTGATCATGTCTGAGCCCTCTGAAGTCATGAACCAAAATGAATATTACCCGTTCTTGTCTCAGGAGAACCAAGACACAACCCCATGAAACAACCCCAGACACCTTCACTGTGCCACCCAAGTTCAACCCCAACGCAAAAACAAAGTCATGGTGAGGTGCACTAGAGGCAAAGTCAACACTACATCGCCTTCAGCCCCAAGATCGGTTCCCTGGGTCAGTCTCTAAGGAATGTTGGTCATGGTGAGGTGCACTAGAGGCAAAGTCAACACTACATCACCTTCAGCCCCAAGATCGGTTCCCTGGGTCAGTCTCTAAGGAATGTTGGTGATAACGGTGCCAAGGGCACCAGTGATTGGAAGGGTCTGAGGCTAACAGTGAAACTGGCAGTCCAGAACAGACAGACCCAGATAAGATGGTTCCCTCTGCCTCTGCCTCTCCCTCTGCCTCTCTGCCTCTCTCTCTGCCTCTCTGCCTCTCTCTCTGCCTCTCTGCCTCTGCCTCTGCCCTGCTCATTCAAGCCCTCAGGGAGCCACTGAGAGAGCCTGATAGAAGCAGGAAACAAACACAGTGGAAGCATCACCTTTCATGAGATTGTCAACAGTGCTAGACAAAATGCAACAATGGTCTTTAGCCATTTTCTGGAACTATTAAGGAGATTTTGGGTACTGTGCAGTCTGTGGGCTGTAATGTGGATGGTTGCCTCCCTGTGACATCATAGATGACATCTGCAGGGGTGCAGTGGAATGCCTAGCTCCTTAAGAGGCAACAAGAGAATATGTTTCAATAAAAGACCATCTGGCAGTCAAAAGTAAATGAACCTTATTTTCCTTATTTCTGCCATGTCAGGGGAGAGTGTGTGTGGTATGTGTGATGTGTGTGAATATGATTGTGTGTTACGTATGTGAGAGAGTATATGTGTGTATGTATGGTATGTTGTAAGTATGTGGTATGTGTGTGTGACAAAGTGTGTGTGATATGAGTGTATGTGAATGTGTGTGTGGTATATATGCATATGAGTGTGTGTGGTGTGCATGTGTGTGTGTGTGAGTGTGCATGTGTGTATGTGTGGTATGTGTGTGTGTGTGAGTGTGTGTGGTATGTGTGGTGTGTGTGGTGTGTATATATGCATGTGTGTGGTGTGTATATGTAGTGTATATGCGTGTGTGAGTGTATGTGGTGTGTATTTGTGTGAGCATGTGTTGTATGTATGTGTAGTGTGTGTGTGGTGTATGTATATGTGATGTGTATGTGTGTGAGTGTGTGGTATATGTGTGGTATGTGTGAATGTGATTGTATGTTGTATATGTGAGGAGCCAGCAGCTGATCATTTTTTACATTCCACCATAGCCTTTGACACACCTGTGACTTTGCTTCGATAACCTACAAATATCTGTGGCCTGTTCTTTATCCTCCTACCTCCACTCTTTCATTGTATGCACTTTCTCCACATAGAAGTTTCTGCTCTTCCTCCTTCTTGTAAATGCAAACATCTCTGATAAGCAGGTGCAAACGTCTGTTTCATTGTGCGAGAGTCAGCTGGGCCCGAGCATTTATACAATGTGTCGTCCCAAATGACTTTGCTTTCAATCTCAGTTAACTTTGTAATTAGGATGTTGTTTGTATTTTAAATTATGTGGGTAGCTGTGTAGATGTAACACACACACAGAGTATACACATAAACATAAACAGACAGGCAGGCAGACCGATGGGAATTTTATTTGTAGACAACAGGAAACATTACAGACTAGTCTCGTGAGAAGAAGGTAAGGGTAAAGACATGAGCCTCTGCTCTGCTGGGTATAACTGGAGAGTCACGCATGTCAAGAGTGTCTCGATCAGTGTATGGGGATTGTGAAAATAAGTAGGGTGTTAGAGGCACGGAGGGAGGCGTTGGATCGGAGAACTCCAGCAGCCCAGCATTCAGTCCCTAAATGCCTCAAAGACAGTCAGCCATGCAGGCCGATTGGGTGGATTCAAATGGCAAAGGGGACATACGCTTCACCAATAGGAAATTTTCCACAGATGTAGATGTCAGAGCTTTCTCGACCACGTTTGTCTCAGTTTCAGCTGTCCTGATGCGATCCTCATCTTTTCCCTACCCCCACTCCCCGCAAAGTATTCAAACACCTGCAGTTGGGGCTGCCAAGGGAAGGCTCTGGGATGTCCCCCCAATCCGGATCCACCCCAATATGCAGAACTTAGGGAGACCTGCTCCAGAACCAATCTGCTGAGTCACAAATTCCTGTCTGCTACTTCCTAAGTGGGGACAGCGGGGCACTCCCACCTCTCTGGGTCTCAGATTCCTCACGAGTGTAGTGGAGGTGATTTGAAAAATAACTTTTTCCGAGTGTGGGATATACTAAGCGCTCAGTTGATGTCACCTGTTTTTATTAATTGTTATAAAACACTATAGAGGGAAGTCAAAACATGAAGCAGGAAGTCCTGACCACTTTCCACTTCCGTCCAGAGACCCAGTTATATCTTTTTTACCCATGGGTCCCATGAAACTCTTGTGTTCTTATGTGACTGTTCCCCTTTAATATTTAAGCTAATTCAAGTTTCTTTCCGTTGCTCACATCTAGAGAAGATTTACTAATACAGATAGATGTTAAAAGTCACAAAATAGCTACTGAAAATGAAGATTGAGAAAAGCTGGCTGACACGATGACAACATTTGGGGGTCAGTGTAGCTGGTATTTTCCACAGCTGGAATAACCGATCCTCTCCGAACTTCCCAGCAGGTTACTCCTGAGGATACACAAAAGTATAACAAATTGCAGCACCACTGGGCATTAGAGGAGGAAGCCAAATGCCAAAATGTGGGGAACCTGGGTTGTTTGTGGCTGGGTTGCAGATCACTCTTGTGAACCTCTCATCCTTGGTCTGTGAGTGGCTGGATGGAGGAAAATGTCCTCTCACTTCTGTCAGAAGGTCCTATTAATATCCAGAAGGCCCTTCTCTGAGTAGGCTAATTTACAATTCATGCACGACATCATGTCAAATAGAGAAGTTATTTATGTCATGGGCAAACTGATTCTTACACTCTACAAAAATGTTCTCAGAGCCACACACTGCCATCTCTTAATCTGTTGAAATTATTAAGGAGAGTCTGTGCACTTTTCTGTGCATTTGAAGGTCCAGTGGGGACAAAATACACATGCACGAACACACATACACACTCACACCATACACACACACACACACACTTACACATATATCACACACTCATATCAAACACAAGCCACATGCACACATATACCACATAAACACTCAAATGCACACACACCACACACTCACCCACCACACATGCACACACACTACACATACATATACACACACACTCATATGCACACAAATACACACATTTACTCACACATATATGAACACCACACATTAATATACATACACACACCAACATGCCACACATACACCATCATGCCACACACACACAACCATATACACATTCAAATGCTCTCTCTCTCTCTCTCTCTCTCTCTCTCTCTCTCTCTCTCTGTAGGCTAGAGAAGCAGGGAAGAGAGGAGATAAGGTCACCCCATTCCCTGTTGGCAGAGATCCCTCTCCTTAGGGGACATTCAGTCTTTTTCTATCAAGGTTGTCAACTGATTAGAAGGCCAGTCTACATCGTGGAGATCTGAGTGTACTCAGAGTCTGCAAATGCAAATGTTGGCAACACTAAGGGAAATAGTTTCACAGCAACATCTAGACTAGTGGTTCTCAGCCTGCGGGTCATGACCCCTTGGGGGGGTGCAGGAAATCAAACAACCCTTTCCCAGGGGTCACCTAAGACAGTCAGAAAACACAAAGATTTGCATTACAATTCATAACATTAGCAACATCACAGTATTACAAAGTAGCAGCAAAATCATTTTGTGGCTGGGGGTCACCACAACATGAGGAACTGTATTAAAGGGTCACAGCATTCAGAAGGCTGAGACCCACTGGACTATCATTTGACCACATATCAGTGTGCTACAGTCTGCCAGCCACACTGATGTATAAAACTGACTATCGGCAGGGCTTTGGAGACGGCTCAGTAGATTAAGTATCTATGAGGCCCAGAGTTTGATCCACAGAGCCCCTTCCCACCCATGGCTGAAGAGCTATTAAAATATCATGGCTAATATTTTCTGGGAAAGGGGAAGTTATTTTTCCTCAAGGTTATGGCACTTGGAGGTTGACCACACTCTGACTGGATGGCCCTATGCCCAAGAGTCCCTGAGCAGCACAAACTGGACTAGGTGATCTACTGGACGGCCCCATGCCCAGGAGTCCCTGAGCAGCACAAACTGGACTAGGTGATCTACTGGACGGCCCCATGCCCAGGAGTCCCTGAGCAGCACAAACTGGACTAGGTGATCTACTGGACGGCCCCATGCCCAGGAGTCCCTGAGCAGCACAAACTGGACTAGGTGATCTACTGGTGGCCCCATGCCCAGGAGTCCCTGAGCAGCACAAACTGGACTAGGTGATCTACTGGACGGCCTCCAGGTTCAGAGTGACAAACCCTGTGCCAAAAATGATGGTGAACACACACACACACACACACACACACACACACGCACATACACATACATACACACACACACACACACACACACACACACACACACGAGGGGCTGTGAACAAGGAATGAGTCAGCACTCAGGTGACTTCATGTAAACAAGCTTCCCACCTTAATTTATAAATAAAGGCTAGAGCTGGTGATTGGGCAGGAGAAGAAGGTTTTGGGTGAAAAAGAGAGAAAAAGAGGAGGAGGAGGAAGAGAAGAAGGTTTTGGGTGAGAAGGAGAGAAAGAGAGAATGACACAGAAGACGACAGGAAGGTGGAGCTGAAGATTTTGGGAGAGAAGGTTTTAGGAGAGGGAGAGTGTTGTGATCATAAAAAGAGAAAGAGATTAGAGAATATGGTCTACGGCAGTGTGGGGGAAGGGGGTGCCCCAGCGGGCTATGCCAAGGCATCCCTTCCCCTGAGGGACCAGACGCACACTGGCATAGTAGAGAATAGTTTATTCAGGGCGTGGGATTGGGAGTTAAGAGGGTAGTAGAGGGAGAGAAAGGCAGAGAGAGGGAGAGTAAGAGAGAGAGTAGAGAAGTAGAGGTCGGCCATGACCACGTGGAGGGGGGGGGAGGAGAGCCCAAAAGGGGGCAAGGGAGAGGGTAGGAGAGTGTGAGAATAAGAGAGGCAGGAGAGGAAAGAGAGAGAGGAGGGAGTGAGCAGCCCCCTTTATAGTAGGCCAGGTTACCAGGCTGTTGCCAGGTAACCGTGGGGCGGGGCATACCTGGCTATTGCCAGGTAACCGTGGGGCGGGGCATGCCTGGCTGTTGCCAGGTAACTGTGGGGTGGAGCTTAGACAGAATCCTAACAGAAAGAGGAGAGAGGGGAAAGTGGAGCTGAAGGTTTTGGGAGAGGGACGGAGAAGCAGAAGCACATGGCCTGGAGAACCAGCAAGTTATAAAGGGTCTCATAGATGGGGAATATTATGTATGTATTCATATTAATTGAGTTGTGTTTTCTTTGCCTGGGCATATTTGGGTTGGAGATTCACTGCAACACACACACACACACACATTCACACACACACTCACACACACACTCACACACACACTCACACACACACTCTCACACACACACACACACACACAGTGGTAAAGACTGTGATTAGCATCTGCAAGGCGCTGGGTTCAATCCTCAATAGCAAGCTCACGACTCTGCCAACCAACGTATGTTGAACCCCAGGCTTGGAAAGAGTATAGGGATAGAGGTGCTGGCTTGAGACTGCTTCTGCACCCCACCAACAGCTCACAGGCAGGTAGCCTAGAGCAGGAGGGAGCCAAGAGCCAGACCTTTTAAAAAGGCAAATGCTTGGCAGTTACATTTATAAATAACAGCAAAAACCAATTTTTTGGCCTTTGTTTGTTTGTTTCCTGGCAAAGGAATTTGTAGGCTCCACAGGAAGTCTCTGTGAGATTTAGACTATGAGTCAAGTGAGTGAGGTGTTGTGACTCCGTCCAAAGGCATCTCCTGCCCAGTACTTTTCCATTTCCGGCCTTTTCCATGTTGGGTAACTACAGTGCATGCTACCCAGTTACCCAAGCCAGGAAGCAGCCTTCATCCTGTCTCCTCGCTCTGTCTCATTCCCTACATCCAAACAATCCCCTAAGCGGCCATCTTTGACTTGGCTCCACCCCTGCCCCACCCCCACCCCCACCCCCACCATCCTCCCTAGGGTTCCGGCATCCCTCACTTGGACATAAACCCAATCTCCTAGTTGTTTTTTTTTTTTCTCCCCCACGTCCTCCCTTACCTTGGGAGCTTCCTTTGTTAACTCAGAGAAACAGACTGTTCTTGGGGTGCTGCTAACCGCCTTCCTTTGGGGTGCACAGTGTCCTGCCACAAGGGAGAAAGAACACAATAGTGAGCTAGAAACTTCGGAACTGTGAAACAAAGGATAGGCCGACTTTCCTATCTGAGGAGGTAAAAATAAAACTAACGGTCCTCGTGCTTTCCTGCCTCAAGTGTCTCTTCACAAGCCCATGTCCCGCCTTGCGAGACACCTCAGAAGCTCAACAGGTACCTTACCCTTTCTCATCACGGGTTCATAAGCACAGCTCATCTCTCCAACCCTTCAGCAGAGCTACACCGAGTGTCCTTCCTTCGCCGGGCTCTGTGTTAGGTTTGGATCATTCCCAGGTGTGTAAGAAAAGGCCTCGGTATCATGGCTTCACACACACACACACACACACACGCACACGCACACGCACACGCACACGCACACGCACGCGCACACACACACGCACGCACACACACACACACACGCACACGCACACACATACACACGCACATGCACACGCATATGCACACGCACACACACACACACACACACACACACACACACACACACCAGTTCCTCCTGACTGCAGGCCTGGCATTGAGATAAGACTGGTGAATTCCAGTCACACTAACAGACGCTTACCCCATGGGTGCTCTGAGTTACAGGTTGTATTCGAATATTCGAATATTTTATTTGAATTCAGTATCCCAACAATAAATACAGTCATTTTTTTTTCCATCCGATTCTTGACAAGACGGATAAACCATTGAAAGAACATCTGACGAAAACTGAGTTGCTCTTACAGGGAAAACTGTTTTAAAGTGAAGATGTTAAAAAGAGAGAAAAAAAAATGGGCATTTCTTTCCTTTGGCTTCCTTTTCTGCTCCACGTGGTGAAGCTATCGCCTTTCCTTTCTGTCCTTCCACTTCTGCTCGGGCCTCGGGTCCAGAGCCCTTCACTGTCAGCAGGTAACTGTGACAATGACTCTGCCTCTTGCGAGCTTTTGGTAACTGTAGCGGAAAACACATGTGTGAAGAATATCTGCGAGCGTAATGTTGGCTTTGCAATTTCCGATGGAAGGAAATGAAGGAAGGGTCTTAACATGGCTCTCCAGCTGCTCATAAAGTGTATAACCCTGAAACGAATCTCGTTTTTAAAAATATAAAACAAAGCAAGCCCTGTGGGTATGCTACTTACTAATCAAGGGTAAGCCACCCTGTGCCAATCTTAGAACCAAGAGAAAGGGGCACCTCGTACTGTCTAAGCCAATGCTGTTTCTATGTGGTCAAAAGTGGATGGTTTAAATCAACTGCCAGACTTTTATTTTGTTTCTGAAATGGGAGCTCAGATTATCATGGCAACAGAATATTTAGAGGATCCGAGAATTGGGGAAAAATTAAGTCTTCTGATCCAACTTCCCACATGCTTATTTTGCTTCTGAGGTTGAAACTCATAGTATCATGGGCAACAAAACATTTAGATGATCTGAAAATTGCTGGAATTATATTTTTCTTATTCAATTTCACATATATAGGTCAATTTAAACAAAATTCTACTTTTCACGCCAGTGCTTGGAAAGAGTGGGCATTGGATGTTTGTTTGTTTTTGTTTGGTTGGTTGGTTTTTTGTTGTTTTGTTTTCTTTTGAGACAGAGTCTTACCATGTAGCTCTGGTTAGTCCTGGAACTTGCATTGGAGACCTCAAATTCCCAGAGGTTTGCCTGTCTCTGCATCCTAAGTGCTGGGATTAAATGCATGTGCCACTAAACACTGGATTTTAATGCTCAAAAGCAGAAGAAGTATTCAAGGGTTCACCAGAAGCAAGGACCTGGAACTAAAACCCCTAAACAAACCAGGACCCCAAATAAGCTCTCCTCTCAATGGAAGGGGAACCCTAGCTCACCCTCAGGGTAATGAAGATTGTCAGTAGGAATCACTGGGGGCTATTTTAAAGGTTTCCTACCACAAAATCTAAAGGACTCTCTAAAAACATTAAAATAAACGAGAGAGAACATAGACAAAGAGGTGTAAGATTGGGGGAAGTTGTAAGATGAGCTATGTGGTTCTGACATCCGAATTTGGGTTCTTTTGTGAGATGGGGTAGCTATGTATTTACAAGGCTCATTTCCCTTTTCCTCTGGGCAACCGATTGGACTGCATTTCTTACTGCATTTGTTTATGCTTGAACGAGACCAAGTGCTTGGAGGCAACCAAAGTAAATATTTTCCTCCAATATGTCACCAGATGCTGATGATCACGAAAGACCTTTAGAATATTGAAGCCACTAATTGGGACAGCCAGGATACCTGAGTGGGTGTGTTAAACCAAGCCTTCCCCCAATGTTAAAAAATGAAAATAAAAAACAATGTAACTTGTTAAACCACTGAAATGTACTCATTACAGTAGATAAAAAGAAATGTGAATAACGGTAAGTACAACAACAGGACATTGACACATATTAAAAATACCCTAAGTAAAAATACACTAAAGAAGCCAACAGCACACCCACACAGGTAGGGCTGGACACGCTGCAGATCAGAGGGGGAAAGACAGCCCACACATTTAGTGACGACTGATGGCTGACTAAACCCCATTTAAGAAACTGAAAATGAGTTCGCCTCACCAAGCACAAAAACAACCACATGGGGACTTCAATATCAACCCAGTTGTTGTTAGGGATCTCGATGGTCTGTCTGTCTGTGTGCGAGGGAAAGAAAGAATCCGGGGTGGAAGTGCGTGTGAAATTCTAAAAGCTCTCAGGTCTAAACCCCCACCAGTGATTGCACTTCCGCTTCTAAGGTCCGACCCAGTCGGACAGCTGAGGTTTCAGTGTTACCTGCCCCTAGCTTAGCTGCTGCCAGTCGGTAGCCCTGCAGTGCTGGTCACCCGCTTACCCACCCACCCCGTAAACTCTGAAAGGCTCTATGTTCTCTCACCACACAAACTAATCCTGGCTTTGAAAGCCTGAAAGAGGCGGGCAGTGGTGGCGCATGCCTTTGATTCCAGCACTTGGGAGGCAGAGGCAGGCGGATTTCTGAGTTCAAAGCTAACTTGGTCTATAGAGTGAGTTCCAGGACAGCCAGGGCTACACAGAGAAACCCTGTCTCAAAAAAAAACACAAAAACAACAAAAACCAAACAAACAAAAATCAGAAAAATCTGGTTCTTAATGCAAAGTAAGCAGAAGGTGTTGGGAGGTGGGCCCTCTACAAGGAAGATAGGGCACATCAAAGGGGACCACAGAGCCTCTCTTGGGGTGTTCAGGAGGTCACAGGACTCACCAGTCACATCTTTCAAGTCCCTTCGTGGTCAGCAGAAGCTGTCAAAATTGCAACCCAAACATGTTTATTTGCAATCCTAGGATCAGGCAATCTCTCTCTCTCTCTCTCTCTCTCTCTCTCTCTCTCTCTCTCTCTCTCTCTCTCTCTCTCTCTCTGTCTCTCTCTCATATATATATATATGTATGTGTGTGTATTATATATGTATATATGTATATATAATATGTGTGTGTGTATAATATTCTGACAAGCTGAGGTGGGGGTGACTTTAAAGACAGAAAAGAGCAGAGGAAAGGGGAAACAGAACAAAAGGCTGATTGATCATTTTAGGGTCACTTCCTGTGCTAGAATTTGTTAGATAGGTAGATACTCCCTTATCAGGCTGGCTGAATCCCTTCTATTGAGTTTGGCCTTTGTCTTCTTGGGAAGTCAGATCGAGCACTTCTGGCTCCGAGGGGCATGACTTCAGCATGAGTTTCCGTTTAGTTTGTTGGACCTAGTACATCAGTTCAGCACAAACCAATAGCTGCCTATGGACTATATTGATCTTCCCAAGTTTTCTGTTAGGAGCCATTTCAGGATACAGCTATCATAACCCTTATGTGAGGAAACGTCACCAAGCAAAAGAGAGCCTTTTGAACAGTCCCCTTACCAGAGTGGGCTGCCAGTGTATCCTCTGTCCCCCTCCCCATCAGATAAGCATAGGATCTGCCCTCTACCTATCTTTTTAGCCTGAGTGTTACACAGCAGCCTCTGTCCCAGGGAGCCTGGATTTCCTGACATCAGGAACTACAACCTAGTTCTTTATTCCAAAGTTGAGTCTCCTCCAAGCCATTCCTTCACCTTAAAAACAAAAAAAGTACCTGTTTTTCAAGATACAGCTTTAAATCTACCCTCTCTTAACATACCCTGATTCTGTCAATCACAGATGACAGTGACCCAGGTGCAGCCTGGGTCATCTGGCACCACAGGAGTAAGGCCTGTATCACTCGCCTGTCAAGGGATAGAGACCTCGTGTTTGGTTTAATGTGCCACACTTCTATTTTAAGATCCCTAATATTTTTAAATAAGGGCCTCCAATTTTCATTTCCCTCTGGCTCGCCAAACTACACCTGTGTCTACCAGGAAGAAAGCTTGCATCCCTCCCTGAGGTTCCTCGGGCTACAAACATGGGATCTCATCTAAGTCCCCGAGGAGCTAACCACGCACAGAAGTACACAGCTCCCTTTCAGGTCAGTCACCTTAGTCTATTAAAGATGCACCAGGCAGGCTTTATACAAGGAAGCAAGCAGGTCCTTTATCTCCCCTTAAACAATTACATCTGTCAAAACAAGATAGAGCTTGGATTGGCCTTGGTGGTCAAAGTCTGGACTGGACCTCAGGCTGCTGGTTGGTGGTGGGGACAGCTGCACTGGAGTCTGAGATGAGAAGTGTGCAGTTTAACCAATTCCCCCAGACTGTTCTGTTTTTATGGCTTTTGCACTCTCTACTTTTCTAACCACAGGTTCTAGGAAATGCAGGTGGCTTCCCTGCCCCCACTGTATGCCTCTCACCCCAACCCCATGCCTCTTATGTTATGTTATGTCTCCATAACAGGCCAATTCTGTTAGTAGGGAGAACAGAAGGCACTGGTCTAGCAAGCATGAAGAGAGCCGGTCAGAGTTGTCTCCAAGCTGTTATGATGGGTGTCTTCTTTACCTTGTCATAGTGGAAGCACTAAGAACACACAAAATACACGCTTGACGATTCTGCCCTATCTACCATAACTCTTTACATCCTGTTTCTCTCAAAGACTGTGCATAATGGTGCATAAAATGAGATAAAGTGTACCCAATGAGCCAGACTCGCCAGTATCAAAGCCAAGGTTTGAGCCAAGGCTCTTGTCTGTATCTCCTTAGTGAATGAACTCACACAGCTATCAACTGAAACCCCCATCTTTGTTTTCCAAGCAGTGGTGTGGACAGATGGCAGCTAGATAGTGACTGTTTCTAAGAATCTTATGTTTCCGGAGTGATTAATACCTTTAAGATTAAGCTTAGAATGTCTACAAACTACAACATTAAACTCATGGCCTGTTTGAAACTAATATAAGGCTAGTATTCACTTACACTGAGAGCTTCTCTATGTTTATTTGCTTAAAAGATTTTTTAAATATTTTGACTTGCCTATCCATCATCAACTTTTCTGTTAAGGAAATATGAAAATTGGGGCCAGTGAGAAGGCCCAGCAGGTGAACGTACTTACTGACAAGTCCAAAGACCTGAGCTGGATTCCTGGGATACCACACTCAAGCCACAGTATACACACAGGCAAATGTGTGCATGAGCCTGAACAAAATATATTTAAGAAGCAACAACATTTGTTTTAATAAAGAAAGAGAAAATTTACTGAAGTATCTAAAAGAATGTCTAAGGAACTGGAGTAGTCAGATTAGGAAGATTAGCAGTCAATAGGCAGATTAGGCAAGGGGCTGCAGATGCAGAGGCGGCAGGACTGAGACAGAATGCAAATGAAGAAAAGCAAGAGAAAGAGATACCAGAGAGAAAGATGCCAGGCCTGAGCAGATGCCAGCGGCTGGTGTGAGTCTCATGCTTGCTGAAAGCACCGAGTCGTGGCTCAGCAGGACATATGTGATAGAACTGAGAACTGTAATGCGATATTAACAGGTGGGCGGGCCCACCAGTTCTGACACTTGATAACTGCTAGGAACACAACACTGTGGGTGGTACACTGCATGCTCTTAATCCCAGCACTTGGGAGGCAGAGGCAGAGGGATCTCTGTGAGTTCAAGGCCAGCCTGGCCTACCAAGCAAGTTCCTGGATAGCCAGGGCCTCACAGAGAAACCTTCTGTCAAGCACCCTCAATCCCCCCCCAGAAGAGAACATAACACTGCTCCGGTCAAAGGTGATAGCGTTGATCTTCAAAGCAGACCCAGAGGGACCATCGGTAGGCTGTAGACTGGATGTTTGCGTTCCCCTAAAAGAAGATTGTAGAATTTCTGTTCTGATGTGGTAGTGTTTAGAGGTGGGTCCTTTGCTGTTTAGACTAAGTAATTCATGAATAAGATGAGTGCCTTTTAAGAAAGAGGCCTGGGAGAAAAACCACTCACTTCTGTAAGCCGATGACAGATTCAGTGAGAAAGTAACTTGTAAAGAGAATCGCTTAGAAGCATCACCTGTCAATAAAAAAGCCGATGGCCAATGAGCTGAGGCAGGAAATAGGAGGTGGGACACTGGCAGGAAGAGAGAAGATTCTGGGTAGCTGGAACTCAAGCTAGAACAAAGAAGAGATTCAAGAGAGATACAAAGACAGTGGGAGCAAGTTGGAGCAAGACAGTGGGAGAGATGCAAAGGAAGAAGCAGGCTAGGACCGAGCAGAGGTAACTAACCACATGGTGGACAGAATAGTCTGGATAGGTTAAATAAGTTATGAGCAAATCAGGGAATGAGTCAAAGCTTATGACCTAAGCATTTAATAATAAATACTTAGTCTCAGAGTCATCTTTCCAGGGGCTGGGAGGAAAAACAGACTTGATTTTTCTTTAACAATAGCTCTATATGAATCAGGAAGCAAGGTTTACTAGATACTAAACCTGTCAGAACCTCGGCTTTAGACTTCCCAGTCTCCTGACCTATATACGAGATAAGTGCTTGTTATTCATTAATCAGATAACCCATAATATTCTGTTACAGCAACCTGACCAGACTATGACAAAAATGGATATTATAGATCGGGATCCTCCCTTCCTGCCTCCTGCCATGGAATATCTTTTATCCCACTATTTGCCTAGTGTTCACAGATTCTCCCCAGGCATTTCAGTACAAAGGAGTCAAGATGAAGGAATACAAACTCACAGTGGTGGGAACAGTTTGGTAGCAGGTGGCAAACATGGCAGCTAGAACTAGAAGCTGAGAGTTTGAGGACTGAGGGCTCTCGCATCTTGAACTACAGGCACGAAAAGAGAGTCAAGAAATTTAGAATGGTACCAGAACTTTGGAACCTCAAAACCCACCCACAGCTGGAGGACATACTTCCTTCAACAAAGTCACACTTTCTAAACCTACCCAAACAGGCCATGAACTGACTATCAAGTCCTTCAAATGCCCACGTCTAAGGAACATCTCATTCAGATCACAATGAGACTCACTTTAACCTTAGCAAACTCACGGCACAAGGTGGGAGGAAGAACTGGACAGACACCTCTCTTTCCATGTGCAGGATATAGGCTGCCTTCCACAGTCAGCAGTTCCCTTATCCTTCCAGGCTTCAGCACCATTAATTCTGTCACGGTCACCCTCAGAGTGTCGTGGACCTTTATTCCTTTCACATCAATTGAGCTGCACTTAGTTGGACTCTGAGCTATTACGACAGAATGCGCAGACTAATTTTGACCAGAGAAGGAAATAAGAATTATTATAACTAATATATACCATTGATATATACAGACAAGCCAACTCTTATGTGGATTGCTATCTTGATTACCTTTCTATTGCTGTGATAAAACACCATGAACAAGGCAACTTAACAAAGAAAGCATTTAATTTGGGGCTCACAGTTTCAGAGTGTTAGAGTCTATGAGGGCAGAATAAAGTCATTGGTGGCAGGAACCCACTGAGTGCTTACATCTTGATCCACAAGTTGGAGGAAGGGATGGAGAGAGGAAAGGTAGGGAGGGAGAGAGGAAGGAAGGGAGGGAGGGAGAGAGGGAGGGAGGGAGGGACGAAGGGAGAGAGATACTAGGGCATAGCATGAGTCTTTGAAACTTCAAAGTCCTCCTCCTCCAACAAGCCCACACCTCCTCCATCAAGGACACACCTCCTAATCCTTCCCAAGCCATTCTACTGGTGGGGAACCAAGTATTCAAACATCCAAGACTATGGGATCATTCTCATTAAACTACAATTACCTTCTGTAATCCATGCAACAACCTGAGGTAGGTACTATTTTTATCTCATTTTACAGTTCAGGAAACTGAGGTGAAGTAGGTGTCTTAGATGCACACAGATCTCATCTAAGCACAGGACCCCCTATAGCTAGCTGTCTAGGTCACACACTCAAGAACACCAGCCTGGTTCTGTCTGTGGAGGAGATACAATGCTGGAGAGGCAAGGCAACTGTTGTTGAAGCCTAATTTGAAAGTAATGGAATCCAGATGTTTGGTGTCAAAGCCTGTAGTCTGGAGGGGGAGGGGGAGGGGGAGGGCCATGGAGAATCGGATTCTCTCTTCCATGTGGTTAAAAGGAAACAAAGTAAATAGAGAGGCTCTGCGCTCTAGCTCTTCTCTTACAGAGTGGCATCCTGTAGTGAGCAAAAGTAGCAGCAAGTGTAGCCCAAGGCTCCTTGTCAGTCTACTGTGTCCGCACTGATGGCTCTCAGAGGAAACACTTCCATTTGGCGTGCCTGGCTCAACGCCCAGGGTTCTGGAGCAGGCTCAGGAAGGGGCGACAGCAAAAAGAACTAACGCTCAAAGAAAGGCAGGCAGAAGGAGGTGCAAATGGGTGACCGAGGGGGACCAGGAGACAGACTTTGCTTGGCTCATACTGAGTACCCTTCCCCATATGCACTGGGTGGCTTTATAGTTTGGAATAAGACACTGGGATTCTGGGGAGCTGGGCCTAATGAGAGAAAGAAATGTCAGTTTATCATGGTCTGAATCTGAATTGTCCCCACAATCTCATATTTTCAATGCTGTTTCCCAGCTGCTGGCACCATTTTTGGGGGTATGGAAACTTGAGGTGGGGCCTGGATGGCAGAAGTAGATACTGTGGGTGGTGTGTGGGAGGTTCTAGTCTGGCCTCTGCTTGTAGTCATTCTCTGCTTCCTTGCCCACTATAATTTGAGAAGTCTCTATTGTATGCTCTTGGGACCAGGAACTCTGATGTTCTTCCCACTACAATGAGCTGGGAGCCTCTGACACTGTGAGCCAAGATTAAAGTGCTGAACATTACAGAAAACCTATGCTGTACCACCTTTTGCAGTGGCGTGTGATGTGTGATACAGTGAGTTTCTTTATTTTAAAAAATTGTACAATATATTTTAATCGTATTCTTTCTCCTTCTCAACTCCTCGCCAGAACCTCCCCACTCGCCTACCCAGCCAATTTCATGTTGATTAAAAACAAAAATTAAAAGAAGCCGGGCAGGGGTGGTGCACACAGTTAATCCCAGCGCTTGAGAGGCAGAGGCAAGCCGAGCTCTGAAGCTGCAGAGTGAGTTCTAGGACAGCCAAGGCCACACAGAGAAACCCTGTCTTGAGAAAGAAAGAAAGAAAGGTGAGAGAGAGAGAGAGAGAGAGAGAGAGAGAGAGAGAGAGAGAGAGAGAGGAAAATTAAATAACAACAAAACCCCAAACCCCAAAACCATACCCAAATATGGTATAAGACAACAACAACAACAAAAACCAAAATAAGCCGGTTGTGGTGGCGTACGCCGGTAGGATTTGCTGAAAGAGGCAGAGGCAGGAGGATCACAAGTTCAAGGCCAGCCTGGGCTACACATTTTTTTTTTCTTATCACCTCCTCTCCCTGACTCTCTTCCCATGTCTTGCACACACACACACACACACACACACACACACAGAGACACGCACACAAATAGATCATCACTTTTCATTTACACGCTCACTAACAGTCAGGTCCCTTCAACCTTGTTTTCTCTGCCTTACCTCGGACCCTTGCCACACCAACTATACCAACTTGATAGAATGGAACATCCTCTTAAAAAACAAAACAAATCAAAACAAAAATAAAAAAAATCACACCCACACAAAATGGAGTCTGTTTTGTGTTGGCCAACTACTCCTGGGCATAGGGCCTGCCCTAGAGTCCAGTTGATACACCTGGTGACACTTATTTGAGAAAACTTATTTGTATCTTCCCAGTGAGCATCAATTGTAAATAGCTTCTTGGTTAGGCATGAGACCCCCTTGCCCACTTCCCGTCTCGCCACTGGGACCCCATTTGCCTTGAGCCTGTGCAGGCCCTGTGCAGGCCCTGTGCGCCTGCCGCCGTCTCTGCAAGTCTGTATGTGTGCCAGTCCTGTTGCATCTGTAAGACACTATTTCCTCGGAGTCATCTGTCACTTCTGGCTTTCACAACCTTCCCACCTCCTCTTCCACACAGATCCCTGAGCCTTGGGGGGGAGGGATTTGCTGAAGACACCCCATTTAGGGTGGAGTGCTTCCAAGTGGCTCTCTGAACATTGTGCCGTTGCTAGTTGGTGTTCCACAGAACCCTGTGAGTTGTGTGACTCAAGCAGGTGCAGCGTTTCATTTCTGCTTTATAACTTCTGTCTTTCCCCTCACAGAGACTTCCAGAGACCTGTTCTGAGCTAGGTGTTATGCTAGGGGTCAGGGACTCAGTGGCCAGAGGCAGAAGAACTTCTCCCCTTAAATCACAATCTAGTACAGTGGTTCTCACGCTGTGAGTCTCGACCCCTTGGGGGGGGGTGTCACATATCAGATATTCTGAATATCAGATATTTGTATTACGATTCATGTGAGAGGAGAAAGCCAGGTGGTCACATTAAATCATGAACTGGGATGTTGTCAGAGACAAGAAAATTAGTACTCTAAGAACTATATTAATGGAACTTGACTTTTACTAAGGCAGGAAAAGATTCCCCCCACCCCATCCCCGGAGGAATCGTAACTGGTATGACCCTAGAGAGCGGCTCAAGATTGGGAGGTTGGCAGATGTGTAGGTATGTGCAGGAGTGTGTGGGTGGTTCACTGTGGAGAGAGTGGTACATTACATGGAGGTACATTGTGTGAAACTTCTTGGCCAACCTAGCCTGCATGATTCCCAAGGACCAGTGAAAATAAAACTGTCAATCTCCTTGTTTTAAAATACACAGGGTTAAAGATGGTGACAACAGGGTCCTGAGACAAAGCAAAGGGACGTCGAAGCGCGGGTCTGGCACCGTTGCCTAGGTTACATACCCATTAAGCTGGACCGGGTCTTCTCGGTGGAAGGGAGTACCCTGGAGTGTGGACAAAGTGACACTGAAGCCCCAGGAGCACTACAAACAGGAGTCACTATCAGGTTCACTGGAGGATTACACCGGTGCCTACACGTACGACCTTAGGAAATAATGCATGGCCTTTACACTGCCTCCATAACATAGGTCATCTCATTTGAATTTCTTTATACTGGTTTGCACTTATCATCCTGAATTCAACAGCTTCAATCCCCTCACCCACAACACCCTTAATGTATCGCTGGCCAATACAATTTGCACACATGTAAGATGGAAAATGTGATAACTTGACAGACCTTGTGAATGCTTTCCTCAAGAATTGACATAGCAGCCAGGCGGTGGTGGCGCACCAAGCCTTTAATCCCAGCACTTGGGAGGCAGAGGCAGGCGGATTTCTGAGTTCGAGGCCAACCTGGCGTACAGAGTGAGTTCCAGGGCAGCCAGGGCTACACAGAGAAACCCTGTCTCAAAAAACCAAACCAAACCAAAACAAAACAAAAAAAACCCCACAAACAAAAACAAAACAAAACAAAACAACAACAACAACAACAAAAAAGACATAGAGGAGCTGGAGAGATGGCTCAGTGGTTAAGGGCACTGACTGCTCTTCCAGAGGTCCTGAGTTCAAATCCCAGCAACCACATGGTGGCTCACAACCATCTGTAATGGGATCTGATGCCCTTTTCTGGTGCTGTCTGAAGACAGCTACAGTGTACTCAAATAAAATAAACAAATAAATCTTAAAAAAAACAATTGACATAGCCTTCCTTCACTATAGATGCGGATCCTGTGCTGACGCCTCAGTCAGTTGTCATAGCTGTGAGGAGTCACCATGATGAAGGTGATGCTTGTAGAATAGAGCTTTACATCCTCATCTGAGGGCGGTAGGAAGGGGGTTGGGAGGAGACAAGTCAGTCAGACAGACAGACAAGCAGACACACACACACACACACACACACACACACACACACACACACACACAGAGAGAGAGAGAGAGAGAGAGAGAGAGAGAGAGAGAGAGAGAGAGAGAGAGAGAGAGACTGGACTTGGTGTAGACTTTTGAAACCTGAAAGCCCACGCTGAGCAAGACTTGTCCCCCAATAAGGCCACACCTCCTAATCCTTCCCAAACAGGTGCACCAACTGGGGACCAAACATTCAAACACATGCATAGAGAGATCATCTCGTGTATTGTATGGATGCCTCGCCTGTCGATTAAAAAGCCTATGGCTTATGGCTTAGGAAAAACAGAGATGGGACATCAGGAGGAGAAAGCATTCTGTGAGAGGGAGGCAAAGAGGAAAGCCAGGAAACAGATGAGATGGACACACAGACACATGGTACCTGAGCACAAGGTAGCCAGCTACGTGACAAACTGTAGGTTGAAATAAATGGATGTCTTTAGTTATGATCTAATCAGAGTAGAGTCTAGCTATATGACCAAGGTATTTGTAAATATAATTTGAGTCTGCGTTTCAAATTATATGGGAGCATGGGGCTGGGAGACAAAATCAACACCCCCCACCCGCACCCCCTGCCCCACCCCCCAGGCTCAGGAACCATAAAGCCTCCCCTTGTGTCTTCTGCCCAACTATTGGCTGTCAGCATCTTTGTCAATCAGAAGTAACTTGGGAGCAAGGTCATATAGTGTCACTTGGGTCTATGTGTGGGATCTCTTGTCTCCGGGGAAACCAGGTCTTGAGAAACAAATATTGTTAGAATACAAGAGACATCAGGCCAACCCACTACGCATATGAGCCTCTGGGGCCCCTTCTCGTTCAAAGCCTCCTTGCTGAGGATTCTGTCTCCAGAATGTATGTATCCTGCAGGAAAATGGATGATGCAAGGAAACGTCAGATTGTGAGTTTCTGTGCGTGTATGTGCTTAAAAGGTTTTTCTACATCCTCGCCACTCCAGGACCCTGGTGATCTTGATTTGACTTTGTTCCTAAGCATTCAACTTTTATGGATTCTACAAAAAAAAAAAAAGTCAGATTATATGTACTGGCTGGTTTTGTGTCAACTTAACACAACTTAACATAGGCAGGTGGGCTGCTTGAGAGGGCATATCCCCTTTCTGCTGATGCTTAGTGGTAGGTTCACAGACACTTGTATATTATCAGTTCTCCAACCATTCCTGAGAGACCAATGTCTTTCTGTAAAAAGATTTTTACAGAGTTATCACAGAGAAAGGAGCTTTAGGTGAGTGAAGGCCTCCATGAGATCCAGCTGTAAGGCATTTTCTCAATTAGTGATCAAGAGGGGAGGGCCCCTTGTGGGTGGTACCATCCCTGGGCTGGTAGTCTTGGGTTCTATAAGAAAGCAAGCTGAGCAAGCCAGGGGAAGCAAGCCAGTAAGAAACATCTCTCCATGGCCTCTGCATCAGCTCCTGCTTCCTGACCTGCTTGAGTTCCAGTCCTGACTTCCTTTGGTGATCAACAGCAATGTGGAAAGTAAGCTGAATAAACCCTTTCCTTCCCAATTTGCTTCTTGGTCATGATGTTTGTGCAGGAACAGAAACCCTGACTAAGACAGATTGGTACCAGCACAGTGGGGTATTCCTGTGACAGCCTGACTGTGCTTTGGGGAGGACTGTGGAAGGACTTTGGAACTTTGAGCTAGAAGAGCCATTGGAATATCATTAGATTATGAACCCACCAATAGATGAATCCATTCATTAGTTTAGCTCAGTATCCTCATGATCATTTAATCACCTATTCCAAACAGGAAGTCAAGCCTTAAACACCTGAGCCTTGGGGGAGACACTTCCTATTTGTGACAGGAAGGAAAACCTGAACCTACAAGCAGTTATAGAAAGACTGTCTTCTCAGCTGTGATCCTCTTCACTTCACACCTTCCTATCAAAACATGCATTGTGGAGTTGCTGCAAAGAGGTCTATCAGCCTTTAAACTTGAAAGAATATGGAAAATTCATAATTTCTAGTGTTCTCTGTAACCGTTTGGGTTTTTTCAGTGTTCCCCAGGTTCCTGAATAATTACCCAGAAGATTAATTATTAATAAATGCCTAGGTCTTAAGCTAGGCTTGCTCCCCAACTTGTAACTTATTTAACCCGTGAACACTGTTCTATGTCGGCCAGTAGCAGGTTACCTCTCCTCAGTTTCATATGTCTGACTTCCTCAGCTTCTCAGTGGCAAATCCTCCTCGACTGTTTCCCCAAGTTCCTTTGTCTCTGCTGGATGTCCCACCTTCTAATCCTGCCTCAGTTTATTGGTCATCAGATTTTTATTGACAGGTGATGCTTTTACACAGCGCACAAGAGATTATCCCTACAGTTCCTAGAGTTCAAATATTGGCATTTTATGTAGTAAAAACTATGAGAGGCTTTACTTGTTTAAGTAAACATTTTTAAAACAAGTTTTTACTTGTTTATCAAGTTGAAAAGGGAGTTATTTTTTGCTTATTAAAACATGAACTTTAAACGGGGCTGGGGAAATGCTCATGGTTAAGGACACTGACTGCTCTGCTAGAGGATTCAGGTTTGATTCACACAGATGATGATGGCTCACAAATATCTATAGCATCAGGGCTAGGGGATCCAATGCTCTCTTTTGGCACTCATACATGTAAAATTAAATTTTAATATAAACATATGCTTTAAAATAATTTTTAAGCACTGCCAATATGATCTGGTTAAACTTTCTAGAATTGTCTGCACTTGTACACTATTTTCGCACACGTGGATTGTATTATACTCATTCCCCCCCCCCCGTGTTTGGCAAAACTTAAAATACTGTTTGCCCTTGATATCCAGGGGTGATGGGTCCCAGACTTCAGATGGGTTCCAGACTTCCTGTGGCAATAAACTCTGAAATGTTCAATTCCATTCACAAAAAAAGGGCATAACGTGTCCATAGAACTCTTAACCAGCCTCCCATATCTTTTGAATCATTTGTAGTGCAAACTGTAAATAGCTGTTGTTTTATGTTGTTTAGAAAAAAAATTCACCATAGGTACAGATGCATTTTTTTCTTTTCAGATAATTTTCAATCTGAAACCGGCTGAATTCGGGGATGGGAATGTGTGAAGAGAAAGGATTGATTGTATTAGCATTATAGAAACCTCTTAGAACATAAATTCACATAATTGTGTCTTACTGGGACAGTCCTATTTACAAGTTTTCTTTTTGGACTTAAAATGCTTTGGTAAATATCCTCGCTGACTTGTCCAAGTCTGAATGGAGGATTTGTTCTTAGAAGCTGTTGATCCCGAGGTGATGGTTACTTTTCAATTTTGATATTACCAAATCAGTTATTCGAGCCATGATTTATCATTGTAAATACGTTTCTCAAAGGGCTAAGTGTACTGGGCTTCTAGCCTAGTACACAGAAGGAAGGCTCTCAATGACTTTCCTTTTCCCGTGAGGAGAAAGACAGCAGCCTGAACTGCCCAGCCGGCTCAGCTGATAAGGACGTCGGTAACCATAGTCTCAGTTTGACCCCCAGGACCTACGTGGTGGAAGAAGAGAATAGAGTCCTACAAGTTGACCTCTGACCTCAACACATGTGCTGTATGTGTGTTCACACTCACAACTTGTGTGTGTGTGTGTCCTAGAGTTTCTGTTGTGGTGATAAAACATCACGATAAGCAACTTGGTGAGGAAAGAGTTTATTTTGCTTACGTTCCTCCCGTGTCACAGACTCCGTCATGGAAGGAAATCAGGGCAGAAACTCTGGGCAGGAACCTGAAGGCAGGAACTGATACAGAGGTCATGGAGGGACACCGCATACTGATTTGTTCCCCAGGGCTTGATTAGCCCTGCTTTCTTACAAGCAACAAGGACCACCAGCACAGATGTGGGCTGGGCAACAGAGCTGGGCCTTCACACCCCTTTAATAATCAAGAAAATAAGGCAGAGGCATGTCTGAAGACCAATCTGGTGTTTTGTTGTTTTTCCCAAATGAGGTCCCCTACTTCCAACATGACTCTAGCCTTTGTCAAGTAGACATGACACTAGCCAGCAGTAACACACACACACACACACACACACACACACACACACACACACAAAGATTTCCATGCCTGACTACAGCATTGACACACGCAAACATTCACAGAAAAATTCTGTATTACCACTTAAACACTATTATTGGCTGTAACTTGCAAATTCTCTGGGCAGTAAAAACAAATTTTTTTCCAGTGCTGGGGAGCAAACACAAGGGCTCATACAGACGCGTCATTCTTTCTACCACCCCCAGTCCCAGAAGCCACAAATTTGACAGTAAATTTAGCTATCAACTTCCTGGGATAATAGAGTTTTTTTTTAATTTGTCTAGAAGATACATCCTTATTATACATAAACCAATGTATTAAACTATTGTACTGATTAAAGCAAATCTTCCAGTCTCATCTTTTTGTGGAAGTCTCACTGGTCAATTTAAATCATTCGTTTATTAATAAAACCCACACAGCTCCAACTGTGGACAATCTACTCTTCAATTAAAGATGTTATAATTCGGACTTCCCTTTTAACTTAAGGAAACCTGTTGCGCCCTCCAACCTCTTGAGGCATTTTTAAAGAATCCAAAGGGCAGAACTGGGTCATTTCAGGTGGAGTCCCCAAGCGTCCAGGCCCAGAAGCTCCAGCCAGATCACAGCCTCAGAGAAATTCCATGCAGGAGGCAGGATCTCCCAGCCTGGGAGCAGGAAGCCATTGCTCGGCCCGGGCTGGCTCGGCTGTGTGGCGCTCGCGGTAGTCACCCCCAAGCATCCCGACCCCTCGGCAGCCCCGCCGTGGGCCCCCGTCCGCTCCCGGGGATCGCCGTCCTCCCGCTCGCAGCGAGCCGGGCCCCCGGCGCAGCCCCCCTCGGCGCCGCGCCCCGCGAACGGCTCGGCGGCGGCGACCAGGCCGCGACCCCGACGCCCCGTCCGACTGAGCAGCCGCCGCTCCAGCTAGGGCCCCGCACTCGGAGCCGCGGGCGGCGGGGTCGGGGCGGAGGCCGGGGCGGGCGGGGAGGCCGGGCTGCGGCCGAGGCCCCAGGCGCGCTTCCGCCGCGCACGCCGCGGTCCATGGGAGGCTTGGCCGGCGGGGGCGGGGGCCGCGCAGCCGGGGACTTTCAGGAACTGCAGGCGCGGGCGGCGGCGGGAGTCGCCGAGCCGCGGGGGCCGGAGCGCCGAGAGCAGGGCTGAGGCGGAGCCGCCACCGCCGCCGCCGCCGAACCGCAGCCAGAGCCGGAGCCGGAGCCGCAGCCGGAGCCGGAGCCGTCCTCCCCGCCCGCTTAGGGCCGAAGCTCCGCAGCGCGGGAGACCAGCCGGCCCACTGGGGCCGGGGAACCGCCCGCCATGGCCACCAAGGTGAGGGGCGCGCGCGGCGCAGGCCGGACCGGCCGTTCGGCTCCGCGGCGCCGTAGCGAGGCCCGCGTCGCTCGCGAGCTCCCCCACCCCCCACCCCGCGACCTCGGGCACCGGAGCGGGGTCACGCCGAGCGCTGCGCTGCGGTCCGCTCCCCCGGGGTGGCGGCGGCTCCGCAAAGTTTGCGCCCGAGCGGAGACGGGCGCCCCGGGACGCGGAGTTCCCGCAGCCCCGGAGCCGCGGGCCACCCGGACGCTGGCGCTCCGCACGGAGCTTGTCGCCTGTCGCCTGCTTCCCACCTCCGGACGGCAGCCCCGCGCGCCGGGGGGCCGAGCCGAGCCGGGTCGGGCGGGGAGGACGCTGCAGTCTCCGGGAGTCCCGCTCCCTCAGCGCCCACTGCCTTCCAGGCTCTCTTTTTTTTTTCTTTTTGCTGGCATTTTCGGTTTGAATGGGACGTTTTCGGAGCGAGTAAAATATCAAGAGGGAAATGACTGTGCTTTTAGATTACGTGTTTGCCGGCAGGAAAAAGAAAGAAAGAAAGAAAGAAAGAAAGAAAGAAAGAAAGAAAGAAAGAAAGAAAGAAAGAAAGAAAGAAAGAAAACATAAAAGGCCCAGGCCCCAACTGCTTAGTGGAACTTTGGTTCCTGCTTGGTAAATGGCCAGGAGTCTTGGTTTGCTTATTTTTTGTTACTGTTTGTGGAATTAGCAGTCCGCTTTTGCTAGCTGAGTCTGCAAAAAATCCAAAACAAAATTTAGTTTCTCCGCTTCCCTTTTCTTGTGTTTCAGTAGTTAACTTCGGAAGGAAATAGCCACATGGAAAAGCCTGAGCCTTGGAAATAAGGACCTGGGGTGGGAAGCACCATTGGCGAACCTCTGCTAGGTGTGGGTAGCAAATTGACTGGTACTCGGAGCTTTGATTATGTCACCTTTGCAAACATCAGCGTGTCATTTCCATATTTATTTTTGAAATATCTAAGTCACTTCTGGTTTGATGAAAACTTTTTTTTTTTTAAGATGGGCGTTTATAGAAGGTAATTTAGAAAAGCGTTAAGCAATTTGGAAGATCGTTTCATTTAGCCTGTTGAAGTTGGGGTCCGGATACATTCAGTGTCCTGACACTATCTAGGTGTAGTGTTTATTTGTAAATGAATCTTCTTTAGGAACTTGCTGCTGCGTTCAACTAATTGCCTTGTTAGTACATCTGAGGAGTTGTTGCTTGGTTTTACTAGATACGAAACAACTACCTACCTTGTCAATATACTTATTTTGTGACAAACTTTGTTGGAGACAAAAACCTAATTCAAGCAAAAGATTTCCATGGAAGTTTGATTTTTTTTTTTTTGAGGTTCCTTGCCAAGACGCTTCAGAAATTGAAAATCCAGTTAGAGAGTTATCGTGCAACCTCGACAGTGGTTTGTGACATAGAGACCCTATTCTGTAGAGGCCAGTTTGTAATATTTGTACTGATCTGAGGTGTGCCCGCCTACTTTGACTTAGCAAGTAACACCTATATCCAAGCATAGTAAAACGTTTTATTTGATCGCGAAGTCTTCTGTTTCCAGTGAAAAATCACGGCCGTCCTTGAAGTGAAATTGAGTTGCCTGTGACCTCACTGCACACAAGCCTCACAACTGTGTAAGCACCTCCTACTTATCTGCTTCTGAAGGCAAATTCCAGGTCTCCTGCCTGGTGTCGCCCTTCCCTACTTTGTAATCACAGTTCCAGGTGGCGCGCATCCCCAGGTGGACCAGATGACAAACCACTGCCCTCTGTAGAAAGGCGCTGGCCAGGAAAAATGTCATTAAAGGGAACTCCTCTGCAATTTTCTCATTCTCCTATGCCCAGATGAGATGGTTCGTGTGTCAAAGCAAAGCCCATTTTTGAGTTGGTCTCTGAGAGTAAAGTGGTCACTGTTGCTAGCTTAGGACACACCTCTTCCCTTCCCCATAGCTGAGGAGTTGGATTTCTTCCCTTCCTTGAACCCTGTAGGTGGTCAGATATACTTAGCAAGTGGTGATGAAGGACTTAATAACATGTAAGCCCAAGTGGTGTTCAGGCTTTTGTTATAAGAGCTAATGTTGAGAAATAAATTCATCACCTGGATATTTGAGGTAGGGTTGGGATTGCCTTAGCACATATGGGAGAATGGCTTTAATTCTTGTCAGATTTTTCTCTAAATTTTCGTCTAAATTGTTCTTATGGTATTTTCTTGAATATACACTTATCCCTGAAGTCACATGATTATTTTGAAAAAATACTTATTTTATGTGCATGGTTGTTTTGTCCCAAGAAGAGGGTGTCGGATCCCCTGCAATCGGAGTTAACCGACAGTCGTGTGTAGCCATGTGGATTCTGAGAACCGAATCCTGTTTCTCTGGAAGAGGTTCTCCTAACCACTGAGCCATCTCGATAGCCCCGAATTCTCGTGACTTTAAAGAGCTCTTGGTAGAGTCATAATAGAAAAAAAAAATCTCATAGAACTTTAATTGGGCAGTTCTTCATTGCTAAAGACAATTAATCAGTAGCTATATGCTTTAAAGGAATCATCTGGGTTTTGTTTCTAATCTCTCCTTGGTAGAATGCTGAGTTGTGCTTAAGTTCATGCACCGCTTAGAGTCCAGTCATGTCTTGTTTAACAAACAGGGTTACAGGCCTTAAGAGTGGTTCAGTCTTGACCTGTGTTAGATGTTTCCTAAGGTTATGCTCTGATGGAATCCTGAAGTGAACTTGAGTCAGTGAGTTTATCTAAAGGATCAGGCCTTGAGAATCGTTTGTATATATAAAAATGAACATAAAATCATTCATGGCGGTTGATAGATAATCTATATGATTAGCTGTAAGTTCCATACCAGGATTGACATTTGCTAATCGATTTGGAGGATCCTTTTGCTAGAACATGGTCATTTTATAGCAGTAATAAAATTGTTGGGGTGCCTAACCCCTCCCCTTCCAGCTTCCCCTTCCAGATATAGTGTCTGATATTATGTGTATGTGTTACACAGCTTTCTGGATGAATTGGATGAGTGTGAAGCTTTAGAAACCTGGGTAGGAAATGAGGCTCTGTACCGGACTAGACTCACGAGGACAGTTTAGAAGCAACTTTGCAATTTCTTCTAAGCAAACACCCCTTCATTTGAATAATAGCAACCCCTATCTGAAGCTTCTTTTTTTTTTTTTTTTTTTTTTTTTTGTTGTTGTTGTTGTTTTTTGATTTTCGAGACAGGGTTTCTCTGTGTAGCCCTGGCTGTCCTGGACCTCACTTTGTAGACCAGGCTGGCCTCGAACTCAGAAATCCTCCTGCCTCTGCCTCCCAAGTGCTGGGATTAAAGGCGTGCGCCACTACCGCCCGGCAAGATATTTATTTTATGTATATGAGTACAGTGTAGCTGCCTTCTGACACACCAGAAGAGGGCGTCAGATCTCATTACGAATGGTTGTGAGCCACCATGTTGTTGCTGGGAATTGAACTCAGGACCTTCAGAAGAGCAGTCAGTGTTCCGAACCACTGAGCCATCTCTCCAGCCTGAAGCTTCTTAAGAATTAAAGTTAAGGGCTGAGGAAACGGAGCTCAGATGAAAAGTGTACATGCATGGGGACCTGAGTTCCAGAATCCAGGTTAAAAAAAAAAAAAGCCAAGTGTGCACCCCTTAGTTATGGCCCTGGGAAGGCCCTGATCAGGCCCCATAGTCAGCCAGCCTGACCTAACCTTGAGTCAGCTAGCGCCAGGTTCTCTGAAAATATGATTGGCAGCAAGAAGGGCTACCCCTGTGACCTCTGACCTCCTGGCCTCCATGCTCACATTAACACACACATACACACATATGCACACTTGAATGTGTGCACGCATTCAAGTACACACACACAAATTAAGACTTTTTTTTCTAGTTTTTTGGAGGGTGGGGTGGTTTTGTTTTTTGAGGCAGGGTCTCACTGTGTAGCTCTCATCGGCCTGGCACTCGCTCTGTAAGCCAAGTTTACACCCAGATATCTAAGGGCCTAGGCTTCCTTGGTGCTGGGATTAAAGGCATGTCCTGGTCTTTACAGTGTTAAAAACAGTATAAAGGGTGCTTCCCAATCACTTCTGTATAACAGTATTTAATATGTCTTAAATAGCTATGTATGTGTAGTGAAAAAAATCCTATAACAATAGAAACATGCAAAAATTTTAACAAAGAGATTAGAAAGCATAACCGTTTCGCAGAGATGGTTTTTACTATGTCTTGCCTTTTTATTGATCACCTGAAATTAAATAACAGCTTGGCTTTAACTCCTTAAAACTTGGTAGCTTTCAACAGGATTTAGTGATATCCACTTGGAACCCTTGTTCTAGGGAGGTCGAGACAGGGAGATCCAAGTTCAAGGCCAGTGTGGCTCTGAATGAGACCCTGTGAGGCAGGCCCTGTGTGTGCTGCTGTTCCTCCTTCTTGGATTGCTGTCCTTTGAGCCTTCTCTGTGCTCGTGAGGTCTTAGCTCACAGCATCACTTCCCAGAAGCCTCTCACACCATCCTCTGCTTACAGAGTCCTGACATCCTTCCCAACTGCCAATTATGTGTGCTTCCATGACTGGTGGCTGCCTCCTTGAGGATTCTGTGGGCCCCTGGAGGCTGGAGTTGTGTGTTTGCTTACCTTTGTATCCCCAGCGACAGTTTGGAAGGACACCACGGTGATGTTCTACTGAACACCATACAGTATACAGTGTAATGTGTAATGACTCAAACATTATAGCTTTAATAGAGTAATTCATCTCCAACTGTAAGTTAACAGCCGTTTTGTAAAATATGCATGCACAATGCAAAAATTATACCCAGTTTAGGTATTAGTAATACTTTGAAATATAATTGATCTACTTATGATTACACAAAAACTTGTTTCTTAGAGTGTTTTTGTTTTTGTTTTTTGTTTTTTGTTTTTTTTTTTTTTGGTTTTTCGAGACAGGGTTTCTCTGTGTAGCCCTGGCTGTCCTTGGAACTCCCTCTGTAGACCAGCCTGGCCTCGAACTAAGAAATCCGCCTGCCTCTGCCTCCCAAGTGCTAGGATTAAAGGCGTGCGCCACCACCGCCCAGAGTTTCTTAGAGTGTTAAAGTAGCTGGAAGCAGCACCACACGTTGGGACTCCAAAAGTTCTTGTTAGCCTGTGGGTTGTCAGCGATGTGCATGGCTTCCAAACATTGAGGATTTTCCAGTTATCTTTTTGTTGATTATTTCTAATTAGATAGCATTGACCAGGGAATCTGACTGACAACCAGTACTGTGGGTGGACATTTGTTGAGACTGAGCTTACGTTTAGGAAGCAGTCTCATCAGTATGCACTCTCTGTGCAAAGGGCGTATCAGTTCTCTGCATGTACAGTCAGTGACTGTCCGTTAGGTTGACCTTATTAAATACACTGTATGCATCTACATCCTTTCTGGTTTATTGTCTATAGTAGGTGGAAATACCAAAATGGTGGGCTTTTGCAGAAGAGGCGATAGACAGGTTTTAAGAGCCAGAGGACGGGGAGCCTGCTGTGATTTCGTGACTTCTAGACTTACCCATGACATCTCAACAATGTGGTTGCCTAAACAAAACCTGCATAATGACCTCACCAGTCAACATACCGATGGGGATGGGAATCTCATCCAGCCGCACCTGCAGTGAAGAGCTCTGGCATTCTGTGGTGCTGAGGGAGGGAGAATCCAGGCCTCTCTAGGGACAAGACCCTTGGCGGGTTATTCAGGCTCTAAACACATACATATGAGCAACAGTAGATGTACTGAGGTGTTGTGTGTATGTGTGTGTCTGTATGTGAGTGTGTGGGTGTGCCTCTGTGTGTGTCTGTGTGCCTCTCTATGCGTGTGTGTGTGAGTGCATGTCTGTGCGTGTGCCTCTGTGTCTCTGTGTGTTGTATGTGAATGTGTGAGTGTCTGTAAGTGTGCGTGTGTGCCTCAGTGTGTGTACCTCTGTGTGTGTGTGTGTTGTGAGTGTGTGGGTGTGCCTCTGTGTGTGTCTGTGTGCCTCTCTATGCGTGTGTATATGTGTGTGTGAGTGAGTGTGTCTGTGCATGTGCCTCTGTGTGTGTATGTGTATGTCTCTCTTTGTGTGTGTCTGTGTGTTGTATGTGAATGTAAGTGTGTGTGTCTCTGTGAATGTGTGTGTGTGTGCGCGCCTCCATGTGTATACCTCTGGGTATGAGTCTCTGTGTGTGTTGTGAGTGTGTGGGTGCCTGTGAGTGTGTGTGTGCCTCTGTGTGTGTGTCTCTGTGAGTGTGTGTATGTGTTCACTCGTGTCTGTGCTCACAACAGTGGCGATCACAGAGGATGAGGTTGAGTCGGTAAGAGTGGCCGAGTTGTAGAAAGGAGGGGAACAGATGAAAATGTTATAGAGCATGCCATGTATAAAAAAAATTACAAAAGATTAAGTTAAGATATAAAACCAAAGAATAAATAAAAGGGTGGGCACAAACAATTTCTCAAAGTGTTAATAGTATCTTTCAGGTGAATTAAACTTTCTCATCTTCATGAAATAGCCTCTATTACTAGTGATGCAAGGTTTTTGTTTTTTTTCCCTGTAAACTGTTTCTTCTAACAGGGTGGTAAGCGCGCATGCCTCTAGCTCAGCACTTGGGAGACAGAAGCAGGCAGATCTCTGTGAGTTCGAGGCCAGCCTGGTCTACAGGGCTAGTTCAGGACAACAAAGGCTACACAAGGGAACTCTGTCTCAAAAAATCAAAACCAAAACAACAACAAAATCCCGTGTGTCTTCTTCCACTGTTAATCTGGCCTCATTAGCTTTCATTGGTAAATATTGATTGGATTGTATCTTTCCATCCCAGCTGTCTTTGAGGCTGTGCCTTGAGGGTTCTTTATCTGCTCCTGCTTATGTTTGCTGGGATTTACCAAGTCCTGGTCACCATTTTACAGGCCAGCTCTCGGGGCGGGGGTGGGAGGGTTGGGAGCTACACATGCCTCTCCTAATCCCTAGGTTTTGAGGAGGTTTGTGTTACACACACACACACACACACACACACACACCAGCTCCCCAGTGGAGAATATTAGTCTATTAGTGTCTCCAAATTAAAGTCTGAAGTCAGTCAATATCATACTCCATTTCTGAATTAAAAATAACCTAAAGATGCACAGCTGCAGTAATTTTTCCAGTACAGTCAGTTATTATTTAGTATTAAATAAAATAGAGATTAGATGTTTTCACTATATAGAGTTAATGATCATGTAGGTGTGATTCCTTTGTACCCTATCTTTGTATAGTATATTTTCTTACATTTAAGTCCCCTTTGCCTCTGCCTCAGGAGCGCTAGGATTAAAGGCATGGACCACCACACCCAGCTTCAGCCCTTTCTTGGGGTAGTTTTCCTTCTACTTAAAGTAAATTGGAATCCTCGTTAAAGAAGGTTTGTTGTTTCGGGAAATATTTTTTAAAAAATGGCACCATTCCAAGCTATACCCAGCCACTCTCTGCCCCGGCAGGTCCCCCCCCCCCCGCCACCCCCAGGCTAGCCCCATGCAGCAGTCTCCCCAGCTCCTTTTCACCTGCCTCAGAATCGCCTGTGCCTTCTCAGCCATCCACCCCTGCAGCTAGCTGTCACAAGTCCCCTTAACCCAGTAAATCAAAACTCTAGAAGCTTATAATTGATCAGTCAGATTTATATATCAATAAATTCTCAATTCACAAGATGCCCAAACGATAATTTCAGAGCCAATTGATATTGATATAAATTGCCTGCCTAGATAAGACAGATTGTCCTGTAATCATCCATCCCTTATAAGATACTCATAGCTACCTGTGGCTATTTAAAGAAACACAGAATCTGGATCGTCCTGTTCTTCCTCCATCTTCCTCCTTTCTCCTCCTTCCTCTCTCTCCCCTCTCCTCCTTCTCCCCCAAACTTTTCAGCTCCACCTTCCCTTCCACTGCCCAGTCACCGCTCTAGCCTTTATTTTATAAGTCAAGGAGGGGAGAAGGTTCACAGGAAGTCACCTGTGCACGTGATTCACTCCTCTTCCGCAGCCCCTCCTGGGAAAGCGGGACTAGCATCAAAATACAAACAGCACCAGGACTATCCACAACATGTTGTTGATAACTTGGGAAATACATTTTCCCTGTTGACCACAGATGGCTTTCCAGGCGTGAGTTGTGGACTTTCCCCATTGCTCAGCTTCCAGGGGCCCCGCTGAGATCAGCCACGGCTTACGGTTGTTCTTTAAGTGCCCTGCGGCTCTCTGCCTGTTCTTAAGACCCTGTCTTCTGCAGTTCTGAGGTCCATGGTGGTATCAGTGTGAGTTTGTGTGCATGGCTGGGGCTTATGGGGTGCCGTGGGTTGCGCTCTAGTTTTAGAAGTTCTTTTTGGTTCAGTTTCATTCTGCTTCGTTGTTCTCTAATATCTGATTTGTTACTCATTTTTTCAACTTTCTGATCTGTAATAACAGAAGTCAAACTCAGTGTCTATCTGCTCATCCATTTTCATGGTCTTGGCTTTCTTGCTATTTTATTTTTTTCCTTGGAACCTAATCTGCATGAGTTCTGATCCTTACACTAAAACTGTCTTCCTCTGGCAGAACTTGTGTGTGTTTGTCCCAGTCCAACCCAGAATGGCCTCCCCCCCCCCCCCCGCCCCGGTCATCCCTCTTCATCTGCTTCCTTTTGGCTTGTTTCTCCAGCTGTGCCGGACAGCATGGAGGTGGGCCCCAGCTCTCAGGAGGCTTTCCCTCCTTCCCCTGCTCCACACTCGGGCTGTCACCTTCTGTGTCTGTCTCTCTGGGGTCCATGGCAGCCTCATTATCACCTCGGGAATTTCTCTCTTCCTTCCCGACTCTGTCAGGCCTAAGTGCAGCCCAGGTTGTGGGTACAGGCTGGGATTCTGCTCGGCCAGTGCACCTCTCCCGGGGTTTTTCCGCCTTTACTCCCCTTTGGAGTTTTCCAGAGCTTTTCCTTTGTACTGACTCAGCCTCGGGTCTTACATGTGATCAGCTGCTTTTTGATTGAAATTTTTATTGCACTTTGTTGTTCCTGCTGGAATAGAGCCAAGTCAGAGTGTCCTGGAAGCACTCTGGACGTGAAGAAGGTGGGGCGTGCACACAGGCTCTGTAAGTCTCATCTTTGGGGATGTTTGTATGAGCATTTGGATGACACGGGAGTTATTGCCAGGCTTTCAAAACTGTACATTGTGTGCATTTCCCAACTTCCCAGTTGGTATTTCTTTTTTTTTTCTCATGGTCATTAAAACCATGATGTTCTACCCTTCCAACTCATTTTTAGACATATAGTATTTATGAATTATTTAGACATTATAAATATAGTTGACTCAGTTCTTATGATTTGTTTTTAATATCTGGACATTGAGTCATAGTATTTATCACATGGAAAGGCAGGACTCCAGGAGTCACAGGCTTTCCAGGCTTCTGGGTGACGAACAGCATTTGGTGATGAGATGCGTGGCGCTCTATTAAAGAGCTCTTTAGTACAGTGTCCTGCCTTGCGGGGCCCAAAGTGTGTTGCAAGTGTCCAGTCTCCCTGGCTGGGCTCTACAGTATTATGCAGCCCTTGCCATATTAGGCCATGTTTAGGCCTCAGTGAGGAGCTTGTGCTGTACAGATAGTCTGGTGCCCTGGCTTATTCCAGACTCCCAGGGACAAGGCCAGGGAGTTAGGAATGGAGTGAGTGAGTGAGTGAGTCTTCTTTCAGTTTCCAGGTAAACAGTTTCCTTAAAATGGTGTTTTTATGCACTGTACTTGGTTTGCAGCACTTAGAACTTGTTCTAGAGACAGGATTCTCAGCCCGAGGATTTTCAGATCTTAAATGATGATTTAAGTCTTCTTTCCACTTTCAGTATTGGTGTTAAATACTTACTTTAAAAAGTACTGTTTCTTTTTCTTTTGCTGTGATAAAATGCCCTGACAAAAGCAATGGGAGATTCCTTTGAGCTCACAGCTCATGACAGCAGAGTCAAAGACACGGGGACTTGAAGCAGATGGTCACATTCCGTCTGTCATTATGAAGCAGAGAGAGAAATGAATGCTTGTGCATCTCTCTCTTTTTATACAGTCCTAGATCCCAGCCTAGGGAATGGTGCCACCCACAGTAGGCAGGTCTTCCCACCTATCAATATATTATCAATATAACCTCCCACACACATACCCAGAGGCTAACCCTCACCAGGATCATTTCTCACAGAAATGCTCAGAAGCCTGCCTGCTAGGTGATTCTAATCCTGTGAAGCTGACAGTCAGTACAAACTGTTACAAATACTAACGAGCTCATAATACCTTTCCCGATATGAAGTGTTTCTCTGTGAATTGTACTTTCACATAATGCTGCTGTATGAGATGGCAGTGTGTGTGTGTGAGAGATGGCAGTGTGTGTGAGAGATGGCAGTGTGTGTGTGACAGAGAGATGACAGTGTGTGTGTGTGAGGGATGGCAGTGTGTGTGAGAGAGAGATGGCAGTGTGTGTGTGAGAGAGAGATGGCAGTGTGTGTGTGTGAGAGAGATGGCAGTGTGTGTGAGAGAGAGATGGCAGTGTGTGTGAGAGATGGCAGTGTGTGTGAGAGAGAGATGGCAGTGTGTGTGTGTGTGAGAGAGAGATGGCAATGTGTGTGTGAGAGAGATGGCAGTGTGTGTGAGAGAGAGATGGCAGTGTGTGTGTGTGTGTGTGTGAGAAAGATGGCAGTGTGTGTGTGTGAGAGAGATGGCAGTGTGTGTGTGTGAGAGAGATGGCAGTGTGTGTGTGTGAGAGAGATGGCAGTGTGTGTGTGTGTGAGAGAAATGGCAGTGTGTGTGTGTGAGAGAGATGGCAGTGTGTGTGTGAGAGAGATGGCAGTGTGTGTGAGAGAGAAATGACAGTGTGTGTGAGACAGAGATGACATTGTGTGTGAGAGAGAGATGGCAGTGTGTGTGTGTGAGAGAGAGATGGCAGTGTGTGTGTGTGTGTGAGAGAGAGAGATGGCAGTGTGTGTGTGTGTGTGTGAGATGGCAGTGTGTGTGAGAGAGATGGCAGTGTGTGTGAGAGAGAGATGGCAGTGTGTGTGTGAGAGAGAGATGGCAGTGTGTGTGTGAGAGATGGCAGTGTGTGTGTGAGAGAGATGGTAATGTGTGCATGGAGTGAACTCTGAGGCCGGTGCTATCCTCTGTAGTAACTATAGCCAGTTTGTGAAAGCTTGAGATTTCCTTTGAACTTTTTATATAGGAGAGAGAGAGAGAGAGAGAGACAGACAGACAGACAGAGACACCCTGAGAATGCAGTATACTAGCCATGTGACCTAATAGAGCAGTGGTAGACAGCAGGGAGATAAGAAACTCAGTTTCAAACCCCACTAGTCTAGGTAGCGAGCTGCAGGAAAGTCCTGGAGGCGCACTTTCCTCCTCTACAAAATGCACAGGTTTGATTGGACTCAGTGTGAATGCTGCACAGCCCACATTGGCAAAATAAAGAAGTGTATTGATAAATAAAATTTCTTTTTTTCAATGCGCAGCAGCTTTTGTCCCGTTTGCCTTGGGGAAGGGTGAACTATAATCTGTTCGTCCCAAGGGTTGGTCATAGACCCGAATGAGGGCTGAAGATCTCGGCATGCGGGGTGCCCACAGCTGGCCTCGAAAGTAAACCTTGTCCTGCCTTCCAGTCCCTCAACCTTTGCGTGGCTTGCTCTTTAGTTTGTGCTCCTAGAGCTGAGAGTTCAGGCCATCTGCCCTCCTGTATCTGAGGGCATGGGAGTCTTTGTAGGCTCCATGCTGTGTGGGTGCATGCAGATCTCTGCAGGGCTTGATGCATTCCGAGCTGTCCACCAAGTGTGCATTTGGGTGCTAGAGGCCAGCTGCAGACTCTCCGGGTCTCACCATTATGTCTGGACTCTTGTCTGTTTTCCACTGCCTTTGCCCAGAGCCCAGCTCCCTTCCTGCTTTTATTTCTGTGGGAGGCAGAGAGAAGGGCTTTGTGTGCTCTCTGTCTCTGTGTCTGTCTGTCTCTGTCTGTCTGTCTGTCTGTCTGTCTGTCTGTCTGTCTCTCTCTCTCTCTCTCTCTCTGTGTGTGTGTGTGTGTGTGTGTGTGTGTGTGTTTCTCAGGATTCTCACAGGTGGTTTCTGTGGCTTTAGAATCTCAAATTAAAAAGACTACTTTGTCAATCTTTCAAGGTAATGGCACTAATGGTTTGAGTTAGAGAAGAGCAGGAGAAACCCACCAGAGGAGGAGGAGGAGGAGGAGACCCACCCTGAAGATCCAAAGCAGCATTATCAAAGTATTATCTCTACCAGTTGATCTTAGGAACTGAGTCAAAGTCCCCCAGTGGGCTTACCAATGTATCTGACTTTATAGCAAGAAATAGTTGCTGTGATTGCATTGTGGTATTTTATAGTGTTATAAACATAGAACGTAACATAGGATCTGTACACCCAATTAGCAACCACATTGAGTCTAGTGTAGTCCTAGTAGAGGCAGGGAGATCAGAAGTTCAAGGTCATCCTCTACTAAGCAGTGAGTTCCTGGCCAGCCTTGACTCATACAGACAAACAAGACAACACTGTATTAATACCTTTCTTTCTATGTAGAGCAGAATCATATAGGAGTTCCCAGAAGCTCCCTTTGGGTCCTCGTGGTGTGAGTCTTTATGCTACTTTGTTCTCTCAGTGGTTTCATTAAGTACTTACTGAGCCAAAGAATGTTGAAATGTCAGGAACCTAGCATCTAAGAAAATAAGTTTTCAAACTGCTGTCCTCTGGGGACTAGAAAGATGGTTCAGTGGTTAGGGGCACTGGCTGCTCTTCCAGAAGATCCAGGGTTCAAGTCTCAGTACCCACAGGACAGTTTGCAACTGTCTATAACCTCAGCTCCAAGGAATCTGATACCCTCACACAGACATATATGCCGGCAAAACACCAATGCATATAAATAAAGTCACCCCCTGCCTCAGGACTTTCTCCCGGGGAATTCTCCTTCCAGTGGAGATGGCCAGTTCAAGGGTGAATGAGGAGAGGGGCTGCAAGGGCGAGTGCACGGGCGGAGAGGTGAGCGTGTATTGCGCAGTGGGAGCCGTGGTGGTCAGGGAAGTCCCACAGGAAGGTCAAGTGAAGACCTGAAGGAGGGCGTGGTCCTGGCTGTACACGTCTGGCCAGCGCCTGAAGGGGAGGCACAGAATTGGCTGTTAGCCGCGCTGGGACCTTGTATTGATTTGGCAATGTGAAACCTTTGGGAGGGAGGGAAGGTTTTCACCACACCCAGATGACTGGCTCCCTGGCTTCTCACTGGGCTTGCCTTCGTTGGTCAGAGCTAACTGCTCTGGTGTTCACTTTGATACTGGATTGAGACCTTTAATTCCTTCTTAAAACTTAACTGACTCTCTCCAGTCCAGTCGTTGCTGTGTAAGCCGATCAGTGAGCTTCAGAAGAGCTGGAGGATCATCCTTTCAGACCTTGAATATCCCAGTCAGTGAAAAGATAATTGAAAGAAATAAGAATGTGTCTAACATGATGAATCAGGTAGAAGCTTTGGACCACACTACTGGACATGTGGGCACATAGCCCTTGGGACCATTCATTCCTTTGGGCTAAGACAGCCAGGTTGCCCCGTCATCCTGACCTTACCGGGGTCCACCCAGACAAGAGTCTGGGTCGCAGGCCATACAGCAGCCATGGTTGACGACCTCCACAGCACCAGACCACTTGGGATGTTATCTCTGACAGCACTCCTCCTCTGATGAGCGTCGCTGACGCTGGTTTCTGGTATAACTCCTGAGGCCTCCAGTTTTGAACAGAGCAGGGTCCGAGGCAGCTGGAGAACCGGGAACTGGGTCAGCATGTTCCTCTGGCCTTAGAAGGAATGACATCATCCTGGCTTAGGACTTTGAGAGTCAATGAATCTTTGTTCTTCCGTGGGTCATCCAGTGATTTTGTTTGCTTATTGGAAACGTATTAATGGAGTTTCATAAAAATTCCATGCCTATGAGAGTCGTTAATATAGTATCCAAATATTTTGGCATACTTCAATATTTTTTTATTGTAGCTATTTGTAAAAAATTCAAATGGAGACCAAAGTAGAACGGTGGTGCAGTGGACCTTTGCAGCCCGCACAGCGGCCATCGTGATGAGCTCCTGGTCAGGGTTGTTTCTGTCAGGCCTCCATCCCAGGTTCCCTTCCCTCAGGATTTTGAAGAAATTTCAGACATTATTTTATGGAAAATATTTTCATACATATATCTCAAAGACTTTTCAAAAATACACTATTACCATATTGACATATTAAAAATAGGACAGTAGCAAATATTTGGTCTTAGCAGTAGGCCTTGAAAACAAATTATTTTCTGTGTTTATATTGATTTATGATGATTAAGGTGAAGACAGAGCCATCTAGTTAATTTAAATGGTATTAATGTCTTAGTTAGGGTTTTACTGCTGTGAACAGACACCATGACCAAGGCAAGTCTTGTAAGGACAACATTTAATTGGGGCTGGCTTACAGGTTCAGAGGTTCAATCCTTTGTCAGCAAGGCAGGAGCATGGCAGCATCCAGGCAGGCATGGTGCAGGAGGAGCTGAGAGTTCTACCTCTTGTTTCGAAGTCCAACAGGAGAAGGCTGGCTTCCAGGCAGCTAGAGGGAGGGTCTTAAAGGCCACACCCATAGTGATACACCTACTCTAAGACCACGACTACAAATAGTGCCACTCCCTGGGCCAAACATATTCAAACCACTACAATTCATGATTGTCGCTTGTATGAACTGTTCATCTTAAAAACAGACTTGCCATAGAGGGGGTTGGTATAGAATGACATCCTAGAGGCTTTAAGATGTGTGTGTGTGTACATGTGTGCACATATTACCTTGCCAACTCCAACCCACTTAACAAAAGCATCAAGAAGAGGGAGATGGATTGCAGCTGAGGTGGAAGATGGCCGCTCCCCGCTCCGCGGTGCCTGAAGTTGTTTACAGACTGATGGAAACCAAGATTGAAGGGCAAACACTGGACACCTCGGCTTAACTGAATATGGAAGCATCCATGTAACTAATTTTTCCCAAGCCTACTTTTAATAATGGTTCTTACATGCTATAACCTCCGTTCTAGCCCACCACTTACCAAAGGTAATGGAAAGAAAGGATATGAGGGAAATGGACCTGTATAGAAATTGTTCTTTGGAACAAATCCCATTTGCACTTTCAAGAAAACAGTAGTTCAGTTCAGAAAACAGTAGCTCAATCCACTCACAAACACTTCATGAATACACCAGCAGTCCAGTTTGGTAGAGTGAGGATAGCAGTAGCAGTGACATGACCTAGCAGAGACAGCCAGGCCTCAGTTGAACAGACACAGTCAGCAGGAGGGATTCAGACCGACAGGAGAAGCAGGAGTTCTTTGCTGTGTCTCTCAACAAAGTGAAGATCAGTGAGGATGAGAGACCAAGAAGCATTGCTCAGCCATCTCTACTGTACATTGAGTCTCGTTTATACTCCCTCCAAACACCAGGCGTCCTCCACGGGTCTTGCCTCAGCATGTGAGTCTGACTTAGTAAAGCCCCATATGAGTCTGTCTCAGCCAACGTCACTCTGCCAATCAATCGGCCCAAGGCCACAGAAACAGCAAAATGTCACAGCACACCACTGGAAGGTTTTTAGTGCATTTTTCTCTCTGGAGTCCCAACAAAAGAAGCTCAACTACGCAGTGTAAGGCAGACCAATACATGCGTGTTGTTAGTGAAGAATCCTTCATCACGTGTCCTTTCAAGTGCTCGCTTTAGCAGAACATCCTTTCACCTATGTGAAAGGAAAACACGCCTTCACTCCTTTAAGTTCCTACTCCACATCCGCCTGTCCCCAGTCCTTAACTAGAAAGGCAGTGTCTTCCCTTGGAGCACATTCCTGTGATGGCAGCTCTTTAGGGATCTGATTTGTATAACCCACATTCGTAATGCATTGCCTACAGCTTCCAGTTTTACTTTGTTGTAAAGAATTTGAAGAACTGGAAAGCAATTTCAAGTCATTGTGAGTACAGAATCCAAGATTTTCAGTAATATTACCTATCTGTCTTAGCTGTTGACTCGGTTAGACTTAGCTCTTTGGTGATTTATTGTTAAGGTTCCTCAAACTGTTCTACTTAGACTTTGAAGTTACTGTTTCACTCTGTTCATTGTCTTGAGCAATAATTCAGTTGCATAGCTCCAATAATAAAAGCACATGGGTCTAAACAGGCTTAGAAGCCCGCCTCACTGGCTCTTGGCAAGCATGTGATTCATTGGTGGGACCAGAACTGTTCCCATGGTTTACAGGAGGTGGCAACATGCGAACATCAGCCTGCCCCTGTGTCATGTAACGTGTAGAGTACACCTTGCATCTGATAAGTTGCTAATGCATAGTTTTCACGATTCCTTCTATAAGTGAGACCTTTTTTTGTAGTCTAGGCTGGCCACAAGAATGCAGTTCCCCCAACCAGTGTCTAATATTCTGGAATGATAGGCATGTGCCACATACCCAGCAGGAGTCCAGGTTTGAGATCTGTGGCAGATTACCCCTAGTGTGGTTCTTATGAATTCAAGATTTGGCACTGAATAGAATTGATCAGGTCAGGTACTGAGTTCAGTATGCTTGTGTTACTTAGTATTGTAACTTTACTGCCCTCCTTAAGTCTATCAGTATCCTAATGCCATATCAAAACTTACAAAACAATTTAAAATACATGTCTTCAGTCAAAATGCATTTAAGGAAATTGTGTTTAAAATGCTAGTGATAGTTTCTTGAAGTAGTGTGATGGTAGAATTATCTTATATTACTTTACAAACAGGAAGGTAGTTCATAGCTGTAAGATGTAGAGGATCTTACAGGTTTGAATAGTTATAGGTGACCGAATTGTCACACTGTTTGGAGGCACTCTTTGTGATTTCACCTTACATGCAAGGGAACTGTTTAATTTTTGAGAAAATCTATCCGGCTGGTGGTGGCAAGATATAATCTTTCTTGGGTGTGTCTGTGTTCATTGTTTATAATGCAAGTGAAGTAACTGGGTTTACTGGTGAGGATATAAAAATAATAAAACCAATGTTATCTCTATTCTTATTTGTAAAAAAACAACCTCAGACAAATCAAAACCGTTACTCCTGCACCATGTTAAATGCCCAAGTGGAAGGGTCAGACGTACCTCCTGGACTGAATCCTCTCTGCATCCCTGCAGCTTCCCCACAGCGCTTTCCTCTCTGCTTAAGGAGGTTGTCTGTCTCCTCACAGTGCCTCACTGGCCGTCAGGGTGACTTCTCTTACCGTGTGTTTGCACGGGCTCATGGAGCAGCAGTGGGCGTATCAGGGAGTGACATTTTGAGGCTAGCCAGCAAGGCAGACTTTTCATCATCACAGGAGATGCTGGAGTTCCAGCCCCACTGCTTCCTGCAGATCAATCCCTCTGGGCTGAGCATCCCCATTTGTAATTATGCCAGAGCCAGCCATTTCCTCCATATTGAAGCTAAGTATACAGTGTTCGGAATCACCACACAGGAAAGACCACAAAAGTCATCCTACCTCCCTCGTACTAATTGCTCCTGGGCTAATAATGTCCTAGATCTCTCCCTCGAGGTAGTTGTGAGGTTACTTCCGTTATTTACTAGAATGAGGGTTAGACACTAACAAAATGGGGGAGGGGCAGTAAGGAGAGAAGGCACGTGGATGCTGTGACCCTCAACAGTGTACTCCAGTGCTGGGACACAGGCTGAGAGCGGGGAGTGATCTGGGAGGTGCTCGGCACTGTAGAATGGGGCTGGGTCAGGTTTTCAGGTAGGGTTGAGCCTTGAAGGTTCTTCAGTCCCAGAGAAATGATTTGAACATGGTCTCAGGTAGGGATCACGGTAGCTTTTGAGCTCAGACGTGATGGCTGCTTTACTGAGAGAGCCTCTAGCCTTAGTGCACGGGAGTTAGGTGGACAGAGGGAAGATTTTGTTCCCCATGATCCTCATGGAGCCGGGTTGTAAACCTGGCACAGTGCTGACGTCAGAGGTGTGCAGTGGAAACCTTTACCTCTCACTGATTCCGGTTTTGTCAGGCCTCTGGATGAGCTGATGCTTCCATGATAGAGTAAATCTCCATCATAGGTGCTTCCGAGATCCAGTCAGGGCGGGTGTGAAGGTCTCGTGCCAGGTGCCTCCCTCCCTCCGCGTCAGCTTTCCTGGGTGCTGCTGATTTCCTTCTTTAGGGCTTACTTTGCGGGAGGACTGAGGGCAGGGGCGGGAGATCAATGTAAGGCCGTGTTGGCCAGGCAGGTGTCTGCCCAGAGCCCTGCTGGGCCTCCTCTGCCTTTGTGCTCCCTCAAAACTTTTGTCTCTCGTTTGCTTGCTCGAAGGACCAGATGTGATTTATTTACCATCTTCATATTAAAAACTAAGCTAGCTCTTCACATTATAGATTTATTTCTAACATAATTTTCTCTTAAAGAATTTTTGCTTCATTTGCTTATTATCTATGGGGGTGTGCACCCATACCACAGTGCGCATGCAGAGGTCAGAGGGCAGCTTTCAGGAGTTGGGTCCCTCCTTTCACTATGTGGGTCCCAGGAATTGAACTCAGGTCATCAGACTCGACGGCAAGTGCCAAGGTCCACTGAACCATCTTGGGCAGTGATGCAGTAAAACCCAGCTTCGGGTCTGTGGCGAGGCTTAGGCTAACTGCATGAATTTAGAAGAGACTCTAGAGGAGAAAGTGCCCTGAAGAGGAAGTACTCATAAGAATAAATGCTAGTTACGAAGACTCCTCGCAGTCTACTCCTCATTTAGAACAGATACCCATCGTCTTCATTCGAGGAACTTACATGCATATTCATGTAGGTGACCATAAGCACAAGTGCCATTAAAGAGTCTGTATGTTTCATTTAGTGTGCCTGTTCTTAGATGCTGGGGTAGAAGATACTTAATGTTAACTCTTTAAGTAGGCTCATAGGGATTTACCTGCAGGCCGTCTACTCTAACCTGTCCTTTTCCTGTTGGAAAGCTGAGCCTGGGGCTATAGAGGACGAGCAGGTAAAGTTGGTTCTCACTAAGTTAAAGTTCACTCCCCTGGTCCTGTGTGGTGGAGGGGAGAACGGATGCCACGGGTTGTCCTCTAACCTGCACACATGCAGTAACACATGTGTTTTCTACCCCCACACTCCATAAATTGGGGGGGGGGGACCCAACAGCTGAGGAAGCCTGAGCTGGGCTGCTGTTCAGCAGCAGGGCACTGGCCTAGCGTGTGAGACCCCGGGTCTGTCCCAGCAGCACGGCACTGGCCTAGCGTGTGAGACCCCGGGTCTGTCCCAGCAGCACGGCACTGGCCTAGCATGTGAGACCCCGGGTCTGTCCCAGCAGCAGGGCACTGGCCTAGCGTGTGAGACCCCGGGTCTGTCCCAGCAGCACGGCACTGGCCTAGCGTGTGAGACCCCGGGTCTGTCCCAGCAGCACGGCACCGGCCTAGCGTGTGAGACCCCGGGTCTGTCCCAGCAGCAGGGCACCGGCCTAGCGTGTGAGACCCCGGGTCTGTCCCATCAGCAGGGCACCGGCCTAGCGTGTGAGACCCCGGGTCTGTCCCAGCAGGCTGAGCCTCACAGACATCTGGAATCCAAGCACCTGTGAGGCTGGGGCAGGAGGGAGAGGAAAAAAGAACCAAAAGCCAAGGCCTGGATGTGAGTGTTCTGTGTCTTACCTTCTATATAAGCTGTGGTTATGACAGTAGCCAGAGTCATGGAGAGAAGACACTTAATAATGATGCTGGCATGCAGCCTCTAACTGAATGCGGGAAAGTGAATCCTTAGCAGAAGGAGGATTGCAAAAGGGAACAGGCTTTTCTGAATTATAAATATCTGGAAAACTGGAATATCTCAAACTATAGTTGGCTCGCAGCTCTTTTGTTGAGGGAAGTGTTTCCAAAATGAAATGCTTGTGTTTTTTTTTTTTTTTTTTTAAAGAAAATGATTGTCTGTACTTTGAAATCTGAACTAGATTAGACTTACTGGAAGTAGAAATCAATTTATTAGTTGAACCATCTGGGCATCTAGTATAGGTAGTAACATGTGCTTGTGGTGGACGGATTAATCATTTACCCACTTACCAAGTAGTTTGTGTCTACTGTGCCAAATAATACACTGAGTAAGGTGGGATAAGAACCCAGCAAGAAACACAGACACACAGTGACACACAGTGACATGGAGACACAGACACACAGTGACACGGGGACACAGATACACACAGTGACATGGGGACACAGACACACACAGTGACATGGGGACACAGACACACAGTGACATGGGGACACACACACAGTGACATGGGGACACAGATACACACAGTGACATGGGGACACAGACACACACAGTGACATGGAGACACAGACACACACAGTGACATGGAGACACAGATATACACAGTGACATGGGGACACACAGTGACATGGGGACACAGACACAGTGACATGGGGACGCAGACACACAGCATTGCTGGTGATGGGCTGCAGAACATGCAGGTCGTCCATGGGAAGGGCAGGGGGATGATAAACTGTTGGAGACATAGAATCCTCCCTACTTATGAGATCTCGCTTGAACTTGGAAGCTCAGCAGGGGTTAGTCAAGTGTACAGAGGAGTGCCCTGTGATCGCACGTGTGGATCCAGGCAGGAGGTGTGTGTTTAGGGAACTGATGCTAGTCCAGTGAGTCAGGAATCTCTATTTGAGGGTAAGAATGACTGGGAAGTTCTGGCCAGAGACATGTGCCAGGCAGGGGGGGTCATGTGCTCCTGCCCCTGCAAGCAGGGAAGCTTGAGACTTAGGGAGGGGGCTGCTAATTATTGCTCCGATAATAGGCCAGCCTCCATAGACTGAAATATGCTCAGCCAGTCTATAAGGTGGATGAGTAACGTTCAGACCTAGCTTACCTAGTGTAGGGGTGGGTATGGACAGCTACTGTGCCCCAGGATGCTGTGTGGAAGAGTTTGAGGAAGCGCTGAAGGGTTTCATCAAGAGAGGCACACTCAGTTTGCACAACAGACGTACCCTCTGACTGCAGGACTGCAGAGTGAAGTCTGTGAGAAGTGGCCGGTGCAGGGCAGCCCATGCAGCCTTTGGAGGCAGCTAGAGAGTGGGTGACGCCCCCTTGTACTGTGAAACTCAGACATGGGATGGTTTTTAGGTAGATTTGGAAAGCAGATTTTCCACACCTTTCTTAGATCTGAAGAGAATGAGAGAAGTGTATAAAACAACAACAAAAACCTTGATGTTTTTCTTCAAGCTGTTGTAAGGTAAAGTGAGCGAGTGTGTTGTGTTGTCAGGTAAGTGAGACTCCATCTGGGGGGGACACTTGGGACAATGGTTTTATGGTAGGCACTGATTGAGGAAGTCTCCCTAGACCCAATTCCAGGCTGCTTACTACTCAAAAGCCACTATTCCGAAGCCAGGGCTGGGTGAGGAGGAAGTTAGTTCTGTTCCAGGACTGAGAAGACGTAGGAGCCCTGAAGGCTCCATTTAGGGAGTGGGACTCAAACTGTTTCTATGTCGAGAGACCTCTACAGTGAGGCCATGGGCGGGAAGGTCACGCTGAGTGGGATTTTGTTGTCTAGAGTGTGTGTCCTGTTTAGTCTTTTCCTCAGGCCAGAACGATTTGACCAGCCATATCCTCCCTGGAGCTAGTTCCTATATGTTCTTAAATAGACCCACTCCTTTTCTGCAAATTAGACATACAATCTGAAGGTCATTGGGTGTTCTGGGCTCAGTGGATCTAAGAGAAGATTAGTTAGCAGTTAACTCATTCTCCGTTTCTCTGGAGAATCTCCACTGCTGGCTGAGGAGAGGCTCTAACCTTGCAGAGGGGAGGGGTACAAGCAGCTTTCGGAAGGATGGCTCCCAGTGCAGAGGCCCAGGTTACTGCAGGCAGGGAGGGAAAGAAGAAAGGACAGACACACAGACATGGACAAGCGGAGTCAAGTGGCCTGGCACGCTCTGAGGGAGGCACACCTCCGCTCAGCAGTCGGGAACCTCAGCACCTTTGGTTACACGTGCAGTGACTGGCCTTGATAGGAGGACTGTGTAGGAGAGGGAGAAGGAAGCTGTACCTGCTAGCTTTGCACACACTGTCAACATTTGAACTCAGACCCAGGGAAGGCTGCCTTGTTCCTCTGAGCCCCGCCCTGGGAGAGGTGGGAGGCAGGCCTGCCATTCCCGAGGCTCTACGGTATTGGTTCTTGGCATGGCTCTGCCCATGTCAAACAGTACAGTCTCTCAGCGCTTCATTCTCTTCACACAGTTACCTTAAAGCTCCCTCAGCTCCACACAGCATACGGTTTCTGAGGTAGACGCCTTTGAGTCATGCACTTGGAATCTGATAGGCAATTTATACGATGAATAAAGCTGAGAGAAAAGAGAGAGACAGGAATTGAAAAAATAAGCTGGGATTCCTCCGTATAAGGATGGCCAGTGAGGTCCTCAGGGAGAGTGTAGCGGGGAGCGGAGCCCAGAGAACGTGGTGTTACAATATGGCTGTCCCAAAGGCAAGCCTCACACTTGTTGGTGTAAAATAGTAACTGATTAAAAGGAAGCAAGAACACAGTTTATTTTGAGCCAAGTGTGAATGGCTGTGACCTGGAACCAAGTTATCCTGAATGGCATATTATAGTCTGCCTTCACTGTGGAAAAGGCTGTGGGCACCTTTTTGGTCACAGAACAAAGGAAAGTCATATGTCAGTGCATTTTCAAATTATGTTGTTGGGAGGCAGCTACTGCAGACTGGGGGAGGGGGGTCCCTCCGAGGTCTCAGGTCTTAGGGTGTCTTCAGCCTCCACAGTGATCTCCTCGGAGCGGTGTGCCTAGTAATCATGGGAACCATAGGTCTGACACAGAAGTCAGGGTCATGACCCAGGATAATTCGGCTGTGACCCACATCCCTTCTCTCCACGCTCAGGATTCCAGTCAGTGGAAGGCCAGCCTGCAGGGCCTTCACTAGATCAGCTTCTTCAGGAGACCTCAGTTCACACTGAGCAGGGGGTGGGAGAGGAAGATGTGCGTGCAGAAGGCCAGGGAGAGGTCTCTGAAAAGGAAGAGGGTGGGGATCGTGTCCTCTGGGGCAGGAGGTGAGGGAGTCAGAACGTGCAGGGTCCTCAACTGCAAGTATCCTTGGCCAGGGTGGGCATAGCTTGACCGAGCAGGGTGGACACATGGAGTCTTTCTCTTGAGATTTGAAAGTATTGACAGTGTTGGTCAGAGGGATACGGGGCTGAGGGCGGTCTGATTGTTTTTTCTTTTTAAATATGTAGTGATGGAAGCACTTCAGAGAGTGGAAAGATTTGATTTCTGTCCCCGGAGTGGGTGCAGAGTTAGTGAGGGAGCGGTTAGACCGGCTTGGAGAGTTGCTGTTCTCAGGCTCCTCCTTCCTTTGCTCCTGTGATGTTGGGGTGAAGATCACCTCTGTGTTGCCTCCCAGAGCCCTAAGTCAGGGTTGACTGTGTCTTCCGAGCGAGCGTTAGGGCTTTGCCCCTGCGTTCTCATGCGTGACTTTAAAGTACGTTGCCCTTCCGTAGGGCCTGTGGCAGGCCCTATCTTGAGCAGGTCCTACGCACTAGCCTGTGCAGTGGCACATGGCCAATTCCAGAGGAGGAGGAAGATACAGAGAGCCGTTCCTTTTCACAGTTGTACAAGTTTACTGATTTGTATGATCTCTTAAGACTAGTGGTAACTGTAATAGAAAACCTGTCACCTTAACTTCCTAAGACGCGGTTCAGGCCGTTCAGTGCGCTCTGTTGTTTTGAGTAGTACTGAGTTGACTGTTGGCTAACAGGTGCCGGTTGAGTCCTGCTTTTAGTTCCTTTGGACATAAACCTGCAAACGAAGCCGCGCCATTTCCCCTTCTGTCTACACTGTTACAGATCAACCAGCGCTCTTGGCTTTCCGCCTTTAGAAGAAGAGTGTCTGAATCTTACAGATACTCAGCCGCAGTCATTTTAAGCTGATGTGGATGGGAATAGAGTTTGCAGTGATGAAATGTTGAACCGCCACCATGGAGCAGCTGCTGTGTATTAGGTTCTAAGTCCTGGAATTCTCGGTCTCCTTTGACTCTGCCACATGTCCCCCTGAATCCCCGACCTGTGACTTCTACCCGGGACGTTGAATTGCAGCCCAGAACCAAGCTGGACTTGGGAATCCAGGCCCTTGCTGAGCAAGGGTTGTAAGTGCCCTCCAGTGCTGTACCCACAGAATGCAGTGATACTGATGCTTCGTATTAGATTTTATTTCTCAGTCTCATTTTACTATAATCACAAGTCCACATATACTATTTTGAGATAAATTATTTACCTTTAAGGTTTAGAAAACTAAGATATTCTATGTTGTCCCCAGGAAACAATTGTTTCTAGATATTTTAATATTAGTTATTCAATAAGTTTTCATTGATTAAACACTGAGGCTTGTTTAAGAGCTAGCTTCCAGCTTTAGTTTCTTTGAATTCTGTCTTTTTCTTGGTCTGTCAAGATAAAGTCTCACTGTATAGCCCAAAGTCTCACTGTATAGCTCTAGCTGACTTGGAACTCGCTATGTAGAGCAGGCTGACTTCGAGCACTGAGACATCTACCTGCCTCTGTCTCTGCCTCGGCTAGTATTAAAGGCATGTATCACCATGTCTAGTTTGTCTTCTTTTTAAAAAAACAAAACAAAACACCAAAATAGCTCCCAAAGTTATTATTTTTTTGTCAGTATTGTTGGTTTGGGTTTTTGAGATACCTTGCTTTGTAGCCCAGGCTGGCCTGGGCCTCGTATTCCTTCCTCCTTACTTCCTTGACCTCCTGATTGCTGGGTTACAGCCCTCACTATTAGGCCTGGTTATCATCTTTGAGTGAATAAACATTTTATTTTTAAGAATCTACAACTCAATGAAAAAAAGAGCAATGAAATACCCGGGGTAAAAGTGAAACCTTTTCTTTACTTGGCCATCACCAAGGTATTTTATGCGAGTCCTTCTAGCGGTTTCTGAAGCACACTGATACTCAAGTACACACATGACTTTTTCTTTAGGATGTGTGTGGCTTATGCATGTGTGTGAGGGTGTGCTCGTTTGTGTGCTGAGAGACCCAGACTGAATGGGAGGTGTGTCTCCCTACTGCCGTGCATCTTGGTTTTGAGGCTGGATCTCTCTGAACCTGGGGTGCCCATCCCAGCCAGTCTGGTTGGCTAGTGAGTCCTTGGGGTGCACCTGTCTCCGCCTCCTCCATGCTGGGCTTACAGGTACTACACTCAGCTCTTAGTGGCTGGCACACCCACTCACCAGCTCTCCCCAAACCCTAAGCACCTGCACTTTTCATAAATGGTGTCATACTTTTGACCTGTGGTTCATCTTCATTTAAGGCTTATTAAAAATGCGATTTGAGTCCTTAGTCTTTAGCAAGCTTGTTTGTAAAGATGTGTTTTATTCCAAATTATGTGTGTATGTGCACATGACTGTAGGTGCCATGGGGTAGACTGGAGTGACAGGCCCTTGTGAGGCCCTTGCTGTGTGACCGGGACTCAACACAGGTCCTCTCCAGAGCAGTGGATACTCTCAACCACTGAGCTGTCTTTCTAGCCTCCAACATTTTACAACACTTTTAATTTTATTTTTTGTATATTAGTTTTTGCCTTCATGTTTGGATGTTTCTTGAAGGGTTTTATCTGGGTACATAGCTTAATGTCATCAGCAAACTCACAGAGACGGGCTTCGGCAGTCTCCGTCCTCCCGTGGTTCTAATCTGTCTCTCACTCCGTGGAATGTGCTTCAGATTGGGACTTTCTGCTCAGATTCCTGCCCTAGCCACTGCACCAGAGCGCACTTGCCCGAGGCTGCTCGAGGCTCACCCTGCTTCTCTTCCCCAGCCGCAGCGTTTGCGCTTTCTCTTTCCAGTTGATCCTTCCAGTTGCGGTTGTCTCTGCGAGGCCCTGCTGACTGACTAGAACAGCGTATCGCAGTGCCAGGGCGCAGCCTTCCGTGACTGCGCCGTCCCCCCGTGCATGCACCGGCTCTCCAGCTGCTGACAGAGACCGCGTAGCCTAGGTCACCTCGGCTTCGTTTCTGCTCAGAGTTTGGAGAAGTCTGTCTCTGTGAAGACCTTGAGGCCTGAGATACGCAGAATATTTTGGTAGATTCCCTTTTGAGCGAATGTTTTTAAAAGCTCTCTTGAGATTAGGCTTTTTTTAAAAAATGTAAGTGGAACTGTTGGACTACTCAGAATAAATTGTATAGGAAAAGGTGGAGTGGTACCTGCCGGTGGTCATTAGCAGAAGACAAGAGACCAATAGCTGAGCCTTCTTCTGTGGCCTTAATATGAAGCCGTTTCTGAACCTAATGGGAACAGTTGAAAGCTGTACTGAGCTTGTATCAAGGACTTGGATGAAAATGTTTAAAATATTTCATTTGGTCCCTGGACATGGATTATTGTTTGAGGTTGTATAAATGCTAAAAATGAAGTTTATCTTTGTTTGTTTGTTATCATAGTCTGTTCTAATGTGTGCACACGGGGCAAATTCATTTATAATTTCTTTACAAACAGAAGCGTCCTTGGGAGTTTGAACTGGAGCGTGCTGACAGCCATGCGCCCCGTCTGCGGGGGTGCGCTGTGGCCTGTCGCTTCTGCTGTGTGCCCTGTTACACGTTGCTAATGGATTTCCCCAAATAATTTATAGAGAAATTACTTTTTGTAAGTGTTTAAATGCTTTTTTTAAGTTTCATGTTCTCTCATATATATATATATATATATATATATATATATATATATATATATCTTAAATGTTTTACTTTGTGTGTGTGTGTGTCTGTCTGTCTGTCTGTGGTGGTGGCGGTATATGTATAGAAGCCAGAGGACAACCTAAAGCACTTGGTTCTCTTCTTACACCACGTATGTGTAAGGATTGAGACGGGCAGCCAGTACCTTGCCTGCAGGCCCATCTCTCTAACCCTGTTCCCACACATTTTTAAATAATTAAGTTCTCAGAGAACTTGCCTTATTGTTCCTGTGTGCCCAGAGACCCCGTGTGCCCAGTTTCTGTCTCTCCCACCGAGAGGGTGTCGCGTGGGAACTTACATTCTCTGTAGCCGAGGCTGTGTTCTTGCAGTGTGCCTTCATCTTTAACGTTGACTGATTTTCTTGCCTTACAAATCTTTCTTATGTTGGTGGTAGTGTTGCTTGACTGTGTCCTGGTTTATTCTTTCTTTTTCTGATCAATCCCATCACATCTTCCAAATATGGATAGGATGAGATTGCCTTACCTTGGTATTCACACACACGCGTGCACACATACCCCTACACACACACACACACACATCTGTGTTTGGATCTTGTCAGAATAGCAATGAAATACAAAGAAGCCTACATCACTTCACACAGGAGTATATTTCTTCTTTGACAGGACTCCTGCACTCCCAGAATCCTTCCCTGCCCTACCATGTGGTTTGGGTCTGGCATAGCTCCTTCTCTCAGCTTCAGGAAGGAGTTTGTCCTCACAGCCATTAGAGGCAGCCACGGGGCCTCTCTCTCCTGTTCTAATGCTGACTGGACACAGGCTCTGCAGGCCACATAGTACGCTTGTGTAGGTCTGGCTGGCCCCACCCAGTTTTCTTGAGATTTAGCAAAGAAGCAGATTCCAGAAACAGCTTTGATGGGTGTTAATAGCTGTACAGTTTGCTTTGCCTGGAACCCTAGCACTAATTCCGGAACCCCATAGTGGTCTAAAAAGACAAAGTAATTATATATGCCGTGGTTTTTACAGACTGAAGGGCATAGTATTTACTGGCCCGCTAAGCCAGTCCCTTCTTCCCTGTGCTTTAATTTCATTACTTCATTTCTCATTCAAGTCACAAGGCACATGCTGTTGTCCTTATCTTATTCTTGAGGAATTTGAGAGGAGAGCTTAAGGAAATGCGCCAAGTTTTCATGGCTGCTGAGTTGATAGAGTAGGATTTGAACCTGCCGCCTGGCTTAAAGGCAGCTCCTAATCACTAGGTTCCATACTTATCTCTGGGGCTGGGAATCTGGGTATTTGCTTTAAACTCTCCCCCACCCCATCCTGCCTCTCTGCAATAGAGACATGATTTTACAGTCAGGAAGAATAATGCAACATTTCAGTTTGGAACTAGAAGTGAACTTGTGTTCAAACACTAGCAACCCTGGGGATTGAGAAAAGTAGTGCTAAACAATTTTAGATGTGCTGATAGGAGTGGCCTGAGATTGAGTAAGAAACCCATGAGCTCATTTTGCAGCTCAGCCTAGTGTGCACAAAGCCCTAGTGCGGAAATGTGTAGTGCATCAAATCTACAGGCGAAATAGAAAACATCAGAATCAGAAATCCCAGGTCAGCCTTGGCTGCATAGAGATTGAGCCAGCCTCTGTGTGTGTGTGTGTGTGTGTGTGTGTGTGTGTGTGTGTGTGGGTGTGGGTGTAGTGATTGTGGGTAGCTGTAGTGAAGTGCATGTGTAAGAATGTGTCAAGTGTCTGACACTCTCACGGCTGTCTTCAGACTGTCAGATACTGTGGATGTGGCTCAGGTGGTGGAGGGCTCCTTTGGCAAGCATGGAGCCCCGAGCTTGATCCCGTACCTGCCGCCCCAGCACGAGAGAGAGAGAAGGGGGCGGGGTTAGAAGTTTAGGGTCACCCTCAACCACACAAGGAATGTGAGGCCAGACTGGGTTACATGAGACCCTGTCTCAAAAACAAATAAAACCCCACCTATTAGCACCTGTGCCCTTAGGCAAGAAAAGTGGATTGTTCTTAAACTTTTGGCGTAGCTTCATTATGTTACCTTTGTTGTATGCAGAAAACCCTGTCCCAAAAATCCACCAAATACATACATACGTACATACATACATACACAAACATAAATAATGAACACATAAATAAATGCACTGGAAATGAGAGTTGCAGGAACAGTTTAGCCATGTGATAATCTCCTCCTTCCAAGGAGCTTTGTGTTTAAGTAAGGGGAGGTCTGTGCTCTCACTCAAGGGAAGTGTTCTCTCTCTCACGGACTGTCGGGTCTTCAGTGGGATATTGAATGTCTTAGATAGAGGCACAGTGTTTTAAATTTCTAATCTTACTTTTAGTGGTTCTTTTTAACTTATGTTTTTATTCTTTGAGAATATTATATATATGTATATATATATATGTGGTATGTATGTATGTACATACACACATAGGTACATACATGATTATATTCACCCTACCCCTGTTTCAAGTCCCTAGCTTCCACCATGTTTCTGTTGCAATTTCACCTCCTCCCCTTACTACTAATACTTTCTCCTCTTCCTCCTCCTGTTTTATAATTAACCGAATGCAATTAATACTGTCCATATATGCATGGATGTAGTCTGTGCACTGGAACATGGGCAACCTACCAGGGACCACACCCCATAAGAAAACAAACTCTCCCTGCCCTAGAAGCTGTCAGCCTTGAGCAGGTCCTTAGCCTGTGCCTTCTCCCACCCCCTCCCCCTCGTCCATGCTGCAGTGTTGACTGGCTTCATCTACAGGGAGCCATGGCTGCCAGGACCTCATGGATACACTGGCCCCTTTCATGTCCAGAAGACACAGTTTTCCCCTAATCTTCCTCAGTCTCTGTCTCTTACAGTCTTTCTCCCATTCTTCCATGGTGTTCTCTGAGCCTTGAGGGAAAAGGAGTGTAAGGAGGCCTGATGGTTGTGCTAATTTACCGACGTAAAGGCATGTGTTTAGAAGGTGACCTGATGCTATGTTTTCTTAGCAAAATAATGGTAGTAATAGGTTCAGCACCCCACCCAGGTCAGTGGGCTCCTCTGTCAGGAGGTCGTGGCTAGATTTATAACACGAGTTTCCTCCTGTGGAGCGGGCCTTACTTGTCATCAGTCAGGGAGAGTTTGCCCCACATGGGGTAATGCCCCTGTCCCCGAACAGTGCAGGGCATTGCTGTTGCTCTTGGTTGTCCACCAGAGACCGGAAAGACTGGTGACTGGTGCTGAAGACACTGCAGGACTTTGGTCACAGGACTTAGAGAAATGCAGCTGGTACCGGCCTGGCCTGGAAACCTCCGCCCTCTGGGCTTACATTCATAGTATCAGAAGGTGCTTACCGGCTGCTGGGGGAGAACAGACATCACGGAGACCCTGTGAGCTTCATTATACCTGGCCTGTATCAGTGACATGAATGTTAGGGTGTGACCAACACTTTCTTTTTTTTTTTTTCCGAGACAGGGTTTCTCTGTATAGCCCTGGCTGTCCTGGAACTCGCTCTGTAGACCAGGCTGGCCTCACTTTCTAATGTTTCTCAGACGTAATCCACTTTTTAACTGGGAACTTTCTTAAAGTCATTCTAACATATCTTATTTTTTGTTGTTAGAATTTTAATTTAGAATTCTTGGATCAGTGACATAGCTACATATTAAAATTAAAAAAAGATACTGGAGCTGAGGCCGTGTGTGTGTGTGTGTGTTTGTGTGTGTGTGTGTGTGTGTGTGTGTGTGTAGGAAGTAGATAGGAGACACTGGAGCTGGGGCAGTGTGTATAGGAAGTAGACAGGAGACACTGGAGCTGGGGTAGTGTGTATAGGAAGTAGACAGTAGACACTGGAGCTGAGGCTGTGTGTATAGGAAGTAGACAGGAGACACTGGAGCTGGGGCTGTGTGTATAGGAAGTAGACAGTAGACACTGGAGCTGGGGCAGTGTGTATAGGAAGTAGACAGGAGACACTAGAACTGAGGCCGTATGTATAGGAAGTAGACAGTAGACACTGGAGCTGAGGCCGTGTGTGTAGGAAGGAGACAGGAGACACTGGAGCTGAGGCCGTGTGTGTAGGAAGTAGACAGGAGACACTGGAGCTGGGGTAGTGTGTATAGGAAGTAGACAGTAGACACTGGAGCTGAGGCTGTGTGTATAGGAAGTAGACAGGAGACACTGGAGCTGGGGCTGTGTGTATAGGAAGTAGACAGTAGACACTGGAGCTGGGGCAGTGTATATAGGAAGTAGACAGGAGACACTAGAACTGAGGCCGTATGTATAGGAAGTAGACAGTAGACACTGGAGCTGAGGCCGTGTGTGTAGGAAGTAGACAGGAGACACTGGAGCTGAGGCAGTGTGTGTAGGAAGGAGACAGGAGACACTGGAGTTGAGGCCGTGTGTATAGGAAGGAGACAGTAGACACTGGAGCTGAGGCTGTGTGTATAGGAAGGAGACAGGAGACACTGGAGCTGGGGCCGTGTGTGTAGGAAGGAGACAGGAGACACTGGAGCTGAGGCTGTGTGTATAGGAAGGAGACAGGAGACACTGGAGCTGGGGCCGTGTGTGTAGGAAGGAGACAGGAGACACTGGAGCTGAGGCTGTGTGTATAGGAAGTAGACAGGAGACACTGGAACTGGGGCAGTGTGTATAGGAAGTAGACAGGAGACACTGGAGCTGGGGCAGTGTGTGTAGGAAGGAGACAGGAGACACTGGAGCTGAGGCAGTGTGTATAGGAAGTAGACAGGAGACACTGGAGCTGGGGCCGTGTGTGTAGGAAGGAGACACTGGAGCTGGGGCAGTGTGTGTAGGAAGGAGACAGGAGACACTGGAGCTGAGGCTGTGTGTATAGGAAGTAGACAGTAGACACTGGAGCTGGGGCAGTGTGTATAGGAAGTAGACAGGAGACACTGGAGCTGAGGCCGTGTGTATAGGAAGTAGACAGGAGACACTGGAGCTGAGGCCGTGTGTATAGGAAGGAGACAGGAGACACTGGAACTGGGGCAGTGTGTATAGGAAGGAGACAGGAGACACTGGAACTGGGGCAGTGTGTATAGGAAGGAGACAGGAGACACTGGAGCTGGGGCAGTGTGTGTAGGAAGTAGACAGGTGACACTGAGGCCATGTGTGTATCTTTTTAGACCTTGTCATTGATGGTTAAGAGAAGGGCAGGGTGACAAGGGGAGGAGATGTGAAGCAGGCTGGTGAGCTAGCCCAGGTCGTCAGCGCTGAGGGCTCCCTGCCCTGTGCACACCGTATCGTCTAGGCTTAATGGCCAGTGCTCTTTGCCCTGGCAGTTCATATTTATTTGAAAATGTGCTCTTGAAATCTTTTTGTTCTCGTAAATTACTTTCCATTCTATTTTCTAAGAATCATCTCTGGTTTTTAAAACGTGTTTTAAACATGTCCACGCTGCCTGTCATTTTTCCTATGAGTGTCTGAGTTCATTTGTGCTGCCTTAACAGAATGCTGGAGGGCAGGCAATTTATAAAGAATGGAATTTATTTCACCAGCATTACCGACGCAGGGACGTCAAAGGTCAAGGCTCTGTTAGCCATACTTCTGTGCATCGGGTGGAGGGGAGGACACGTGGCAGAGAAGCTGGCGAGAGTGAGCCCTCTCCGAGAAGCCTGTTTTGTGGCAGTATGTTCTGAGACCTAGCAGTAGCTCCCTTAGGTTCTAGCTCCTAACACTTGACTGGGATGATGGTTGACTGTGAGCTTTGAGAGGCACATAGGCTCTAGCCATCTCTTCGTGCCCGCTCACTAATGTCTAGAGTGTGAAGGAGTTTCCACCCATCACTTTGTGTGCCAGTCTCACGTTCCGGTTCACAGAATTACATCTAGTAACCAGGGGCTTCGGGATTCTGTATCTGGGGACCAACTGGATTTAGCTGAACTGAAAAAATGCAGCAGGCATCTTAAGGAGTAGCAACAAAGCGGCAGGTTGCTCTCCGGCCTGGAGGTGGGCCAGCACACCGGGCTCCGCTCCAGAGGAAGCTCGCTTCCTTCCGCAGGACGCCCTCCCATTTATCTCCTCCTGCCCTCGTCGCAGAGGACTGAGGTTGATGTGACATGCTTCCAAAAAGTATCCCACAACTTGACAAGCAGAAGTCTATCTAGTGTGCAGCTGTGTGAGGACAGCACCTCCACGTGGTTCCTTTGTCCTTTGTCCTATCTGTGTAGACTGGCAGTGTTTGTCCCCTTGCCTGTCTCTCAGTCCCTTCCTTGATGCCAGGGGACAGCGGATGGAACTTCTTGACTGACAGACTACACTGCCATTTATCTTTCCAATATTTTTTAGGAAAAATTTCAAATGTGGGGAAAAGTCAAAAAAATTTTCCATTGAACATTATCCAGTTAAATTTTGTTAGCAGTTTTAAATACCTGGTTTATGGCTTGTTCACAAAGAGTTTCTATTATTTTTTATGCATTTCAAGGTAGTGGGGGCCCTCTCATCTTCTATCACGGCCTGTGAGTCTTCCGTCTCTGTTACAGTAGTTGGATTGAAGCAGCTCTGGAGGACAGCGCTGAGCTCAGGCTGGTCCTTCCGTGCTGGGCCTGGGGCGTTTGCTGAGAGTCGGATCCTTGAGTGCCACAGCACTGTCCTGTGTCCTAGCCACGTGCCCCACAAGTGAAAGCTCGAAAATCACAGCTGTTTGGGGAGCCTGGCTAGCATACACAGCCCCTCTGTGGCTCTGGGTCCAGTGGGAAGTGTGGAAGAGTGTCCGTGTCTGCTGTGTGCTGTGTGCTCAGATGTCGTCCCTGGGGCTGGCTCCTGGGCTAGAGAGTGACCCAAGAGTCCCTGCCATGTGTTAAGCTGGCCTAGCATGCCCGTGTGCAGTGCCTCCATTCCTGAGAGGACCCATTCCCCACGCCTGCATCTGCTTCTGACCACACGAAGGACAGGCTGTTTTCCTTCTTAAAGCAGGTGTGATGGAGTTGTATCTTAGGACCAGCCTCTCTAAATGCAGTATGTGTAGGGGCTGTGAGCTCTCTCCTTTTCCCCTGGTCAGCCACAGGCACCAGGTTCAACAGTTGCACTTACAGACAAGCTGCATTGTTTCGATCTGGGTTGGACTTGGATTTGTAACTTCCTCTTTCCCTGCCCTCTCCCTGCAGGCTCGGGTCATGTATGACTTTGCTGCTGAACCTGGAAACAATGAGCTGACGGTTAACGAAGGAGAAATCATCACCATTACAAACCCGGTAAGAGCGAGTGCAGCGAGATTCCAGCTCTGCGGATGGGCTTTAGTGCCTTCCTTCTCAGAAGCTCATCGGCTCACTCCAGTGTTTGAGCTGTTGCTTATGAAATGCTGATGCTACAAGAAGCTGTTACATGCACGCCGAGAGAAGTTCAGTCCCTGCACAGGGCTGAGTGCGGGCCTCCGTTTTGCTGGTTCTCCCTCACATTTGTAACCTGCCAAGCATCCTGTCGTGGTTCCGGGATCAGTTCCCAGTGTTTTCCCCCTACCCTGCAGGGCTTCGGCGTCTCTGTAATATAATGAATGTAAGCAATCGTGCTGACATTCCTAAACAGCTTAGTTTACTGATTGCTCTTTCTGTTCTAAACCCGACCAGGATTACCAGAAAGCAGTGTGTGTTCGCTTAGCTGCCAGCGGGGCCACATCACTGTGTGCCACACAGTTCTCCGTCTTCATAAACCATCTTTGAACTCTGTGTGCACATATAGGTGTTCATCTTCATATATGCATGAGTAGCTCTGCCGCACAGCTCTGCCCTTCCCTTCCCTTCCCCTTCCCTTCCTTTCCCTTCCCTTCCCTTCCCTTCCCTTCCCTTCCCTTCCCTTCCCTTCCCTTCCCTTCCCTTCCTTTCCCTTCCCCCCTCCCCTCCCCTTCCCATCCCATCTCGTAAATGTTCGTGTGGTCCCTGAGTTCAGGCTCTTTCTGCTGGAGATTTAGCACATTTCTTTTTATAGAATACAATTTTTTATAGCCCATGGAGTTTCTTTTGTGATCTTTGTTGCTCAGAAGTAAACAATACCATTGTTAAATCAGACCATGCTCTGTTGTCTCTGTGGTAGTCACTGCACTGTTTAATTCTCTTTATGTGCAACTTTACTGTAATCATCCTTAAAATCTTTAACAGTATTATGAGATGAAAGCTGTTTGAAATAAAGTTCTGAGGAAAAATATCTCAATTATTCTTTTTTTTTATTCAAAAGGGAGAAGAGCAGACTTGAGGGAGAATTAGTCTCTGTAGTCACACGATGAGCAAAACTTTCAGCCACTGCTGCTCTTCACCTTTTCCTCAAGATACCACTGAGAGGACAGACCCCACCCCTCTGCCTGTGCACCCTGGGCACGTCCTCCCTAGTCCCTATCACAGACTCTAGGCTCCACACCAGCTGCTGTGTCCCCTGGGCATGTCCTCCCTAGTCCCTATCACAGACTCTAGGTTCCACAGCCCTCTGCCTGTGCACCCTGGGCATGACCTTCCTAGTGCCTATCACAGCCCCTAGGCTCCACACCAGCTGCTGTGTCCCCTGGGCATGTCCTCCCTAGTCCCTATCACAGCCCCTAGGCTCCACAGCCCTCTTCTATGTCCCCTGGGCATGTCCTCCCTAGTCCCTATCACAGACTCTAGGCTCCACACCAGCTGCTGTGTCCCCTGGGCATGACCTTCCTAGTCCCTATCACAGCCCCTGGGTTCCACACCAGCAACTGTGTCTCTTGCCCGAGGCTCCTTGTCTGTGAGGTTTGTTCCCCAGTGTTCTTCCTGAGTATCTCATCGTGGTACAGTGGCTGTATCTGAGGCAGGAAACTGCTTGGTTACCAGGGCCTCGATTGCCCCTCACCAGCTACTCGTGAGCCTTATGATAATGAGATTCCCGTAGCCGTACTTTCGGCCCTGTATGTTAGCCCACAGTGTTTGCACCGGGGCAGGCTGCTCAGGCTCACATGGGCTGTGCCTCAGTGCAGTGGAGGGCATGGAGAGCACCAGACGCCCTGGAGCATGGCTGAGAACCACCCGTGTGGTTGCTCCACAAGAGGGGTGTGTGCTCTTAACCCCTGGCCAGCTCCAGCCCCTAGTGTTGTATTTCTAAAATACAAAAAAAATAGCTTTGGTTTTCAGAAGAATGACAATACATTCCAGTCATTTCATAAAATTAGTAATTTCCTAATATTATCAAATATCCTACTAGCTTAATTGCTGACTTACAGGTTTTAACTTGAAAATCTCTTAGAATATTGCTGTGACGCAGTATTGACTACACTCAACCTTGTAACAAATTATTACACATGATCACATTTTCCATGGCCACCCTTTTTATTATTTATATTTCCTAGTATTTTTCTCTGGAGTTATTTCACATTTCCTAGTTTGATTCTCTGGGATAACTTGTTAATAGAAAAATACCCTTGAGAATGGGAAGATAGGTCCTTTGCTAAAGCACTTGCCTTAAAAGCATAGGGACCTGGGTTCAATCCTGGAAACACATGACGAAGTCTCTTTGTGGCCATCATGGGTGTGGGTGGAGCCAGGGAGGTCCCCTGGCCTCTCTGACCAGCCAGCCTGCTCCATTTGGTGACCTCCAGGCCAGAGAGAGTTTCCAAACAGAAAGTGGGGCCTTAGATGGCTCAGTGGATGAAGGTGCAGACACCAAGGCCACCAAGCCGGATGGCCTGGGCCGATGACCGCAGCACACACTGGAGAAGCAGAGAACCCACCTGCTGAGTTGTCCTCTGACCTCCACACGGGCCATGGCGCTTGTGTGCACACACATACACATAACACAATAAACGAGTAAATACATTTTTTTAAAATGTGGACAGTGCCCAAGGACAGTGACCTGAAGCTGACCTCTGGTCTCTACACGTGTACATGCACATACATGCACAAAGGAAATAAGCACCCAGTCACTTCTTGGAGCTCAGTCTGTCTTGTTAGGTTACATCATTTTCTGTTCTAAACAAGATTTAAAAATGTAAAAATTTGAACAGTATCCGCTCTATGTATAAAATGCTTCATCTTTTTTCATGTAAAAATTATATAAATTGGTAACGATTCTCAATGCAGAATTTCTACCGCAAACCCTAACCACACCTTTTCTCTTCCTCTTTTTCTGTTAGAATGTTGGAGGAGGATGGCTGGAAGGAAAGAACAGCAAAGGAGAGCAGGGGCTTGTGCCCACCGACTACGTGGAAGTAAGCACTGCCCGCTGACCAGCCACGCCGATCGGCTGCACATCTTTCTATCAGTTGTTCAGTCAAAAGGCGGTCGGGGAGACTGCAGCTGTCTGTAAAAACTTCCCTGGAAAAGTAGTAGATCCTAATTAAATAGAACACGGAAAATACATTGAAGTAGAAAGAAGGAAAGAGATTACCTATGGGCCTAAGCTACAAAAATGTTTAGATTAACTTCCTTCCAGGGATAGCTTCAGCCTCCTGCTCTGCGGTGGATTAATTCGCAGAATTTCAGTGGGTTCTCTAAAAGGGCAGGCTGCGCGCGTCCTTCTGCTGCTTTCATAGACACGAGGATGTCTTTAATGGGACACTGAGCTATGGTAAAGGATAGCACCCCAAAGTCCTGCAGGTGACCCTGCCTGAGACACAGCACTCCACAGCAAACCTGCCTTCAGAGCCTGCTGCCTGGCGCCCCCTGCTGGTTGTCTGTAGCACTTGCCTCTCTTCTTGAGTGACAAGACACTGAGTTACTTCTGAAGACCACTGGCAGGAAGCTTCCCTGGGCCCCATTGGCAAAGCAGGGAAGAGCCTGTCTGTGTTCTCTTGTCCTCCATTACAATCGAGGGGTGAGGAGTCTTAAACTCTCTGGGAAGTCAGTAGAGTTTTTCCGTGTGTCCACGTACACACACCACAGCCGTATCTGTCCAGTGCCAAGAGTTCATGGCCCCTGAGCACATTTGAAAGTCTGAGGTTCAGATACTGCTCTGGTTCTGTGCACTGCACATCTGAGATCCTAAAATGGCCATGGCCCAGAGAAATCTTAAGGACTCAGGTTGACACTGGTGTCCATTCTGTTTATACAAGTGTTTGTTTCTGAAGAGGTACAGTGAGACTGAGTTCCCTTTACTAGAAACGGACAGACCCAGCAGGCTAGCATGAGAACATGGGTGACCCAGCGGGACCATTCACCAACACGATATGATGGATGTCCGTGAGCTAAGATAAGCTGTGTTCTGAACTATAACACAATGTGCTTAAGGGAAGAGGGTCAGGCTTGTGGCTCAGTGCCACATAGTTTGCCCTGGGTTTGATTCCCGGCACAGCTACCCAATGGGGGTGGGGAGAAACAGGGAGAATGTGTGTAGGTAGGTTGATCAGTGAGTGAGAGAGAGAGAGAAAGAGAGAGAGAGAGAGAGAGAGAGAGAGAGAGAGAGTGAGTGTGTAGGTAAGTAAGTAGATTAACCAATCACAGTGCTTCTCAGACTGTACTGAAATTTAACTACAAATAAGTAAGAGAAGGATTGCTGGAAAATACCAAAATACTTGGAATGTAAGCAATCTAAGTTGCACATAAATCAAAGAAAAAAAATCTCAAAAAAATGTTTAATGTAAATATAAATGAAAACTATCAAAATTGTAGAGTGCCGCAAAAACGGTCCTTAGAGGGAGGCCTGCAGCCGTGAGAGCGTCAGATAGTATAGTAGATAGTGTGTCACCTCCTGTAAGCTCTCCCTGAGATGGAACTGTGAAAGAGTGACAGTTCTTTCCAATACTCAGATTTTACCGAATGATGGAAAAGATCCATTTTCTTGTGGAAATTCAGTGGCCGACCAAGCCTTCCTTGATTCCTTGTCAGCCAACACGGCTCAAGCCAACTCATCTTCTGCCAACAGCAGTAACCAGGTATGACTCACCTCCTGCTGCATCTGGCTGGCTTTCCTGAGAGCAAGGCTTGAGGGGAGGCGGGTGGTACGGCATTGCTGCTGTTACTCCCTGAGAGTGACTGTGAGGGGTGTGTGCGGGAGCTGGGGTGTGGTGTGGGGGGTGCATGCAGTGGGGGGGTGGCGTGGGGGGTGTGTGTAGTGGGGGGTGTGGTGTGGGGGTGTGTGAGGGGGTGGTGGTGTGGGGGTGTGTGCAGTGAGAGGAGGCGTGGGAGTGCGGTGGTTGGGGAATTATGGGTGTGGCATGAGGTTGTGGCATGAGGGGTGTGGCATGAGGGAGTGTGGCGCTCTTGTTGGGTATTAACACAGACCTCACCTGAAACATCTGCTAAAGACTGTTTGCAAAACCAGTAATACAATGAAAGATGATGTGTTGAAATTTGCTTTTCAGAGTATCAGGATATGGTTACGGACCTCTAAAAGGTCAAATACTCTCCAGAATGAGGGTCTGTAAAAGAGGGAAGGAAGCAGACACTGAGGAGGCCAGTTTCTGCTTTGGCTAGACCAGGACGTTGTCATGGGTCCTCCTGTTACAGCAAGTGTCCCCTCATCGCCCATAGAAACAGTCAGATAAAAGTGTCACAGCCAGACCCTCGCTCGGCACGTACACTCTTTGTCAGAGCTCTCGGCTCTAAGTAGGCCTAGTGTGAGCTCGTGTTTTAAAGGATGTACATATTTTAAACATGGCTTGGTAGTGCATGCCTTAATCCCAGGATCTCTGTGAGTCCAGGCCAGCCTGGACTACATAGTTAGACTTTGTCTCAAAAAATGAAACAAGAGAGAGAATGTCCGTATTATGTGTTTTATATTTATACCAGAGACCCTTCTGTAGACTTGAGATTAAGCTCTGTAAATAAGAGAATAGGAAAATGTACAGGCTCTGTCATGTTTTGAGTTGAAATGGTCAGGTTTTCACACGAGAGGACTTTGTGTCCTCTGGCCCTTTGGAGAGAAACAGTTAAATCTCCATCAATTATTCTGGTCAAAATGCCCCTCCCGGGAGGGACAATAACAACATATTACTTGGTTCCTAGATCACTTTCTAGTCCAGTAGGCACACAGCTACTAAATGTCTACTCAGTGAGAAATGTCTGATACTTTCTTAGTCATGTGGATGAGTTGGATTGAAAAAAACATTCTACCTTCTCTAAACAGCCTTCCAGTTGTGAGCAAGAAACACTAGCTTTCCACTCATTTTTGAGTCTTGCTCTGGAACTTTCTGGTTACCTAGTCCTGCACTCTCCCTCCATGGCTTCTTTCCTTCCTAGCAGGAACCCGTCTGTCAGGCTGCAGCTGTCCTCTCAGTCCCCCAGGAGACGCCGAAGGGCAGCAGGAACAGTGTGCGCAGAGGCGGGGCCTTGAGTGCACACCGAGCCTCTCCTCATAGATAGTAATATAAACTGTGGTTAGCCTGTGGCTAGGGAGTGCTCCCGGTGGACTTACCGAACCATAATCTGTATTGACTGTGCTGGCCTTTGAGTGTTTGCTGGACGGAGACAGTAGGCCGTGGGAGCTGGAGCCCACTCCTGGGCATCTTATACTTTAATGTTTACTTTGTTTAGACTATACTTAAGCAGAAAACCTCCTCAGTGAGTTTCTCACTAATTCTCAGTCATGGTCCACTTATGAGGTCTGACCCAGCTCAGACAGATAGTCAAAAAGTCATGGTGGCCAAAGCCCTTCTTCCTTCGTGTCTCTCCTCAAGTTGTGACTTTCGTGTCTTGTGTTAGGGCACTGAGACAGTACCCTAAACATGTCTCCTCCCCTAGAACTCAGGGATGAGTCCGGTCTCAGCAGATCTCCCAGCAGGCACCTGTCCAGCAGGCGCACACTCAGTAATCAGCTGCAGGGGCTTCTTACTGGTCTAGGTGCCCCAACCATGTATATAGGGAGCGCTTCTTACTGGTCTAGGTGCCTCAACCATGTATATAGGGAGCAAACTACAACAAAATAGAAACACTGTAAACTGGACTGGAGAGACAGCAAGGCGGTTAAGAGCACTGACTGCTCCTCCAGAGGTCCCGAGTTCAATCCCCAGCAACCTCACGGTGGCTCACAACCATCTGTAATGAGATCTGATGCCCTCTTCTGGAGTGTCTGAAGACAGCTACAGTGTACTCACATAAATGAATAAATAAAAAAATAAATACTATAAGCTGAGAACACATCACTGTGTAGCCAGCAGTTGCCATTATGGAAGGCCACACGCTCAGTCGCAGCTGTGTTGCATCTTAGCCCCTGCATAAGCATGAGAAGGGGGCGCTGCATTGGCTCAGAGGTGCATCGTAAGGTAAAGTTCAATGTTTCATGTTATAGCACATCAAAATATGCAGGATCTGATCAGTCCCCTGTTCACACCAGTGATACCTGGGTTATAGGTTAGCTGAACGATCGTCTCCCTCCATTGTACTGCATTTTCTTCTGTCCAGAAGGAATCTGCAAATGAATGGGGCCCTGCTCACGGTTCTGACAGCCTGCTGCTGTTGCTGTCTTGCCTGAATCACTGCTGGTTTTCCTGTCTGCTTGCTGGCCTGGCTTTCTTCGGTGTTGTCAGTCCTCGTGGTATCATCCGCCCCGCTAGCTAGCTACCCTGATCCAGTGTTTTTAGAAGGCAGGGTAATTCTTTCTCTTTGATTGCTAGTTTTCAAACTAAGTTCTTTTATAACTGCTTCAAGTGTAGCTGATGGGTAGTGCATAGTGTTCTGGGCCTGTGGATTCGTACTGGCTCCTGCACGTAACCCCCGGGGCTCTGCTGTTTTCTTTGTGTTTATTTTCTCCTGTTGGGAGCTCATTCAGGTTGTCTCCTCTCCATCCATAAGGCGTGAGTGCCCCCTTGTTCTGACCAGGTCAGCTTTGGTCAGCTGATTTTTCCCTTTGATTTTTCAGTCATTTCCCCTGCTTTTTCATTCCTTGTAGTTTCCTTACTGAATGCCAGACTTTGTGATTTTACTTTGCAGTGCTGAGTGTTTTGCACCCTCATCAATATTTTGAACCATATGATAAAGGGGAGTTATTTTTAAATGTCCATTTCTTTCCAGTTTTGAGCTTTTCTGAGTGTGAACAGAGGAACATCACTTAGGGGTTCTTTCACCCTGCCACTGACTAAAGTCTTGCTAGTGCTCTGTGCACAGTGAGGCTCTGTGCTGTGGAAGACTGTGCTCTGAGTTTCCTCTCGTGATGCCTTCTCTGACTTGCAGAGATTCCTCAAACGGTGACTTTATTAGGTGTCAACTCTAGGCCTCCTGCTCCTCTGCAGACCTTGAGAGCTTCCTGGGTGCAGCTCTCGCTCACTCTCAGTGCTCTCTCCCATGCCCAAGCTCCTCCCCCACAGACAGACCACTGGGCACTGCCAGCTCTCTCCTGGCAGGGGATGGGGCACTCGTAGATCTCACCCTCCGGTAACTCAGGATCACTGCCCTTCTGCCCAGTGATTTTAAAACAGTCCCTATGTTGTCAGTTTTTAGCTTGGGTGAGAATGTCAACTGGGTCTCATTAGTCTTTCATGATTATCTTCTCTGTGCTTTGACTTCCAAGTTTTCCTTTCGTTTGCATCTGTAAATGAGAGTGGCACTCTGCATCACTAACATGCATTCCACGCTGAGCTGTGTGGACCTAGGACTTGGGATCCAAAGCTGTCGTGTGTGTGTGTGTGTGTGTGTGTGTGTGTGTGTGTGTGTGTGTGTGTGTGTGTTGAAGCAGCAGGGCAGCCTTGAGCATCCTGGTTGAATTCTTGTACAGACAGTGCTTTTGAGAGGAAAGGTTTACAATCTAACATGTGGACATCTTGGCCGTGTGTTTGCCTCGGATTTGTCTTGCTGGCTGTGGCATGCGCGCTGTCTGCCCCACTCCAGTGCAGCTTGCAGTTAGCATTAGTGCTGCAGTTGTGGTACCGTGCACAGGCTTGGGAAGATGCAACTCACCACCGCAGAGGCGGGTTTCTGCAGGGTCCCTTGGGAGTAGGTGGCTTGCTAGGCTTTTTCCGTGAGTTTGCTGGTTTTGATCGGAAGCTTTGCTGTGTCTTGTCCCCTGCTCACTGAATACCTTTTTATTTTAAGGTGGACATTTGGGCTCAGGTTGGCTGTGTTGAAAGACTCAGCCAGTCACCCCCTTCTTCTTCTCCTTTTCCTTCTTCTTCCATAAATAAGGTAAATTTGAGACACGAATAACTGCATGAAGAAATAAGCATTTACCAGCCAGCCCTGAGAGGTATGCTTTTCATATGCGGTAATGTGAAGAAGCCCTTCCCTGGCCTGGTCAGGCAGATGAGAGTGCTAAGGAGGTAGCACCTGCAGACTGTCGCTGACACTTTTACTGACACCTGATTGGTGTAGTGAGATCCAGTGAAGGGTTTGGCTCTGAGTGACAGTAGACCATGCAGATCCAGGAAGGGAAGGCTACAGTGGGCATGACTGGGGAGGGAGAGGGGAAGAAAGGCCAGGGAAGGGGAGGTCTCAGTTAAGCAAGAACGGGTTGCTGCGTGGCTGGGGCTTTGCTTCCGATACAAAGGGGTTCGTGGATTGAGAGCAGAGAAATCGATGGCCAAAGGCTCTTTAAACCAGGTCTTGGAATTAGATTGTGAAAACACTCTTGGCATTTGGAGCCTCAAAGGTGTTTCTACCAAAGCCTGAGCACTGGGTGTTACCACTGAGCCTCACCATGAGGCGAGGGAAGCACTCCTGCCCTCTTCCTCTCTGGGGTACCTGAAGGAAGCAGATCTTCATAGCAGCAAATAGCCTAAATGCCTAGCTTCATCTCCTTATTTAAAAAAAAGTCTCCAGTAGTGTGGTCTGGCACTTAAACTATTTGGAATTCTGTGCAGGCCCTCCTGCTGTAGCATGGGGGAGGAGGTGTACCTCTGAGTGAACTGCTGCTTTCATTATTTTGGGAGAGGGTCTCACTGTGTAGCCAGGCAGCCTCTATCTATAACTTACTAAGTAGCAGGCTGGTGACAGACCCTTAGACTTTCTGCCTCATCCAGTGCTGATTCTCTGTATTTCAGGTGAACCCCCACAGGTACAGATAACTCTACTGAATCCTTATTTCGTCAGTACTGTATGCATTTATCTGTTCATACTTAGCAAGTGCCCTGAGGAAGGTAGTGTTAGGTCCCGTTTAACATAGTGGCTAAGAAGGGCAAATTGCTCATATGCAGGTAGCTGTCTGTAGCAACACTGGGATCTAAGCCTAGGTCAACACTAGGAGCTGAGTTCTCAGTTACTGTACCCATGTGAAACATCCTTGGCGCTATGGATACAAAACAGTTCAGAATCCACCTAGTTGGCCAGTATTCTGGCCTTTTCACGCAGTCTGAAGTTGAACACTGGGTGGCCCATGTTTGGGTCAGTGGCGGACTGTATATGTGAGTGACTACATAGATGATAGTGGAGCGGAACCTTCCCATTGGTGATATTACCACTGACAGATATATACAACAGAACATGTTGCTTGTGTGTGCATGTGTGTTTGTTGACGTGTGACACTGGTGCAAACACACATGACCTGCTTGCCGCCCATCATGTAAAAGTGTGCATTTGGTTATGCATAATGGTGAACGACCGTTTTGCTGGTTTGTTGTTCACTACTCTTCATAGCCCATTCTTTAGCCTACTTCTGCTTCTTGAAAAAGAAGTGTACTGTCAAATCCTCGGCTGTCTCCCAGCAGCAGCTGTGACATGTGTGGGTGCTGCCCAGCAGCAGCCGTGACATGTGTGGGTGCTGGCTCTTGCAACTAAATCATTCTCTCCGTACCTCCCTTAATCTTGTGTTGCTTTGTTCTTTGTGGTCCTGGGCAGTAGGCCATAGCATATATCTATCACTATATATAGCCTTGGTGGATACCTAGGTTTACTTAAGCATGTTCTGATACTTATACCACCTGGAGACGCACTTCTCAGAAACTAGCTTATTAGAAACCACGATATCTGCCTCTGTCATAAGTATAGCTCCCCTATGGCTATAGATACATGAGTCTTCAGTGCACATACCTGCCACTGCTACCTTAGTGGCCATCTCAGGACCTTCTGATGTGACAGTCAGATAAAAGGCTAGTTTACTCAGACACGTGGCTAATGCTGTAAGTTCTTTCAGTAGACAGCTTGAAATAACCATTCTGTTAAACAGGATGTTATACACTGGCAATAGCTTCCAGTTATGCAGCCAGTGTGTATGTGTGTGTCTGTCTTAGGAGGCTTTGATAGAGTTTAGATCTCAAAGTTTCAGACAGGTGGATATATAGAGAGAATCTCTTACAAGCATCACCTGTCAATAAAAAGAGCTTATGTCCAATGAGCTGAGGCAGGAAATAGGAGGTGGGACATCCAGCAGGGATAGAGAGGATTCTGGGAAATAGTGAGAAGCCGGGGAGATTCGAGAGCCATATGCTGAGGAAGGAGAGGTAACCAGGAGGGAGATGAATTCAGGGTAGACTCAAGGAGAGAGTCACCTGGGAACGCTGAGGAAAAGGACATAAACCAGGATAGAGGAACTCACACTCGGGTAGAATAAGGAGAGATTCCAGCAGCAACTCTGAGGAGAAGACGGATACAAAGCATCAGGTAAAGGAACTCAGCAGAATAACGGGGAGAGGAGACGTTAGAGAAGACACTGAGGAAGAAGCAGGCCAGACTGAGCGAGAGGTAACCACCCAGCAGGTAGCTGGACTTGGGAGACTCGCCCCAGGAACTCTGAGGAGACTAGGAGAGGAAAGCAGCCACGTAGCTGAGCCCAGGTTAGAATAAGAGGGAATAAGTTAAAGCGAGTCTGAGAACAAGCAAAACTATGGCCCAGGCATTTATTAATAAATAATTAGTCTCAGGGCTGTCATTCCAGGAGCAAGGCTAGAAAGAAAACCTTGGATTTATTTTTTTATACCCATATGTTGAATGTATTGCTTCTGGATGCTGAGCGGTGCTGCAGTGTAGTTGGGGTAGGGAAAGAGGCAGGCGGGATCCGTGAGTTACAGACGAGAACAGTGTTTGCCGTGTCCAGGTAGATGTCCTGCAGCTGCAGGCCCGCCCAGCTCCTTGGCCTTTGCTCCACGTGAACGTTTTCTTTTACTGTTTTTGTAACCAGGAATTAAGGCCTACATAGAAGCACCTGCTTTAGAGCAGTTAGGCCAGTGGCAAGGGCCTCGGCAGCCACATACACAGTGGCTTTCTAGCAGAGGCAGGAGGGCATGCTCGTCAGTGGGGCCGACCAGCGCTCGCATCGAGTGCTCCTGTTTCCCCTGGGTCAGGGCATGGGGACTTAAGTCCATTTCCAGTGACTAGACCAGCACTTACATTCTTAGTTCTCCTGTTAGCCCATAGCTGAGTGGAGACACAGTCTCTAGAAGTCACAAAAACTCCTTCTCCTTGTCTCCTCCCACACAGGTTGGTGGTGTCAATGACCCCTGGTCAGCCTGGAATGCCCCCAAACCTGGGAACTGGGACAGCTCCGATGCCTGGGGCACCAGGACAGATGGGACTGGTGCTCAGAGGAACAGCAGCGCCAACAATTGGGACACGGGCTTTGGCCACCCGCAGGCCTACCAAGGACCAGGTAAGGGGACACTTCTGCCTGAGTGACAGGCAGGAGGAGTAGGCTGGTCTTGCTTTCCTCTAAGTCAGCATAGCACAGTGACTCTGGACGAAGGGCCCTACAGTCTCGCTCAGTGCTGACACCATCTCCTTGGAGCAGTGGTGCCTCCCCTCCCCCCACCCAGGAGCTTCTTGCCTTGGTTTCATAAACTTGCTAGAACAGTCAGTGCACAAAACTCAGGGACTCACTTGACTTCTGTTGCCGGTTTATTACTAAGAGTACATCAAGGGATACAGCAAGCATTCAGATGGGCGGTACATGGGCAAGGCGTGGCATTTCCAGGCCCTCTGCTGTCATATCTGGGCCCGTACCAGGCTGACCAGGGGTCACCTCACCACCAGCATCTGTACATGCTCACCAATGGAAACGCTGTTAGAACCCTGCAGCCCAGAGAGTTTCTGGAGATGGATCCGCTGGTGTGGTTGACCGTTCACTGTCTCCAGCCCTTCTCCAGTTCACAGAGGATGAGATCAGGATGAAGACTCAGGTTTCAGTCCTTCCTGACTTGCATTTTTCTGGTGGTGAGCTTCAATCCTGAAGCCCTCTCTGGAATGGAAGACACTTCTGTCATCAAGGAAATGCCAAAACATGAGGCCTGGGTCGGGAGGCTTTGCTTACCACTCCTAACTAAAGAGTTCTAAGCACAGGAGAGACTTACTGAAGGAGACGCAGTTCAGTGATTTAGAAGGCTATCTGTAACCTCTAAAAGGTGGCCAGGCCTGGAGAGATGTTCAGTGGTTAAAAGCACTTGTTTCTTTTACAGAGGACTGGGCTTCATTTCCTAGTACTCACACAGCAGCTAACATTTCTCTGACTTCAGTCCTGAGGGATACAGTGCCCTTTGCTGGGCGCCATGGGCACTGCGTGCGTGTGGTCCACAGAAACACAGAAGTAAAATGTAAACGAGGAAAGGTGGATGGCCTTCTTGAGGAACAGCATTCAAGGCTGCCCCCGGTTTCCATGTACTTACTCACCAGCCACACACAAATGTGCACATGGACATACACAGACGTAATACAGAAAGGATGTCTGTGCCAGTGCTGGAGCTAAGAAGGCCCAGGTCTGCGCTAACTTTTTCCTTTTGCTGCGGCACAGCCGAGCCTGACGGCTGAGGACGCCCCCCCCGCCCCACCCCATGTCCGTCTCCATGTTAGGCACCTGCTCTTTAGAGATGTTATCCTCCTCTCTCTAATGTCTTTGAATTAAGACAGTTTTCATTCATTTGTTTGTTTCGTATTTGTAAATTTGGAAGATTAAATTTGTTTCTGTCAAGACTTCTCTTAGGCACCAGGCCACACTGCTGTAGTCTGCATTCACTAGAAGTAACTCGGAGCAGAAAAAACAGTGCTTTTAAATTTTTTCCATATTTAATGTCAGGTGTGATAGTGCACACCTTTAATCCCAGAATTTGGAAGGCAGAGCCAAGTGAATCTCTGTTAGTTGAGGCCATTCTAGTCTTCAAAAGTGAGTTATAGGACTGCCAGAACTCCCCCCCCACACACACACAAATTTAAGTTTATACAGCATGATATTTTGATTTACATAAGACAGTGATTACTGAAATTTGAAATTGACATAGCCATCACATAATGTGTATATGTGTGTGTACATGTGTACATATATATGCTTTCTGAGAGTATCTAAAAATCTCTTGGCAAACTTCCAGTATATAATAACTAACACTTACACTTACCCCAAGCTGTGCATAAGAGCTCATGATTTGTTCCTGAAAACTGTACTCTTTACCCTCCCATTCGCACCCCTGCATCCCCTCCCCATCCCATCCACATCCCTGCATCCCCTCCCCATCCCATCCACACCCCTGCATCCCCTCCCCATCCCATCCACACCCCTGCATCCCCTCCCCATCCCATCCACACCCCTGCATCCCCTCCCCATCCCATCCACACCCCTGCATCCCCTCCCCATCCCATCCACACCCCTGCATCCCCTCCCCATCCCATCCACACCCCTGCATCCCCTCCCCATCCCATCCACACCCCTGCATCCCCTCCCCATCCCATCCACACCCCTGCATCCCCTTCCCATCCCATCCACACCCCTGCATCTCCTCCCCATCCCATCCACACCCCTGCATCCCCTCCCCATCCCATCCACACCCCTGCATCCCCTTCCCATCTCATCCACACCCTTGCTGTGTCCTAGGCCATGGTTGCCCATAGAGAACGAAGCTGCAGGAAGGAAACCCTGAGTAAGGTGGCCATGGTTTTGTTTTTTTCACTATTGAGTTGTGGGGGTGGCTTATGTATGAGTGTTTGCCTGCGTGCATGTCTGTACACTGTGAGTGTGCAGTGCTCTCAGAGGCCAGGAGAGGGCACTGGACCCTCTGGAGCTTGAGTGACACACCACAGTTAAGCCAGTGCTCTAGCTGCTAAACCATCGCTCTATCCCCTCACTGCTGATCGATGTGAGCTCCCTGCATATTTGGAAATACTCACTCTTTGTCACATATGGGGTATTCTTGTCTATGCATAGTGCCTGATTACCAGTCGGTTGCTGCTTCCTGTGCTATGCAGGATCCTGTTGGTTGAAGATGTGGCCCTATCTGTTCCTTTGCTTTAGTTCCCTGACTGGTGTGACACCTAGGCATAGTGCTGAGGACGTGTCAGGGGATTTTTCTCCCCAGTGTCCTCTGGGAGTTTCATGATTTGAGATCTTAATGTTTAAGTAACTGATTTTCTGTTGACTTTTATACATGATGTAAGGTAAGGGCCTGATTGTAATATTGTCAGTGGGTATAGTTTTCCTAGTGCCACTGACTGAAGACACTGTTCAGGTGAAACACTATTGTGTCACCTGAGGCACTTGTCAAGGTTTTGTTACCCTCACTGCGTAGGTCAAGCCGCAGGCCGACTGCAGCCTGTGCTCCTCAGATCCCCATGACGACAGACAGTCGGTGCTATGCTCCGCTCCCATCGCATGGACTGGCTGGCAGCTCCTGCGGTCCAGTTACGCTTCTCACACATGTTTTTGTTCTTGTTTTCCCTTCCTATAGCAACTGGTGATGATGATGAGTGGGATGAAGACTGGGACGACCCCAAGTCCTCCTCACCGTACTTTAAGGACTCAGAACCAGCTGAAGCAGGGGGTATCCAGCGGGGAAACAGTCGTGCCAGCACCTCGTCCATGAAGCTGCCGCTTAACAAGTGAGTGTAAAGGGGAGCCGGGTGCAGACACTGTGTGCTCGCATGCGCGCACGCACGCTCGCGCACACATGAACGCTCGCGCACACACGCACACTCACGCACACACACACTCACATACACACACACGCACGCTCGTGCACACACGCACACTCACGCACACACATACTCACGCACACACACACTCACATACACACACACACGCGCTCACACACACACGCACGCTCACGCACACACACACTCACATACACACACACACACACACACACACACACGCTCGCACACACACGCACACGCACGCACATGCACGCACACATGCTCTCTCTGTGTAATGTAAGAGAAGTTTGACTCTTTTTCTGTTAAGTTATCTACTGTCTTGTTTGACCTTTAATCTTATATTAGAAGCCAATTTCATCAGTTTTACAGGGTTAATAAGTGAAGTGTTTATTTACTTAAAAAGTCTTCATGCCAAGCACAGCAGTATACACCTGCAGTGCCAGCACACGGCTGGTGGACATGAGAAGCTGGATCAAGATAATCCTCAGCTGTATATAGCAAGTGCGAGACTAGCTTGGGCCTTCACAAAACCCTTCAAAATACTTTTTACTGCTTTACTTATAAATGCCATGAGATATTAATATTTCATTAATAAATATTATTATTATTAAATATTTTTAGCTACGGAAAGCTAAAAATAATGTTAGTAACAGCTCTCTGAATGTCTATTTTATCAGTCCCTGCCCATGTGCCAGGCATTGTGCAGAGCTGGTCATGGGCACGCTCAGGTCCTGTGGGAGACTACGGCAATCTGTTAAGCTGGGAGACTAGGGTAGCACTGATGGTAACTGGGCCAAGCAGGGTCCAGACGCTCAGGACCCAGAGCACAAGGTCCCAGACTGAAGAGTGAGTGTCTAACGTTTCACTTAGAGTTCTCTCAGCTGAAGAAAAGTGCTTTTGTGGAACTTAGAGATCATTGCTTGTGGATATGGGGACACCACTGAGGGATTTGAGGGTTGGGGAAAGGGCAAAAGGAATGAAGTTAGTAAGTTCTCCCAGCAGTCACGTTAAAAAGTGTATCCTAAACTGTCAGTACTTTGTCCCTGTACTCTAGGTCTACAATTCACAGTGGATTCAAAGAATATTAATTTGTGTCTGATTTGTTTTTCCATAAAGCCTCGTGTTCAGCACACGTCTAGAGATTAGGATCAAGGTCTTGATCTAGTGTCCCGGGCTTGCAAGGTCTCCAGTCTGTTTACATAACACCCGGGCTAGAAGAGCTCTTAGACCACACACTCTCTGCTTCTCCAGTCTCTTGTTACGGCTCCTGTGCTCAGTTGGGTTCATAATAACTGTAGTCATGGCCATCCACGGCTCATCATTAGCCTCAGGGTTCTCAGGAACAGCTCAGGCTATTCTCAGGCTGCTCTCAGCTGTTCTTCCAGCCTAAATGTAAACTATGTTTAAAGCCCTCTTACCTGGAGTTTGTCTTTTGGTTCTCTGAAAAGTGGAGACAGCTAAACAAAAGAGCCACCTCAGGAGCCCCGCCCCTCCCTCTGCTCCGGCTCAGGAGCCCCGCCCCTCCCTCTGCTCCGGCTCAGGAGCCCCGCCCCTCCCTCTGCTTTGGCTCAGGAGCCCCGCCCCTCCCTCTGCTCCGGCTCAGGAGCCCCGCCCCTCCCTCTGCTCCGGCTCAGGAGCCCCGCCCCTCCCTCTGCTCCGGCTCAGGAGCCCCGCCCCTCCCTCTGCTCCGGCTCAGGAGCCCCGCTCCTCCCTCTGCTCCGGCTCAGGAGCCCCGCCCCTCCCTCTGCTCCGGCTCAGGAGCCCCGCCCCTCCCTCTGCTCCGGCTCAGGAGCCCCGCCCCTCCCTCTGCTCCGGCTCAGGAGTACTCAACAGTTCATTTTATGTGTTAGCTATAAGCATAAGGCTTGTGCCAGAAAGAGAAATTAGAAATTTAAATATACTGGAGCATTGTAAGAACACATCTTGATAATGCTCAAAAATGAATATATTATCATTTACTTAATAATAAGTACTGTTCATAGATGTATTAGCAAGTGGCCATTGTTCAAGTAACCAACTCAAATTGCCATGCTGTGTCTTGGGGATGGAGGACTTTCTCCCCTTCACTGTATCCCTGGTGATGGCTGGTTCAGGCGTGGTTATGCAGATAGAGTACCCGTACTCCACACACCTGCAGGAGCCATACGCCCTCTTCCCGTGCTCAAGCTCCATGGAGTGACTAACTGGCCATTGGGCTGTCTGATTACATTGGTTTCGCCTTAGTTTCCATCTGGAAGACAGAGCAGGGTTAAAACCGGTGTGTTAAGGTCACGTGGTGAGAATTAAATTTTAATGAAGACGGACAAAGACTCACAATACTTTCTTCATGAACAGATTTCCTGGATTTGCAAAGCCTGGCATGGAACAGTACTTGTTGGCCAAGCAGCTAGCAAAACCCAAAGAGAAAATCCCTATCATTGTAAGTTTGCTTATTCTTGTCTGCTTGCTTTATCTCTAACATTTTTTATATAATACCTATGCTAAGAACAGTAGTCTTTTTGGAAGTATTTTTAAGCACACTTATACTGTCCCAGATAGTTGATAATGTTTTCTTAGGAGTACTAAGGATAATCATCATAAATCAATAATTGTTATTGCTTCTCTGGTTTCCCTGTTTTTTTTCTTTCAACTATTAATGTTGAACCATCACTTGTACATTTCAGTTTTCTTTTCCAAAATGTCAGCGACCCTAAGACGTACAGCACATTCACGTTCTATTTCCATGCCAGCCTTAGTTATTCAGCCAATAGGCTCGGCTCAAATATTTAGGTTCCTACCCTGATGCAAGTAGAAGCACACAATTAGAATAAGGTGCTTTTCCCGCATGCTGGTAATAGAATTTCCCCAGCAAACCAGCTGTCAGCTCAAGATAAGGGGCTGGCAAATAGAGCCGGGAGCTGATGGCACCGCTAACAACTTACTCTGTCTTGCTGAGATGGTTGTTATATAATATGGCAACGGCTCTTTGGTTTCATCCCATACTTCGATTGTTAATACGTTTTTTTATCTAGGCAATACCCAGTGAATTCCCAAGTGAGTTCTCGGGGAAGGAGTCGTGACTGTTCTGTAACCCTGTTGACTTAGCTGTAGCTGAGGGAAACCTTGGATGTCATCACCATGGTTGCAGACGAGCCGGAGGAACCACATTTCAGGGGATGAATGATAAAATACCAGGAATGGCAATGGATCCTTTAATTGCTTTCTCTCATCTGTAAAAAGCTTCAAACTCTAGGAACCTCCAAATAGAAGTGTAACGTCCAAAGCCCCTTGTACCATTTGTCCCTCCAAAGCATATCTGCGGTGATTGACTTCTGAATAGTTAAAGAAGATTTGAATCTTTATGCCAGGCTGGGAAAAAACAAAACACATACATCACGAGTCTTCTCATTAAATTTAAAGTTCTGTGGGACTAAGAGCTAGAGGCCTGCGCCTCACGCTTTAATGTGGAATTTGTCACAGGTGTGACTATGACAGAACAGAGCAAGAAGGCCAGCTTGTGCACTGTCCATGAGTTTTGGGAGTGGTAGACCCATGAACCTGTGCGAAGGTCTGGTGCAGCCTCTCACATAGCAAAGGAAAGAGGAGTCTTCAGGAGGCAGGGAAAAAAGACAGAAACCTAGATTGTGTTTTGGCTGAAAACTAGTATTACTCACTGATAATGTAAGGTCTGGTAGGTTCGGGGACCCAGGCAGTCGCTCTTTGCCCTCTTCACAGGGGGATTGCTGCTAAGACAGGCCCCAGATGCTGCCCTGAAGGCTTAGCAGAGCCTCCTGGGCAGAGCCGCTGAGGCAGCTTGATTGTGTGTTCAGACTTAGAGACTCTTTGGTGCCCTGTGACTGTAGCCTCAGCCACCTCCTGACGTAGTGAGGAGTTCTCAGCTTGCACAGTGTCCTCTACCCGTCTGCTCTTCTTCCCCGTGCTCTCTTTACCTCTCTCCCTGCTTCCCCCCACTGCAAGATGAAAACCTGTTTTAGAGCTGGCCACGTGGCGCTTGCCTGTAATCTCTGTTCTCAGGCAGCGGAGGCGCAGGTTTGAAGCCTGTAGTGACCTGGATAGGGAGCTCTGGGACATCAAGGCCTGCACAGTTCACTGTCAGAGATAACGAGAGCCGCAGACCCCCTGCTCCCGCCTTAGAAGTTGGGGTCCTTTGCTAGAAACACTGTTCCATTTGGAGATAGTATGTTAGTTCTTTACCTTATTCCCACATTACAAAATGCACTTTATTTTTTCTGTTCTAGTCCAGGAAGACAACGTGTTCTTAAGGCAATAAGGACTTGTGCTGTTTGTTTTGTTTGGTTAGTCTTTGAGGGGTTTTTGCTTTTATTTCTGAGACAGGGTCTCAGTGTAGCTGAGAAGTGCCTTGAACCCCTCACCCTCCTGTCTCCACTTTCCATGTTCTAGGATTACAGGCACTATATCCGTTTCTTTTTGTATATTCTTTGTAAGATCCACTGCCTTGAATCTGGGGCTTTCAGATCGGCAGCCATGTCTATCCATTTGGGAATTAATGGACCAGAACCAACACAAGACTATGCAGGGAGAGATGCTGTGAGCCTGAGTGTTAGCCTTGGGACCCATGGACATCCATAGCCACCTCTCTAGCCTTGGACGCAACTTTAAACAGGATGGAAGCAACCAGGTTCGGGATAGCGGAGATGACCAGAGCTCAAGACTGCCATGCCAATTCTCTACACCCTGTGTGGAACTCAGACCATAGAATCCCCTTCCTCACCCCACCCCAGGCAAGACCCTGGGACTAACACAAGCTTGAGAACCCTCCCCAGACCTTTTGAGCCTGTACCTCTGTCACAGGAGGACAAAGGAGGAGGCCCCTGAGGGTAGGAGGGACGGGCGAGCACTGCCTAGGCGTCCTGGAGTCCTGACAGACTCAACACTAGGCGCGGCAGTCCCCTGGGAAAGTACTTAGCCTGGACCTTGCTCTCCCCCCCCCCCACACCTTTTTTAAAATTTTATTTTATCTGTTGTTTTGTTTTGTTTGTAACAGGGCTACCGTGTAGCTCTCTAACTCAAAGATTCCTGTTCCTCAGCCTTCCAAGTGCTGAGATTACTGGTGTGTACCCCACACCCAGCTCGGGGTCTTGACTCTGAGGAACAGAACACCCCAACACACAGCCTGGCTGAAATAAGGGCTGTCAGGCTGTGGCCAGCCTTGCACTGCTCCAAGCATCATCACAGACCAGTTGCTGAAAACGGCTTCACCAGTTAGCCCCACACTAAGTTACCAACCAGAGGAGTGTGTGTACAAAACTTGAGCATATGGCATCATTGACAAACCCCGATATGCAAATTTTTATTTTTACACAAAAAAGTCATTGCTAAAAGTTTCTTTTTAAAAAAAAAAACCCAAAACTTTAAATTGTGGTCTACAGGGAGAGCTTCTATACTCCAGCTCTCTAGACGTGAGCCAGTTTCTCTTCATCATGAGATAAGATGCCTACATGAAAGGGATGGGTTCATCTGAACAACTGTGGTTTTTCGATGTAATGTGTTCTAGGACTACAGACCCCAACTTCCTTCTCTAATAGGAGTGAGAATGGGTGCTGTAAGGGACTGCCAGTTCTCCAGTCAGAGCGGGAGTGGCTGTGGTAGGACTGCCTGTTCTCCAGTCGGAGCGGGAGTGGCTGTGGTAGGATTGTCAGTTCTCCAGTAGGAGCGAAAATGTCCTCCATAGGGCTGCCAGTTCTGAACAGAATTTTTCTCCTCTGTTGCAATTGAGTTACTGTTTTCCCAAGTTACAGAATTAACTTGTCCTGCCTCATTACATAGGTTGGAGATTATGGCCCCATGTGGGTTTATCCTACCTCTACGTTTGACTGTGTGGTAGCTGATCCCCGGAAAGGCTCCAAAATGTACGGTCTGAAGAGCTACATTGAGTATCAGCTAACGCCCACTGTGAGTACCTGCTCTCAAAACGCAGCTGGCTACAGCTTGTCCTTTCTGCCATTTCAGACCTTGCCCTTGGTAATGCTGTTGTCCCTTTCCCTTATTTTGTAGAACACTAACCGATCTGTAAACCACAGATATAAGCACTTTGACTGGTTATATGAGCGTCTCCTGGTTAAGTTTGGGTCCGCCATTCCGATCCCTTCTCTTCCAGACAAGCAGGTCACAGGTGAGTTTGAGCAGCGCCATCCGGTATGATGGTGGAGAGCTAGAGGCAGGTCTTCCTGGATGGGCGAGCGTGAGTGGTGACCGCTGACTCTGGGAAGGGACTGCATGAGTGTGGAAGTTACCCGAACAGCTAATCGAAACTTGAGGCAGACTTTACACCCAGAGAGCTGTCTACACCTTGAATTCTAGAAAAGTCATTGTTTTTATTTCCTTCTACCAAAAAAGTACATTTTTAAGTGTGAGATGCAACCTTAGAAAAACAAGTTATCTGAACAACCTAAAATGTAAACAAAAGCTTCAGACCCAAACCTGAGGCAGACTCTGCTGCCCTGCACTGGTATGTGTGGGTGTATGCATGTGTGTGCGTGTGTGTGCATGTGTGTGTGTGTGTGTGTGTAGCACCTGGAGCAGCCAGCGCTGAGGGAGAGTCGAGCTTCCCCCTCGTTCTTTATCCCTCACCAGTGCCCCAGCCTTTCTTGTTTATTTAAAAGGCTCCATTTGTTCACTTCGTCCTGCCCTCAAACTCTTCTGGTAAGGTGTTGAGTGGTTGGGCCGAGGACCCAACTTCTGCTTCTAGCACTTGTAATGGACAGCTGTCTCCAACCCCAGCTTCCGCCTCCACCAGCACCCACATTCATGTCCACCTAGCTACTCACAGATAATGGAAAAGGACAGAAATACCTCTTACAAATGAAAAACTTGCTGCGAAGTAATCCACCTGCTACCTGACCCCCTAAACATCTAGTCAGAAAAGGTTTGCCTCTGTCCTCAGAAACTCAGCATGGCAGATCTGAGTGTCCTCTGGTGTGGGAGCAGGGACAAATCCCTGAGACCTCAGTGAGTGGGACTGAGAACACGGGCTTTATGGAAGAGGCTGTGCTTCCCAAATACTAAGAGTTTGAGTAGTAGGTAGAAAGTGTTCACATGACAAAATGACGAAACCAGTCTGTACAGAGGAGAATGGGCTGAGGAGAGAGTTGGGCTTAACTGACCAGACCTAGAAGGGCCTGGGGAGAGGTCAGAGGGACGTGGAGGGAGATGGAAGGCCCTTCCCGAAGGCTGGAGGAGGCAGAAGAAGGCTTAACCTTCAGCAAGAGTTGAGGGACTTGGGGAGGGACCACAGATCGTCTTAGCCAGGCAGACGGCGGTGCCTAGATGAGTCATCAGTGTCCCAGCACACCCTGTCTCCGGGGCCAGTCCCTGTGTGTCCCAGTCACCTGGGACCTTCCTGGTGCTTTCCTTGCCGTTCTGACAGCCTGGCACTTTCATCTGATAGTAGAGATCCTCCAAGCACTGGAAGGCTCTGTCTGTCCTGCTGCTATGAGGGACATCTATGTTTGATTCTCAAGCGTCCTGTGTTTATGTTCTGAGATACGAGCTAGATACAGCTAGAATTAGGATCTTCAAGATAAATAAGCCATTCTCCTTAAAACTTTATATTTTACTTTGTTTTCTATTTACTTTCTTCTAGAGGTATTCTGTTTGCTTGTAGAGATGAAAATTTTAGGTTTTTGTTTTTAAAGATTTATTTATTTATTTCATGTATATGATGAGTACACTGTCGCTGTCTTCAGACACACCAGAAGAGGATACCAGATCTCCATTACAGATGGTTGTGAGCCATCATGTGGTTGCTGGGATTGGACTCAGGACCTCTGGAAGAGCAATCAGTGCTCTTAACTGCTAAGTCATCTCTCCAGCCCTCAAAAATTGTAGTTTTTAAAGATGTTTTGGTTTAGTCTTACTTTCTTTTAGAAATGTCAAAAACTTGAAATTGTCACAGTGGGATAGAAAGGAGTGCTCTGCTACTACTAGGTAAATAGATTACTCCCAGCGGTCCTCTGGGTGATACTGCAGTGTCTCATAGTACATCATCCCAGCGGTCCTCTGGGTGATACTGCAGTGTCTCATAGTATATTATCCCAGCGGTCCTCTGGGTGATGCTGCAGTGTCTCATAGTACATCATCCCAGCGGTCCTCTGGGTGATGCTGCAGTGTCTCATAGTACATCATCCCAGCGGTCCTCTGGGTGATGCTGCAGTGGGTCCTCTGGGTGATGCTGCAGTGTCTCATAGTACATCATCCCAGCGGTCCTCTGGGCGATGCTGCAGTGTCTCATAGTACATCATCCCAGCGGTCCTCTGGGCGATGCTGCAGTGTCTCATAGTACATCATCCCAGCGGTCCTCTGGGCGATGCTGCAGTGTCTCATAGTACATCATCCCAGCGGTCCTCTGGGCGATGCTGCAGTGTCTCATAGTACATCATCCCAGCGGTCCTCTGGGCGATGCTGCAGTGTCTCATAGTACATCATCCCAGCGGTCCTCTGGGCGATGCTGCAGTGTCTCATAGTACATCATCCCAGCGGTCCTCTGGGCGATGCTGCAGTGTCTCATAGTACATCATCCCAGCGGTCCTCTGGGCGATGCTGCAGTGTCTCATAGTACATCATCCCAGCGGTCCTCTGGGCGATGCTGCAGTGTCTCATAGTACATCATCCCAGCGGTCCTCTGGGCGATGCTGCAGTGTCTCATAGTACATCATCCCAGCGGTCCTCTGGGCGATGCTGCAGTGTCTCATAGTACATCATCCCAGCGGTCCTCTGGGCGATGCTGCAGTGTCTCATAGTACATCATCCCAGCGGTCCTCTGGGCGATGCTGCAGTGTCTCATAGTACATCATCCCAGCGGTCCTCTGGGCGATGCTGCAGTGTCTCATAGTACATCATCCCAGCGGTCCTCTGGGCGATGCTGCAGTGTCTCATAGTACATCATCCCAGCGGTCCTCTGGGCGATGCTGCAGTGTCTCATAGTACATCATCCCAGCGGTCCTCTGGGCGATGCTGCAGTGTCTCATAGTACATCATCCCAGCGGTCCTCTGGGCGATGCTGCAGTGTCTCATAGTACATCATCCCAGCGGTCCTCTGGGCGATGCTGCAGTGTCTCATAGTACATCATCCCAGCGGTCCTCTGGGCGATGCTGCAGTGTCTCATAGTACATCATCCCAGCGGTCCTCTGGGCGATGCTGCAGTGTCTCATAGTACATCATCCCAGCGGTCCTCTGGGCGATGCTGCAGTGTCTCATAGTACATCATCCCAGCGGTCCTCTGGGCGATGCTGCAGTGTCTCATAGTACATCATCCCAGCGGTCCTCTGGGCGATGCTGCAGTGTCTCATAGTACATCATCCCAGCGGTCCTGTTTGCTTTATTTTTTGAACTCTACCTTTGTTTTCAGTTCTTCGTGTTTTTAAATTTCAGTCTGTGTTCTTGAATTTAATACTCTACTTTATGCACTATGTTGAAACGACATGTGCTTCGTTGTCTTTAAATGAATAGGCCTTGGTTTCAGCCCAGGAATTCAGTGTTGATTTAAAACATGCCACAGTGTCTTCAGCATTCTCAGTCCCTCCACATGGAGCGTTTTTAAAGGGGGGTGGGGGAGGCTCAGGCATGCAGCCAGGGCACAGCACAGCAACCAGCAGCCTCAGTCTGAAGAAAGTGGGGCTTTGACAGCTCTCTGGAGGCATGCTGAGGACACTGAGAGGCACAGGACGGCGCTCTGTCCCCTCGCCTCCTGCCTGCGGCAGCCACAGCACCAACACTGTGTGCAGACTACCTCACTGCACTCCAGACCAAAGCAAGAGGACGTGTGGGAGACAGCGTCACGACGCTTGTCCTCGGAGTTCACAGATGACGTTCTGTCTGTACACTCTGTGCTTTGTGAGACGGTAGAGGATCAACAGGTTGTACTTTGGGAGCCCAAAATACCATCTTCATTTTCTTAGTGAAAGCGTAGGTAAGGTTTGGAGAAAACGGATAAACATAAGACCCTTCCACTCTCTTGCTTACAAGTCTCTGGAACCTGGTTTAAAAACCTAGTAAGCATAAAATACTATGCAAAGTCATAGTTAAGCCAGCTGGGTCTGAAGGGTTTTCACAAGGAGGATTGCTAAATAGAAATGATTAAATTTTACTCACTGACTAAGTGATAAACTCAGGTACTGATTTTTTTGCTCCAGGGGAAGTTCAGCGTGTCCTAGGTATATGCGCCTGGGCTCCACATCACTTAGCATGTGGAGTCCTTGCTCTGTGCCGCTAAGTGTGCAGTTGGAAGAGCTTTTATACAGAGGCTTTGCATGGGACCCATATGTTCACTGCCACTTCAGTAGCACACCGTTGGTAGGTGGGTCTGTCTTACTGGAAGATTTATTCCTCTGTACTCTTCTGAAGGAAGGTTGAGACTGCACCTTCTAAGAATTTACTTTTAAATTGTCCTCAGTGTTTAAAAGTTACTTGGAGTTTACTGTTACTCAGCGTGCAGTAAGTGCATTCTTTGGTGTACGGCCCTACAGATCTTGGTAACTACTATTATGGTCCTGTGACACTCCTGCTAGCAACACAGGGTGGTTCTGTCATCTCTTAAATGTCATGATGCTTAGCTTTATGTTTCAGTTCCTTCCTCTGATCCTGTCGTTGGCAGCTTCTGTTCTTTGTCACTGTAATTCCCCTTTTCCGGAATACATCGTGAATGGAAAGCGCAACTGAGATTCCTTCAGTTTGTTGTATCGATAGATTTTTTTTCTTGCTGTTACTAGAGTGTGTGGATGCACAGTAATTCTTTATCCTTCCATTCACTGAAAGACATTTGAGCCTCTGATTCCAAGCAATTGCAAGTGAAGCTTCTAGCCTTACCTGTATAGATATTTTGTTCTTAGCTTGCTTTGTTTTTGAGGCAGGCTCACAGACCGGCCTGGGATTCCTTATGTGACCCAGGCTGGCCTCAGGTGTCACTCCTCTTGCTGCAGCCCCCAACTGCTGCGGTTACAGGCACATATGACATGCAGCTGAGCAAACAGATTTTTATATAAACATGAACAAATTTTCCTCTGCAAATTCCCAGCAGCAGAACAAATAGATCAGTTGGATTAGGAGTTTCTCAAACTGGCTATGCAGTACTGGAGTCACGTCAGCGATATATGAAAATCCATGATTCCACATCTTCACCCACACTTGGTGATACCCATTTTTCATTGATTCTGCTTGACAAGTCCTGTGGGCACGTGGCAGCATTCTGGTTTTGTTGTCTTTCCTTGCTGGTGATTGTGTAGAGAATCTTTTTCATACACTTATTCCTACCCATGTGTCTTTTTTGGTAAAGTGTCTGTTCAAAACTGGTTCTTTTTTAAGATAGAATTTGTTAGTCTATTTTGTATTGTGGAACTTGTTCTCTGTGTTCTAGAAGCAGTTCTCTGTCAGCTGTGCGATGGGCATGCGCTTGCTCAGCTATAGCGCACCTCTCTGTTCTCAACAATGTGTAGCAAAAGCCTTTAATTTTAAGAAATCCTGTGTCTTGCTTAGCCTTTCTCTTGTGGTAATAAATACCTGAAAGGAACAGTTTAATTAGAGAAGGAATGGGTGTTTTGGGCTCACATGTCAGAGGCTTCTCCATGCCTGTACATGGTAGATCAGAAAGTGGAGAGAGGGAGGCATAGATGTTTTGCAGGGGACGCTCCAGGAACCCACTCCACCTAAAGTCCCACAAGCTAGTGTCTGCAGGAGGCACTGCATTTCAAACCTTAGCATCTAATACATCAGGGATTTATGAATTGTGCTTGTGGTATTGTATCTCAGACCTTTTGGTCTAACTTCACCTCATGATATGTTTTCCTAAAAGTTTGATAGTTTCGGGTTGTGTGTGCGTGTGTGATGTGCTTTGGATGGAAGCCGTGTGCTGGGAGCACAGCAGAGGGCAAGCTTCACTTGTTTGCGTCGGATGCTCAGAAGGACTCCTTTCCCTCATAAACTGCATCTGCCCTTCACACAGATCCACTTGACCGTTTATTTGTGTGATTTGTTCCTGGACTCTGTGTGTTCATAAGTATGGGTGTTTTGCCTACATGTATGTCTGTGTACCACATACATGCCTGGTGCCCACAGAAGCCAGAAAAGGCACTGAATCTCCTGGTGCTGGAATTACAGATGGTTGTGAACCATCATGTGAATTCAAACCCAGATCCTCTGGAAGAGCATCCAGTGCCCCAACCAGTGAGCCATCTCTCCAGCTCCCTCTGCCTGTATTTTCGAAGGGTAAGATTCTGGTTATGAGATCTTTAGCTTGTAGTTTTCCATGCTGCATAGTGAGTGTCTTTCCATTGCCTTCTGGCCAGCGTTGGCCATTGACAAGTTCTCCATTAAATCTGCTGACTCCCACACGGAGGCCAGCCCGGCTGCTGTCCACACTTTGTTTCAGTCTCTGTGCCTTAGCTCTGCTGTGTGGGAGTGCGGCTGCTCTTGATTCACAGAGCGTGCCATCTTGTATCTGCTATTGATCCCTGAGATGAATTTTCTATTCCAGTTCCTGCACTGTGAACTCTAGAACTTCCATTCTGTAATTCTGCCTCCTTTAGGGTCAATGATTATTGCTTACTGGTCATGTTGCCTGTTACTTTTTCTCGTAGTTCTTTGAACGTACAGCAACTGCTTTGATTTTTGTCCGCTAAACTCAACAACTAGTAACACTTGATAACTGTTTCTGTTGACTGCTTTTTCCTTCAATATCGATCTCATCTTATTGGCTGAGCTCTAGGAGGGTTTTATTTATTCTTATTTAATCTTTTTGGGGAGTGGGGTGGGGAGTAGTTTTGAGACAGGGTTTTTTTGTGTAGCCCTGACTGACCTGGAACTTGCTCTGTAGACCATGCCAGCCTTGAACTCAGCAATCAGCCAGCCTCTGCCTCCTGAGTGTGGGATTCAAAGCGTTTATTCTTGTTTTTAATGAAAACTGGACCTTGATAAGTATCTGTTTTAGCAGTTCTGGATTCTGCCTCCCTGAAGGTTGTTGTTTGTATTTTGTTTGTTTGCATAAGGAATTGGCCTAGCTTGAACCCCAGAATTCTACCTAGCTTACAGCTCAGTTATTTCCATGTTTGTGTGTTTAAGCCTGGCATCGTAAGTTTGTCCCTCCACACAGACTGGCAGGAAGCCTGGATTGACTGGGCAGAGCCCAGCCAGTGTGGGCTCTTTGCTCTCTTGATATAACTCTGAGCAGAAGAGGGCATTCACAGCTCAGGTTGCTTCAAGTTAGCCCCAGCCTTTATTTCTCCATGTCTTTTCTTCTGGCTTTTTTTTTTTTTTTTGGAAGGGGTAGTATTTGTTTCTGGAAATAAGGTCTTACTGACTTGCTCAGGTGCAGTGGAAACTTGTGGTTTTCTTTGGGCAGTTGATGTTTCGCTGGAGCAGACAGGTGAAGGAGGGTTTCCCTGAGGTAGTCACAGGAGAGAGGGTGTTTTCGCTAAGGCAGACGCGTGAAGGAGTGTTTTGCTGAAGCGGACACAGGTAAAAGGATGTTTCGCTAAAGCAAACATGTGAAAGGAAACATGATGGTAAGAAGGACCCAGTAGACGTTGGACAATGCTGGATGGTATTGGTACACCTCGCCATTCCTTAGTGGTCATCATTTGTAGTGACTTCATAAAACAAAACAAAGCAGAAAAACACCAAAAAACTTCTGGTGGTATTCTGGCAATGACTTGGGCCGATTGGCAGAGTGACATCAGCTGATACAGACTCAGGTAGAGTTTTGCTAAGGCATGGTAAGGCAAGACCCATGGGAGAACACATGATATTTGAAGGGAATATAAATAAAACCCAACGGGCAGTGACAGGGGGCTTGCATAGCTAGCTTTACAACACTTCGTTGGTCTCGCACCTTCACTGATCTTCACTCTGTTGAGAGACACATGGCAGCAAAGAATGTCCCTTGGTGTCCCTGCTGGTCCTGGCCGATCCTGCTGATTGGGCGGAGGGTGGTCATGCCACCAATTCCTGTTTGCTGTCCTGGCACTACTGATCTAGACAGCAGATGTATATCCTGACAACACAGATTGGATTTGCTCCAAAGAACTATTTCTAAACAGGTCTACTTCCCCTGTATCCTAATAACTTTTCTTTTCCACTACCTCTGGTGGGTGGTAGGCTAAAAGAGAGGTTAAAACATTAAAAACCCTTATTAAAAATAAGTTTTTTTCAAAAGTCAAAACAAACACCCAAGCTTGCCCCAAACTTCTGGACTCAGGTAATGCCACTGCCTTAACCTACTTTGTATCAGGTCTCACTTCCTCCCTAGGCCCTTTTCTGTCTTCCTTGCGTGTGTTCAGACTCTTGGTTGGGCAGGAGCATGTGACTTAGGCACAGTCTGGTCCCTCTGTTCTAAAGAACCTCAACCTAGCATGTGCTTGGTTCTGCCATCTTGGTACACACAGCCACTGGCTCCCCCTCGTCACCTCTGGGTGCTAGCGAGCATGGCGTCTCTCCCTCTCTCCACATCCTGGGAACCTTCTCCTCCTATGGCAGAGATGGTGCAGTGATCTCTGCAGCCTATCTCCAGTCTGCTTTGCCCAGCGTAGCCTCTGAGGACAAGGGAGGTATACAGTAGCAGAGAGGAGGAACAGTCCGATGCCACAAAGTCTCACTGTTCTAAGACACTGTCAGGGGCCGGAGAGATGGCTCAGAGGTTAAGAGCACTGACTGCTCTTCCAGAGGTCCTGAGTTCAATTCCCAGCAACCACATGGTGGCTCACAACCATCTGTAATGGGATCCTATGCCCTCTCCTGGTGTGTCTGAAGAGAGCAATAGTGTATTCACATACATAAAATAATTGTGTTTTATTTTTTAAAAAAGACACTGTCAGATGGCTGTCTGTCTTTGCTGACTTCCCGAGCAGAGCTGTGGTTGGTTGGTTGGCATTATACAGCTTCCTGTTGGTTCCTGGGGATGGTTAGCTGAGGTCTTCCGAAGCTTCCTGTCTTCAGACTCTCAGCTGATGCTGAGTTTGCTTCATGGGATCATAAGGTCTCTGCCTGACTGACGTTGGCTGTGTCGTGCTCGCCAGGCTCTCTACTTGTAAACAGGAACAGTTGTTGGCTCTAGACCGTTAGCTCTAGTCATGGTCATGGGATGACTGTGTTTGCCATTTAGCCTAAGACAAAATAGAGATGGCTCAGTGGCAGAGAACAAAATAGAGATGGCTTTTCAGAGAACCTGGGTTCAGTTCCCAACATTCAGATGGTGGCTAACAAGTGCCTATAAATTAGTTCCAAGGGGTCTGACACCATCTTCTGGCCTTCTTGGGCACCAGGGACACATGTGGTATGTAGGCATATGTATGCAGGCAAGCACTCACACACATACAAATTTTTTAAAAAAGTAATAACTAAAACAGCAGCAAAAAAGGGAGAACAAAGTTACAGTCTTCAGGGAATGTACACACTCGCCCCCTCAACCTACCCTGTGTGTGTGTGTGTGTGTGTGTGTGTGTGTTTATGGGGTGTTGTTTGTTTAATTTTTGGTAAGGTTTGCCTGTGTGACCTAGGCTAGACTAACCACTAACTTCTTCTGACAGCCTCTGGTGTGTTGTATTATAAACGTGCCATGTGTTACTTTACAATAAAAGAAGGGCATGGTGGCTTCCACTTGCTGCTCCTTTATTGCCCATAAAGCCCACCCAGGAACTGGCCTAAGAACGGTTTATAAACTAGAGATCGTTTTTCATTTTGAGATGTTTCTTTGTAATTAACATTGCTGTTAGTCTTGCCAACAGTAATATTTGTTAATGTGTTAAATTAAAATTTCATTCGTTTATAAAATCTATTATTTTGTGCATATGTGCCTGAGTGTATGAATATGCACTGCGCACATGCAGAAGAAGCACTGGATTCCCCAGAACAGCCCATGGAGGTCAGGAGAGGCGCTTGTGAACCACCATGTAGGTGCTGGGAGCCAGACTGGGGTCATCTGAAAGAGCAGTTAGTGCCCTGAGCCATCTCTCCAGACCTGGAATTTCATTCTTGAAAACTAAAGAGTCGGGTGTAGGGAGATGACTCGGTGGATAAGAACAGTTGGTACGTGGCACAGGTCTCCAGCACTTACATAAGAGGCCAGGCATGCCCACACGGTGCTGTACGCCCAGCGCTAACACTGTAGGGGTGCAGCCAGGAGGAGGGCGGAGGCGTGTGGCTGCCCACCTAGCTTCAGGTCAGTAACAGACCTATCTCAAGGGACGAGGCACAGTGATAGAACAAGATACTCAGCATTGTCCTGTGACCGCCATAAACCTATGTGTGGGCACATGTGCACGCATGCACACACACCATCCATACATCACACACCCGTGCTGTGCCCGCACACATACATATGTAAAATAGTCTAGCATGCTTCTTGTGAGTTTCTGGGCCTTTTGCAGAATAGCTTTCTGCCAGGTACCCAGTACTCACAGGAGCTACAGCACAACGCTCTTCAAAAGGAGCCGTGTGTCACTCTTGGTATTTTCTCTTCTAGGTCGCTTTGAAGAGGAATTTATCAAGATGCGTATGGAGCGGCTCCAGGCCTGGATGACCAGGATGTGCCGGCACCCCGTGGTGTCAGAAAGTGAAGTGTTCCAGCAGTTCCTGAATTTCCGAGATGAGAAGGCAGGTGTAGCTTAGTACCGCAGTCACAGGGAATTGCTGCTTGCTACAGTCGCAGTGAATTTGTGCCTGAAACGGGCCAAAGCGACGTTGGTTATTTGTCAGTCCTTCCCCTCAAAATAGGAAGGGACAGGAACCTAAATCCCAGATACAGGAAGAGTGCTGTGCAGTGAGAAAGAACTGTCAGCCAGCAGGCTTCTGTACACTGGGGTAGGCAGCCCCGGGGTGGGTGGGGCACATATGAAGAACAAAGAGGCTTAGATGTGACATGTGCTCTTTAGAATGGACTCAGGAAGAACACTTGGTGCACAAGCATGAGGACCTGAGTTCAAATCCCCGGTGCTCACGTTACAGCACACACCTGTAACCCCAGCCTTTTGAGGTGTGGAAACAGATTGTTGGAACTTGCTGACTGCCGTCCTAGCTCCAGGGTCAGTGAGAGGCTGTGCCTCAGAGGGATAAGTAGATAGAGCAGGCCACCCAAGGCATCCTCTGCCTTTTACATGTGTGCTGGCACTTGTACCCTGCCACACACACACACCACACACCACGCTGTGGGGAGAATAAACCCCAAATGTGGCCCATGACAGGAGAGTAGGCTGCACATGTCTGAGTCTCTGGGCTCCCAGTGCCTCAGCACCTTGAAGGGAAGTGGGATCCAAGATGATCGTTCATGAGCCAGAGGAGAGGAAGTCAGTCCACAGGCTGGTCTCTCGCTGCCTGCCGCCTAGCAGGTGCTCAGCCAGTGCCCATTCACACAGTGCACACACTTACACTCAGGCCCACACTCACATAGAACATGAAAAATTAGTATCGCTTCAAGGAAATAAAACAGTCAATTTTGTCAGTCTCACAGAGGGTATTTATAGTCTGGGTTTACGTTGGAAGCCATTGCAAAAGGGACGTGGCTGAGTGTGTCCACTCCAAGAGCTATGCCTCCTAAGTGCCTGTGCCTACAGTGATGCAGAAGCAGGCTAGGCATCGATCGACCTGTGCACTGTGACGCGGTTATGTCCTCTCTTTCAGGAATGGAAGACTGGAAAGAGGAAGGCTGAGAAAGACGAGCTGGTGGGAGTTATGATATTTTCCACCATGGAACCAGAGGCGCCTGACTTGGATTTGATAGAAATGTAAGAGCCACCGCTGCTGGCTTTCCTTCCCTTGCCTGCAGGCCTTCTGTGGCTTGCCGTCTTGGTGGAGGGTTGCAGCAGCCGTAGTCCACATCTTAAGAAAGGAATTTTGTGGCTGAGTGGGGTTTGCAGTTAGATGGTGTTCGCGGAAGTCCCGCCTGCCTCAGCAGGTTAAGCCCTCCCTCCTCAAGGTCTGTTCCATCGCTGGCATAATGCCGGTTGTCTTCAGTGAAGTCTGAGGGGGTGAGGTGGCACAGGGCCGCCCCCATCCATGGAGTTGCCCAACCAAGAGGAATCTTTGGTGTGGTACGTGGGATCAAAGCCACGGCCTCAAGCTTGCAGCCATTGTGTCTGGTCTGTGTTTCTCCGGCGTTGCTGAGGTAACTGACAGCTGTCTCTGCTCCCAGAGAACAGAAGTGTGATGCCGTGGGGAAGTTCACCAAGGCCATGGACGATGGCGTGAAGGAGCTGCTGACGGTGGGGCAGGAGCACTGGAAGCGCTGCACGGGGCGTAAGTACCGTGTCTCAGTCCCCACTAGTTAAAACCAGAAAAATGAGCATGACAAAGACAGCTCAAGAAGTGTCACACAACACTGTCCTAGAGTTTAAGGTCTGGCCATTTGTGTAATGTCTGGGAAGTTCATCTTTCTGCATGTTTAGAGGGTTTTCTTGTTTGGTTGGTTTTGTTTTGCTTTGCTGTAGTAGTTGAGAAGGGTCCGTATAGCCCAAGCTGGCTTCTAACACTCTTTGATTGCCTGGCTTTACCCTTTCAAGTGATATGCATAATTACAGGCATGCACTACTAGACCAGCTTGGGACTGCTTCCAGTCTTTATGTGCCTGTTCTAGGATGTGGCAGGCTTCAGTGAAACGTGGCGATTTTTTTTTTTTAATTTTAAGGAAATAGCCTATATACTTGGTACAAGGCCACTACAGAGAGACATGGTACAGTAGCCATGGCTCTGCTTACCCTCCTGGGATTAAGAATTTCTTCTTGTCCTTTCTGTGGACTGTCACGTTGCTGAATTCACCCCACCCCCGTGTCCCCAAAATTGTGCAGCTGTGGGTTCCCAGGACAGAATAAGTGAAGCACACAGGGACAGTGTCCTCTGTAGAGGAAGACCTGGGAAGAAGTGGGGTGCAGGACACCCCAGCACTGGGAGGCCCTGGGCTCAGTCCCCAACGTGACAGAAAGAAAGGAAGACAATGGAACAATACAAACAGATAATTCAACTTTGAAAGTAATGAGTTATTTTAGCTGCACCGTTGTAGAAGTTTAACGTAGCCTCAGATCTGGACAGTGAAAACTGGATTGGTCAATAGCGCAGAGTGGGCAGATCAGAGATGAGGAGTAATGTGAGGCTGAAGTAACCCTGGGCCAAGCTCAGCGGTGGCTTCTTTCAGAAGGCCCCAGGAGCGGGTGCAGGGTGGCCTGAGATGAGGGTGTCTGAAGGCTCCAGGATGCTCCTCAGATCCAAGCCTGGACCCATAGGTGTCGCTTAGACAGCCCTCACGTCCCATCCTCTTGAGCCTTTGTTGCCACACTGAGCCATATTTGCCAAACCTTCCATATGGAGATGGCGTCTCTGGGCACCGTGATGGCCACATGCACGTGAACGGGCTTTGAAAACCAGGAGACTTGTTAGTGGGCCTCTTTCCCTGTGCACCATCCAGTGAACGAGTGTGGGGGTGGTTGTTTATAATAGAATCCACTGCTACTTGAGCAATCAGTTAAAAATAATAGTTAATTAAAGAAATGAGTGGTTGAAAAATGATGTCATCAGTATCTCGTTGAAGAATAGACGCTCGTCTCAGTCATTTGAGTTTTCTCTGAGTCACTGCCAGAGCGGTGGATGCGCCTCAGACCGCTCCGAGAACTAATCCGTTATCAATTCCTCCCAGCCTTACCCAAGGAGTACCAGAAGATAGGGAAGGCTCTGCAGAGCTTAGCAGCCGTCTTCAGCTCCAGCGGCTACCAAGGTACGGCTGTAGCTGCTTATACTTCCCTTATTAGGAACCGTACACTAATTGTCCCTTAGATATGGTGCACATATCAGGGTTGGAGGTATTTCCTCAACTTAGAATTTTACGCATAAAGCCCTGGTGCTCCTCTCTGTGGCTCTCCATAAAGCATATAGTAGGCCTGGTAAACTGTCACCCTGCTGTGCTCTAGAGCACATGGACGTACTCTTCCTGAGCAGAGGGAAGAGAAGAACTGCAGCAGAGTGAGGCTGGGGCGCCTGAGAGCGACCTGCACTGTACTGTTGTCCATCAAGGAGCAGTGATAGTTATGTGCACGGGGCACTCTGGCAAGTATTAAACGTGCTCAGCATAGCACGACTTACATCGTTAAGTTTATTAAGACTGCTGTTCTTAAAAGAGCTCTCCAGGTTCCCCTGGTTGGCGTCTGTTTTAAGACAGCGCTCAGTGGTGTTGAGCACTGTCTCAGAGCGCTCAGGTGTTGAGCACAGCTTAGACGAGCTTGGTCCCCAAGGCTGCCTTAATTACGTCAGACAACTCTCTGGCTGCATCCCCAGCAGTGTGGAGGTGACGCTAGAACAGTGCAGCATCGCTGGCCTGACCCTGGCAAACCGTGGAGCCTCCCATGGAAATGTCTTTGGTAGTCAGCCGCGGGAAGGCAGGCGTAAGGGCGGCTCCAACATGGAGGAGCTCAGCATGTCTCCTGGGACTCTTCACCAAAGGGAGCTGGGGCCTCCCTCAGATGCCCATCTGAGGGGCCTCCCCTGGAAAGGAAGAAAATTGGGCCGTTGGTGAAAACCGTAATTGCCACGGAATGAGGTCTAGCGCACATATGCACACCAGAATGAATAAGATACTTGGGCTGTAATCCCAGCGCCTTTGGGGGAGCATGGGCGCCATCTGCAGTTCCGAGACTGTCACGAAGGACAGGAGCCTTGCTGCTGCTTCCTCTGTTCAGATGGCACTTGGTGGGAGGGGCCTGGCAAAGCAAGCGTTCCTGATAGAACGAGGAACGAAGGAACAATGATGGAGAAAGGCGCAGTTCTGTCAGAGATGGTCAAGGCCATTTCTGGAAGCATGAAAACTAGACTTAGCCGGAAAGTGATTGTAGATCTGGTTAGGCCTGGAGAGGCCTGGTGGCCCATGTGAGGGCACAGGAGGGACAGAGGAGTGTGTGTCACCACAGAAATTCAGTCTAGAGTGAACCAAAGAGCATGCATGACTCACAATCCTAACACCCCACAAAAAGACAGGGGTGACAAGAGCCCCACGTTAAGGAACACACCTTTCCGTCTTTCGTGTGCACTGCCTTTGCACACTGGCTCTCACAGAGCCTGCCCGAGGTTCTGGAGGCCCGCACACGAGCTCCTCCCGAGAGCAGAGCGACGACCTTGTCCTAGGTGTGCAGCACAGTGCCCTTGTTCTTTAAATGTTCCTTATCTAAAGATTGCATATACAATGATATATGTCCCAGGAAGAGAACGGGGAACACAGGGTACAGATGGGGAATGCCGGTCACTATCTTAGTTAGGTTTCTATTGCTATGATCAAACACTGTGGCCAAAAGCCACTTGGAGGAAAGCGTTTGTTTTAGCCTACAGTTTTACATCTCAGTCCATCATTGAAGAAAGTCAGGGCAGGAAGTGCTGCGGAGGCCGTGGAGGAACTCTGAGGAACTCTGTTTACTGACCTGTGCCTCCTTTTGTGTAGCACCAGGGACTACGAGCCTAGGGGGTGGAGCCACCCACAGTGAGCTGGGCCCTCCCGCAGTGATCATTAGAAGGAAAATGCAGCCAAGGCCAACCTAATAGGAGCATTTTCTCAGCTGAAGTGTCTTCTTCCAGTGACGCGACAGCTCATGTCAAGTTGACATTAAAAGCTAGCCAGCACAGCCACCATCTGCCATCTGGGAACCAAAGGATGGGGGGTGGGGATTCTCACCAACTTTGACAGTTTTTAAATTTTCTACACTAAAATTATCCATAAAGTCTATAACAAAAACTGTAAGTGTAGGGGAAATGTGTGTAACACAGTATAGTCGCTTCTAAGACTGCTGTCTGTTTCAGGAGAGACCGACCTTAACGATGCAATCACAGAAGCCGGGAAGACGTACGAGGAGATCGCCAGCCTTGTGGCCGAGCAGGTACAGCTGGAAGCACACTCCCCAACCCACATTTGTTATTTAAACCCAAACAGCTGTACTCTTTCTGTTTCTGTGGCTTTTTGTTCATTTTATTTAGTGATAATGTCCTTTTCAGTTAAGCCACAGTGGACAAGTGTCTCATTAAGAAATCCAAATGAAGCTATATAACTTACACCTGTAATACTAGAACTTGGGAGGCTGGAGTAAGGGGATGCTGTTGAGTTCAAGGCTAGCCTGGGCTACATGGTGAATTCTAAACTGATCTCAGTTATAGAGTAAGACCCTTTCTCAAAAAGACAAAGGAAAAGAATCAAAGTGAGGTAGGGTTCAGTGGCTCAGAGGTAATTGGCCTAGATTGCTAATCATATTTGTAAGGCTCAGAATTTGATCTCAACACCCTCCAAAAAGAGTTTGGGGATAGATCAGTGCCTCTGATCCACTTTCAGCCGTAGACTAGAATGGCGAGGAACCCTGGCTCAGGCCTCGCGCTGCTGCCTGCACTCTCCTAGCTTGCTTCCCTCACCCGTGAAGGGCCTTGCATGAGCCTCAGGAGTGTGGGTCATATTTTTATATTGTCTATTAAAGTGTAGGCATTAAAGTGTAACATTTTTGCTTGGTATAATTTTATGCCTATATTTTATTGGTTAAGAATGGCCCTGGACACATATGTAGCAGAGGGCTGTCATATCTAGCCTCAGTGGGAGAGGATGCACCTAATCTTGCAGAGACTTGATGCACCAGGGCGGGGGCATAGATGGACACGATGGCACACACCTTTAATCCCAGCACCCAGGAGCCAGAGGCAGGCAGATCTATGTGAGTTCAAGACCAGCCTGGTCTACTTCGTGAGTTCCAGGCCAGCCAGACCCTAAATAGTGAGAGTGTTTCAATAAAGAAACAGCACTCGCCACTCTGTCAGATAGGAGGATGTGGGTATCACTCCTCATTACTTTCTTCTCCTTGATTTTCTAAATCCCTCCACCAGTAACAGCCAGCCTGTGTCTCCTTATAGCCAAAGAAGGACCTCCACTTCCTGATGGAGTGCAACCACGAGTACAAAGGCTTTCTCGGCTGCTTCCCGGACATCATTGGTGCCCATAAGGTAAGCCACTGTTCTCGCAGGGACCTCCAGGCACACGGTGGTGCTCAGGTTGTTTAGATCCTACATGTATCCTCGAGAAAAGACACTAGCTGGGTGTGGTGGTGCATGCCTGTAATCCCAGCTGTGAGTTTGAGGCCAGCCTGGTCTACAAATAAGTTCCAAGCCAGACAGGACTACACAGTAAGACCCTGTCGCAAAGAAGAAGATGAAGGCATAGTAAACTTAAGTCCCACCATAAAGCTTGAAAACTAAATTTAAAAATTGGTTGGTAGATCTTGATGATTTAATTCTGGTTAATAGTTCCTCTTAGAGTCTCTGTGGTACTCTAGTGTCTTGAGACGCCCTTGGATTTGTTAGGATAATCTCTGCAGAGGACTGGTCTGTGGTCTCAGTGCTCCAGGAAGAATATCAGGGAGCAGCACAAACAATCCTTGTGTAATTCCGAGAACTTACTATGACACTCTGGAGGTTGCTCTTGTCAGAACTACGGCAGTGGAGCTGGAGGTTCAGGCGTGCAGCCTTGTTTACGCACCAAGGTAGAGCTGTTTCTTTGCAGCCGGACATAAATACTGAGCGGTGTGCCGGAGCCGGGTGAGGACCGGCGGTGGCAGTGTTTGCAGCCACTCCTGTCCTCCCACAGACAGCAAAGGAAAGGCCCTGCAGTGTGCACTCCCAAGCCCAGCTCGCAAACGCTGTGCCACAGCAGCAGAGAGAGGACATGGGACAGCTCAGTGGCTTCCTGACCTCTCGTGCCCTTCTCTGGCTACTCAACAACAGCAGCGCAGGATCTTACATGGACAGAGTTCTGTTTGTTTCTGTTCTCTTTTTATTGTGTCACTGCAAGTTCTCTCTTTGTTGCAGTTTTCAGGAGCAGCAGCCTTCTGGCTTTGGAGGGAGTTGGCCTGGGATGTGCTGCTCTGTACCACGCTTCAGAGTGTCAGCTTGTTACATCTTAAGCTAATGACTAGCGCTTTTCGTTTGCTTTGTCTTCTTAAATACTGTTACATTTACGTGTTTTCCAGGGAGCAATAGAAAAAGTGAAGGAAAGTGATAAGCTGGTTGCGACCAGTAAAATCACCCCCCAAGACAAGCAGACGATGGTGAAGAGAGTTGGCACCATGTCGTATGCTTTGCAAGGTAAGAGAAAGGGTCTCGAGTAACTGGAGAGCTGTCCCCAACCCACAGCATTAAACTGTGGTAGAAATCCAAATGTGAGTCCTGGGGAAATTCAAATTTCATTTAAAATGCCTGTCTGCTTAGAGGTAGTGTTTTATTTTACAGATGAACTTGGGATAGCTGTGCGTTATTCCACCTGTACATCATTACTTCTAAGCAACAGACTCTGTTAATGGACTTTAATATCATAGTGTTGTATTAAATTCCAAAGTTCAGAGCTGGGGAGATGGCTCAGTGGCTAAGAGAACCGGCTGCTCTTCCAGAGGTCCTGAGTTCAATTCCCAGCAACCACATGGTGGCTCACAACCATCTGTAAAGGAATCTGATGCCCTCTTCTGGCATGCAGATGTGCATGCAGACAGAGCACTTCTATAATTTAAAAAAGTGGATAAATTAATACATTTTAAATTCCAAAAGTTCAGCTTCTAGAGGTCTGTAACCTCTGTGCTATGGGACCATGGAATCGAAAGGAGGCTTGTGGGTGTCATTTACACGTAATTTACTGCCAGTAGAAAGGAAACAGCTGATTTCCAGAGCTGTCCATGTGTCAGAGAGACAAGAGCAGCAAATGGCCGTCTCTGTCTGGTGGAAGCTGGCAGACACGTGCCTGGGCAGACGGAGGCTGTCAGTGGAATTCAGCCTGCTAATCAATGACCACTGTCCATTACTAGACAGTGGCTCTTACTGCTGGTGTCAGCCTATGTTTCTAGGCTCCTGAGAGAGTTGGGCTGAGAACTGGCACTTCGTAGAAGCAGCCAGATTAAGTCCTGCAAAGCAGAGAAATCTCATGTTGTCATTCGAAGTCTTGCTGTGAACTAATCCCTGTGATAATTTTGTCGTAGCTGAGATGAATCACTTCCACAGTAACCGGATCTACGATTACAACAGCGTCATCCGCCTCTACCTGGAGCAGCAAGTGCAGTTCTATGAAACAGTAAGTGCCCCCCCAACGGCCCCATGCACATGTGTGAGGAGAGGGGGGTCATGACTAGATAGAGCTGGTCAGTTGTCACCTTTAAAATTCCATCTGAGGAATATTGGATCAAACAACTTTGTTGGGGCTGGAGAGATGGCTTAGTGGTTAAGAGCACTTGCCGCTATCACAGAAAACCCGGGTTCAGTGTCTGTCAGTCACATTGTGGCTCAGAACCATCCATAACTCCAGTTCCAGGGACCTGATGCCCTCTTCTGACCTCTGCGGGCACCAGCCACGCACAGGCCACATACACATACTTACAGGCAGAAGATCCGCATAGACAATAAAATGAATAGTGTAAGCTTTGGAAAATGTTATGCTTTCCTTTGAAGAGTAGGCACTGGTCCTAGTTTTGAAGCCTTGAGCAGTCCTGACTGTGACCTCCCTCCTTCTGAGCCTCTCCACACACAGGGACAATGCCAAAGGGTTGAGGTCACCCTGCTAACACACAAGGTGTGTCCTTTCAGTTAGGGAAGCAACCAAAGGCAGCCGCTGCTTGTGACCCAGGTTTTACAGTTACCAAAGGAGTCTCTTCAGGAAAATAACACAATGTTTTAAACATTTTCATTCAGCAAACTAGAAAGAAAACATAAATCCTCCCTTCCCCTGCCTTGTGGCGTTTTCCTTCATTACACACTTCCACACTTCTCGACGGTGCTGTTGGAACTCAGACCCTGCAGGCAGTGCGGAGGAACAGTGAGCCCTCGAGGTAGCCTCGGCACTCAGCCTTACCACTGCCTCCATGCGCTCAGAGATTCAGGCTAGCCCTCAGCGCACATCTCTGCATGTGTCACCTTTGGATTGTGCTCTGCAAAAACACCTTGTGAGCTCTGGGAAAGGCCACCAGCACACAATTCACAGTTTCACATGAGGCACATGTGTTTACATTAGAACCACATGTATCTCGTATGTAATTGTAGCAGCAGTTGGTGGGGAGGTGCACACCTGGAATGGACTCACTCGGGAGCGCTCTCTGTCACGGTGGCTGTCTGTCCTCTGACTTTCCTGTCAGTCACTGCTGGGCGTGGCCCCTCTGTGTCACGTGTAGAAGGTTACATGTGTCTCTGAGAAAACACTGGAAAGGTGGCTTGCAAGGTTTTCATACTGTGGATTTATTAATTATCAAGTCCACACGTGCTATAATTATTGACCTTGTAATTCAACATAGAAAACCTTGTATTTTGTCACTATCGTCTTATAGCAGAATATCCCTTAAATTATTAAAACATATTTCTGTACATGCAGCAAACATGTATGAGTACCTACTGTATACTTGCACCTACTTCAAATGTTTAAGGTCCCAAGATGAGTAAGGACTCTGAGCCTTTGTGGGTACCTAGTACCCTATGGGAGGTGTAGGCGCATAACAGATTCACAGTGCACTCTGGGCCATCGGACATGCAGGCTCTGCACACCCTCCACCTCCGCACCAGGGCGTCTGCAGTGTTCATTCTTGTCCCGAAGAGAAGGGGACTCTGGGCAGGCCTGGTAGCCCAAGCCCTGCAGTTGGAGGAGAAGGGGCCAGTCTGAAAATACAGACCCCCCATCAGGCAGGGCCTGGCCACGGACCTGGCTGGGCAGGTGGGACAGGCAGCAGGGTTTCTCGGACACCGTGGAACCCACGAGAACAGCAGGCCTGTGGTGGGAAGGTCCTCCAGCACAGAGGCCCAGTGGCTACAGAAGAGACCACCAGACCAGCTAACGGACTCCACCGGGTGACGGTCAACTGGGACGAGGGGCGGATGGAACTGTGCAGTTGTGATGTCTCGGGATGAAAAGGTCTCAATGCTCTGTTTCTTCACCAGATCGCAGAAAAGCTGAGGCAGGCCCTCGGCCGCTTCCCGGTCATGTAGGCCAGAATGGAACACGAGAGAACTCCGAAGTGCTTCTTTTCGACCCGGGGCAATGCAATTCAATTTTCCCCCCATCATAAGAGAGAAAAGGAAGAAAACCAAAAAGAAAGAGTTGACAAAACCTGTTTTTGTCATTAGCCAGCCTAATGCGTTGTTGCTTAGGATGGCCTTTCTTGTTCATTTCGACATATTAGTTACCCAATGGAAATGTCTATTTTTGGAAAATACTTAAATTTATCAAGATTTTGAATGAAGAAATAGGGGTTCCTTCTCCTGGTATTTTACATAGAATCGTAATTTATACATTACCTATGATCTTCCAGTTCTTACCCAATGTCAGATAATTAATACTAATTGCTTTCTTAAAAATATGAAAAATGACAGAATAAAAATATATCTTTGTATATTTTTATAACTCTTTCAGTCCTTTGGGGAATCCTTGTCTGTTTAGGGGAGTCTGCACACCCTCACTGGCATAGCTACAGTTAAGTGCTCCGGGGTGGGGAAGTTAAGAGGGTTCTGGATTGCCTACACCCTCAAGCCTCATGCAGGGCAGCCCATCAGAAGTCCCACTAGGTGGGCGCAGAGGTGAGAAGACCCCACCTCCCCACTGCTGCCCAGGTTGGTTCCCTGCATTCTGTGCGCTCCCTCCTAGCTCATGGTAAGACGTGTTTTACACCAGAAGAGTAAATCAGAAACGGTGACTAGTCCCCGCTCCCCCAGGTGGGCGGTGTCCCTGGTTCAGGGGCTCCCGCCCCCCCCCCCAGCTGTCCATTAGATGACGGAGAGGAGCTGCTGACAGGAGAGGTGCTCCTGGCCTCCTGGTGTGGAGTAGCAGGCTGGTCAGTGTTCTCTCAGAAGATGAAAGTGGATCTCAGTGCCTGTTCCCCTCCCAGAGACTGGGAACATTAAGGGACAGGGCATGAGCGTCAGGGCATGCGTGCGGTAGCAAGCTGGTGACACGCAGAGAAGGGCTCGTCTGTGGCTGTGTCCTAGCCTTCATGTCCGAGAGCACAGAGCACACGCCGTCTCCTCCCTGCAGTCAGTGGTCCCCTCCACAGTTGCCTTATGATGTGACCCTCTGCTGCCGCCTTCCCGACCTGACGATTATATTAGAGATGGGAAGTCTGGGCCAACGGAAATGAATGAAACCAAAAATAAGTAGCCGAGAAAATCCAGTGAGCGTGAGCACGAGAACTTCCTGTTCCTCGATATCAGGGCTTTGTTAATGTTTTCTAAGTCATTTTCCCCTACCTGATTTTTCTTTTATAAAATTCTATAGAACAGTGTTTATGATACAGCCATTTAATATATGTACAAATTGTAAAGAACATGTATAAATATTTTACATAAATGTAAGAGCATGTAGAAGCCAATATATAAATAAATTGTTTTTAAAAACTGTACAGCCGGTTCCCAAAGCACGTTTTCAGAATACTTTTTGGCATTTTGTGTGATCAAGGTTTTATTGTTGTGAACTCCTTTTTCTTCCAGCTGCCGTAAGTTGTCCAGGTTAATGAGCTTGTCTCCAAAACATCTTAACCCTGGCTTTACTAGCTTTGGTTTCTGAGCCCTGTTATCAATTCTGCAAGCGTGCCGCACACTATTGACACAAACTGTTCACTGCCCCCCTCCCAGATGTCCTAGGGAGGAAAGCCAGACAAGTAGAAAAGAAAGGCTAAGAAGAGTTAATGAGCAGAGGCGAGAGGGAACCGTAGCTGCCTTAGAGCTGAGGGGAAAAGAGCAATGTGAAAGTAGGATACCGTCCAGTGGGGGCTGCCATGGGGAGGGGGATGGTCCAGTGGAGGATGCCATGGTGGGGGGGGATGGTCCAGTGGAGGCTGCCATGGGGGGGGATGGTCCAATGGAGGATGCCATGGGGGGGGGGGATGGTCCAGTGGAGGCTGCCATGGGGGGATGGTCCAGAGGAGGATGCCATGAGGGGGGATGGTCCAGTGGAAGATGCCATGGGGGGGAGGATGGTTCAGTGGAAGATGCCACGGGGGGGATGGACCAGAGGAGGATGCCATGGGGGAGGATGGTCCAGTAGAGGCTGCCATGGGGGGGGGGGATGGTCCAGAGGAGGATGCCATGAGGGGGATGGTCCAGTGGAGGCTGCCATAGGGGGGGATGGTCCAGTGGAGGCTGCCATAGGGGGGGATGGTCCAGTGGAGGCTGCCATGGGGGGGGGATGGTCCAGAGGAGGATGCCGTGAGGGGGGATGGTCCAGTGGAGGCTGCCATAGGGGGGGATGGTCCAGTGGAGGCTGCCATGGGGGTGGATGGTCCATTGGAGGCTGCCATGGGGGGGATGGTCCATTGGAAGATGCCATGGGGGGGATGGTCCATTGGAAGATGCCATGGGGGGGATGGTCCAGTGGAAGATGCCATGGGGGGGATGGTCTAGTGGAAGATGCCATGGGGGGGATGGTCCAGTGGAAGATGCCATGGGGGGGATGGTCCAGTGGAAGATGCCATGGGGGGGATGGTCCAGTGGAAGATGCCATGGGGGAATGGTCCAGTGGAGGCTGTCATGGGGGCGGGGATCCTATTCTAAAGTGGTTTTGTCTTAATGCTTGACTTTTAATTGCTTGAATCAACTTCAGATACCACAGAAGAACTATAGTAAAACAGGAACTTTAAAACATTTGGGCAGGGGCTGGGGAGATAGCTCAGCTGCTGGGAGCACTGGTTGCTCTTCCAGAGGACTCAGGTCTGGTTGTCAGTACCCGTATGGCAGCTCAGAACTATCTGTAACTCCAGTTCCAGGGGATATAGCTCCCTCTTCTGGCCTCGCATATTTATGTGGTACACAGACATACATGCATGCTGGAGAACAAATTCACATAAAATAAAATCTTTTTTTAAGTACTAATGCTGAGTATGTCAACATCATTTACTTTTTGGAAATGAGATGACTAAATAGTGGCCAAATACTGAAAATAACTTCTAGATTTACTTCATGTGCACGAGTGTCTGTACCTGTCCGGTACCCAAGGAGACAGAGGAGGGGCATCCGATCCCCTGGAGTTGCAGTTAAAGGTGGTTGTTAGCTACTATGTGGGTGCTAGGAACTGAACCTGGGTCCTCTGAAAGAGCAGTAAGAGCCGTCTGTCACCTCCTCAGATGCTGAAAATACTCCATGATTTGCAACATGCTATCAAGTTGTCTATGATTTAGAAACACAATGCGTGCCAGTGTTGACACTGAAAGCTGATTTTAATAGCTCATTCAGCCTCACATTTTAAACGAATTAAATATGGGTCCTCAAGGTGAACCAGTTTACCATTCAGTGTTTCAAATCATTGCAGCATTCCACATCAAACTAAAATCACAGCGAACTCAAATTAAGGCAAATAATTTCATGCATTTTGATATATTGGTTAAACACAGTCCTGAGAACATCAGAGATTATGTAGTTTTGCTTTGAATTTGATGCAAGAATTTGAAAATATTTTCAAGTTTCTGAGAAAATAATATTTTGGTCTACTTGCTACTCCAGTTTTAGTCACTAAATGATTCTTGCCATGTTTCAAATGGAATGCATAGAGCTGAGGTCTGATAGTCAGCTTAGAGGAAAACAATGATTATATCCCCTTACTAGACTTTTCTAGGTCCTATCTCCCAGAAACAATATCTCTTCAAGATCATATCTTATGCCACGCAGTGGTGGAGCATAGCTCTAATCCCAGCACTCAGAAGGCAGAGGCAGGAGTATGTCTGAGTTTGAGGCTGATGTGGTCTATAGAGCAAGTTCCAGGATGACCAGGGCTACGCAGAGAAGCCCTGTCTTGAAAAACCGATGATGATGGTGATGATGGTGGTGGTGGTGGTGATGATGATGATGATGAAGAAGGTGATGATGATGATGAAGAAGAAGAAGGTGATGGCGGCACCTTACTCATGGCATCACCTTTGGGCAGAATACAGCATACCAAGAGTAAAGCTGGAACCAGAGCCTCAGATGAGCGCCTTAATCCAGAGAATGGAAGATGCATCCATCAAGCACTGATGCCTCCGTTTCTGAAATATGACGCCAAATAGCACCTTAGTTTACGTCGCCCTCTTTTGTAATAAAAGCATCAGAGACTCAATGAAGTACTATTACTTGGTAGTGATTACAGGCTTGAGACCTGGTTGACAGGATTTTTTTGTTGTTGTTTTGAGACAGGTTTTTTTGTTTTGTTTTTTTTTGTTCTTGTTTGTTTTTGTTTTTGTTTTTTGGTGTTTTTGGGGGGGGGCTTTAGCCTTGGCTGTCCTGAAACCCATTCTATAGACCAGGCTAGCCTCAAACTCGACTGCCTGCGTCTGCCTCCTTGAGTGCTGGGATTAAAGGCGTGACCACCTCCGCCCACCCCTGCTCTGTGCTGTAAACCTGTCATTTATGCCGGTTTGCTATTCTCCATAGCCTTCCCTGAGCCACATTAATCATAGAATAACACTCTGGCCACACTCTAAATACACAGACGTTAATAGAAGCTGATGCGCTAAGGGTCTGTGCATGATTTCCTGCTATTCATTCCCAGGGATATGCAAAAGAAATCTCTGAATAATAAACCTGTCAAATCAAAATGGGGGTCATTCTTTGAGATTACAATTTATTTTCCAGCTACCTTTGGAGGGGTTTTTAAGTAACAAATTCTTCTCATTTCAAAATGAGTATTGTTTTTTTTTTTAAGTGTGACCCATATCCTGGAGGCCAAAAAAGGGGTATCAAGAAAGGACATAAATTGCAGGTAAATGATTCAGGGCTTTGCTGTATATGTTTCCGTCATGGGAAATGGATTCGTTTTGGATTTTTAAAGACCGCATCAACCCCTAATTCTTTTTCTTAGAACGGTTTCACTTCTCTAGTCTTGGGACAGCACGAGAGCTGAAGGAAAGCCGTGGAAGGAGATGGATGGATAGGTATCCCTTCAGCTCTCAAAGGTGGTCATGGTCAGCCAGTATTTTAGTAGTTGCCAGGGCACCCAGGAGCCCCTCGCATGGCGCAGGGTGGGTGGTCCTGCTGGAGGGGAGAGGGTCCGGGTACAGGCCCTGTGCGTGAGGGTCTGGGAAAGAAGGACCGGCAAGGAGAGGACGATAGGCAGAAGTGGCCGCGGCCATCTCTTCATGGCATCCTGTCTCAAGGCTAAGGCTGAGCAAGAACTTCTGGAGCAGCACGAAGAGAAGCGACCGGCGGGGCGGGGCGGCTGGGTGTGGGCGGGGTTTAGGACAACGTGGGGCGGGGCCATGCATTTAGGCTGGGGGGGAATGGGCGGAGCGATGCGCCTGAGAGGCGGGGCTACAGGCCAGAGGGACAGGCTAGGGCCAGCAGGGAGCATTAGGCTCTGTGGCAGCGGGTGAGCCTGAAGGGTGGAGTTTGTGGGCGGAGACTGGACTCAGGCTAGCGTGAGTCACTGCGGGTGTGGGTTGGCTGCTGACCCACCAGTTGTCAAGACACTGGATGCTTAAAACAAATATACCTACAAACCCTGACCTAGGGGGATTTTCTAGAACAGAGCTCTGGACGTTGAGCATGAAACCTAAACAGGCACGTCTCTAGGGAGTGTTCGAGGAAGCCAGGGTCTCTTAAAAAGCACGGTCCTGTTGCTGGAGCCCAGCTGGAATGACCAGCGTGACCTGTGAGTCCATCAATCAGCGAGGAGACACCCCCCTCCCCCAACCAGCAGCGCCACAGAAGAAACCAGCTCCCTCAGAAGAGGGGCAAAACCGAGGAGGCAGGATGACCAGCAGCTGGACTGCACCGGCCTAACCGCCCACGGAAGGGCTTTGTAATTAAGTTATAAATAACTTTTGCGTTTTCCAAAACAGGGTTTCTCTGTGTAACCCTAGCTGTCCTGGAACTCGATTTGTAGACCAAGCTGCCCTTGAACTCACAGAGCTCCGCCTGCCTCTGCTTCCCAGATGCTGGATTAAAGATATTCACCACTATGTCCCACTCTAGGTTTGGCTTTGTGCTTAAAGATGTAGAGATGCTGTACTGGCCTTTTCATGGCCGCCAGGCACTTGATCTGACTAGGAGTGGTGAGGGAATAAGGAACAGATACACAGACAGAAACATCTGGTTTGGGGTGGCCTGAGCTCTCTGATGCAGAAGCTACAGCACCCCCAGAAACTCATCATATAGTATAGAGGTGAGCAGAGAGGTGGGGTTACTATACACAGCTTTAGGACACACAGCTGGAGCAGGCAGACGTCACTCCTGTACCCCATGCCTTCTTCAATTAGCTAATCTTTGTAGGAAGCAGCCTCAGTAGGGGAGCCGTCTTCAATCTATCGACATGGGGATGGGGCGCTATGGGGTAGGCATTTTCTGCACATGCTATCAATATTCACACTTGGGCTAGGGAAAGATTTGCCATTTCCCGCGGGAAAGAGTCTATTGGGTTCTTGACGTGGTGACAGCATGTGTCCACTGGGAACTTCACTCAGAACTCCTCGGTGCCCCACCGTGCTGGCTGTGCCCCCTTGTGGCAGACTGTGGTCTTTTAACCCAAACCCATTCATCTGCGCCCTCTTCTTTCATCCGCCACAACAGAAGAAGCTGGAGAAGTCACTGAGTTCACCAAGAACCGCAATGAGGCTTCAGCGGAAAATGGCTTTAAGAGCTTTTTGCCTTTTTCATGTAAACAAATGTAGCCGGTTTTGATTCCTGGTGTCTTAGCTACCTGACCTGGAATAACCTTGTGATACCGCAAGCTAAAGTAGCGATTTTGTAATCATGAAGCAAGAAGCCAGCATGCTAAGAGAATAAACTTGCCCACATCCTTGGTGACATCGCTGAGCAGCTCCTCTCCCCCAACCCTGGGCAGCCACTTTGAGACTTATTAAGAGTGTAAAAGCCAGGCTCACGCCTCTAATCTGAGCACTCGTTAGCCTACACCCAGACTATTCAGGCAGTCTTGTGCAGGAAGGTCTCAAACTCGAGCTGCCTAACCAGACTGTGTCTCAGAAAAAAAGTCATTGATAGGTGAGGGGTGTGTGTGTGTGTGTGTGTGTGTGTGTGTGTGTGTGTGTGTGTTATTAGACCATGTTTAGACCTAATTGAATTGATTTTATTCAAAAGAGAATCACCACATAGTAATTTGAAGTTATTTATTTTTTCAAAATTGGCTTCTTGGTGAAATGTTTTAGAAAACATTCCAAGTGCATACTTTTAATTTTCTGTATTTAATCTCTATTTCAACACTTCCAAATATACATAAAAACAGAAGCCATCGTATGACTCTTTCTTCACACACCCGTGAGAGGTCAACGACTTTCCTGGGACAACGCATAAGCCTCAAATCCCCAGCACCAGATATTGATAGAAGGTCTGTCGGGTGCGAAACCCAAACTTTTGTAACATTTTCTGCTGCTCAGGGTGACTATTTACAGCCATTTTTAAAGGACATTTTGTTGAATTTTCTTTATCCATGAGTCTCTCAACCCAGTTTAAGAGCAAGCTGTTCCTGAATAAGGGTCAGAACAGGAAGGAAACACTGAAGGGATACACCTGGGGACTCCTTCCGCCTGCTGTGCAGAAAATACCAAGGGAGGGCCTAGCAGCTCTACCTATCCCTTCATTTCCTACCTGTTTGTTGGGTACAGGTTTGGACTGTTCAAGTGTCTGCCAGGTTTCCACCAGTCTGGACATTAGCCAGCCACTAGCCCTGGCCACTGAAAGTCCTCCCCGAATCAAAACTGTTCTGAACACAGGCAGACCTTTGCTGTTCTTGGCAATGTGAAACTCCCATGTGCTTGTGAGCTTTGGGTTGTTTTTCCAGATGTGATTCAGAGGGTACCCAAGGTCTGTCAGCCAGACTGTCACCCCTGTGTGGAAGCTGCATCTTAGCCTCAGAAGGCAAGAAGGCCCCCATCCCACCCTGGAGCTATAGGTACCCACACCAGCCACGGCTTCTATATCAAACCCTGACCAACAGGTTTGCTGACTTTCAGGAATAGATCAGCCGGGAAAGGTAGGCACTTGTCAAGTGGGCAGGAGGAGCTCTGGGCTTGGGCCTTAAAGCACACATGGGTCTGTGCGGCAGCCTGGAGTTGCCAAGCACACATGGTTGGGGCTTTTGGTGCGTGTGTCTCTCTGGGCATTTGGGGAACCCTTGTTGACTCTAGTGCCAACTGAAGAGAGATTGCAGCCTGAAAGTTTCTACTGATTTGGAAAGCCGTGGGGCCTACACTCCGTTCTCAGGTTTTAAGTTATGTGTGCCTTGTGTTGGTCAACGTGTCTAGAGTGACTATCAGTATTCTCTCTATAAGCTATTTTTTTTACAAGTAATGCCAAAATGCATTTCCAAACTAAACATTCCTGTCAGCTACTCCCTGTCACCTGTTCAGCCTGCCCTAGAGCTTTGCAAGCAGCAAATGACTTCAGTCCCTCTACCATACCACGTGGCTCCTACCAACATACATAGCAGATGTAGACTCTGGCAAGATGTAGCTGTGTCTGTGATGACAGACACTAAAACTTACAGGAAACTCTAGCTCAGTGGGACAGGTAAACACCCATCATTACGGGGCCTGGGCCCTTAAGCTGCCAGACATTTTCTTGATTAATGATTGATCGGTGCAGGAAGAACCAATTTACTCTTGGTGGCGCCATGCATGGGCATGTAGGTGATCCTAGGTGTATTCAAACAAGCTGAAAGTCCCGCATGGTGACGCATGCTGTTAATCCTGGCACTCAGGAGGCAGAGGCAGGCAGATCCCTGAGTTCAAGGCCAGCCTTGTCTACAGAGCTAATCCTAGGACATCCAGAGAGCTACACAGAGAAACGCTACCCCCTTCATTGCAAGAAAAGAAGTTAAGTCCTAGAGAGCAAGCCAGGAAGCGACATTCCTCCCTGGTTTCTGCCTGGAGATCCTGCCCTGACTTGCCTCAGTGAGGGGACTATGACCATAAAATGAATAAACTCTTTCTACCCAAGTTGCTTTTGTTCACAGTAGCTATCGCAACACAACTCTAAAAATCTAGAGGCAATACCCAAATCCAAGTGAGACAAAGTCTCCTTAACAAAAACTATCAAGAGAGGCTTGGCACCCAAGGCAGACAGAACCTGACTGAAGAGCTACAGAAACGTGTGGGCACCTACAAGCATCTCTTCATTGTCTCTGTGGCCAACATGAGGAACAGCAAGCTGAAGGGCATCTGGAAGGCCTGGAAGCACAACCAGATGTTCTTTGGCAAAACCATGATGATGGCGGCCTCGGGTGGAAGCCCATCTGATGAATACAGACAGCCTGCAAGAAGCTGAGAGGTGATATTGGGCTCCCTTTTACCAACTACATGAAGGAGGAGGTGACTGACTGGTTCACAAAGTTCATAGAAATGGGTTTTGCTTGAGTTGGGAACAAAGCAACTTTGACTGTGAGCCTGGAGCCAGGACCCCTAAAGCTGTTCCCTCATTCCGGGGAGCCAAGGCAGCTGGGGCTGCCCCACTGCCCTCAAGAAAGGTGTGGTAACCATGGTATCTCACTATGAAGTATGGAAGCAGGGGGATGAGCTGACCTTAGAGCAGGTCCATGTCCTGAAGCTTTTGTGAGATGCCCAGTCGGGAAGGTTCCAACAGTTGGTCTATGACCGGTCTGAGAGCGTACCAGAGTCTGAAGGAGAAAAGGAGGAGGAGGAGGAGGAGGAAGAGGAGGAGAAGGAGGAGGGGGAGGAAGAGGAGGAAAAGGAGGAGGAAGAGGGGGAGGGGGGAGGAAGAGGGGAAGGAGGGGGAGGAAGAGGGGGAGGAGGGGGAGGAAGAGAGGGAGGAGGGGGAGGAAGAGGGGAGGGGCCTATTCTAGGACTCAAGACTCAGCCTTTCCAAGTTCATCATCTCCACTGGACCACCCAGGACTGCTGTCACCCCTCTAGATGGAGCAGCTGTTTATTTTCCTTTGGATAAAAAGAAGGGAAGGTAACGGTTTAGGGGGTGACTTCGTTTCTATAAAGAATACAATTTTGCCTGCCTCTGCCTCCCTCGTGTTAGGATTAAAGGCGCCCGCCGCCACTGCCCAGCCGAGTCTGCTAAACTTAAGGTCATACTGCTTACACGAGGTGGTGATATCTCCACCATATGACGAAGAACAAACCTCCGAAGACCGAGGGCCGCTCTTGTTCTCAGCACAGCGGGGCAGCAGAGAGGAACCCAGTTGTTAGGGTGGCCTGGTGGAAACTTGCGGTGCGGACCTCTAGAGGCATTACACTAGAAAAGGAAACAAAACCCTCCAAATGAGCCCAAAGGTGCTTCCAGTTCCATCTGGCTGCGCTCTCCCTTGGCTAGGAGACCAATCCTGTCAGTCCGGACCCTGGCACCAAGACCTTGCCTTGAAGGTTGCAGATCACAAACTACTCCTTAAGCAAGAACACGTGCTGAGATCCTCGGGTCGGAGAGGCGCTGTTCCTCACCTGACAGTCTGAAAGGTTGAGGCTAAGTGCATCTCAGCGAGGTCATGGTCTTGTGGTAAATGGAGAGAGCAGGGAATGGATGTCTCATCTCTCGGACGCGACGGAACACCAGTTTGGATCGGACGGTGAACTAAAGTCCCCAGTAGAAGGCAGTATTTAAAGAGTATGTCAGGCGCGTGTGCGCGCGCACACGCGCGCACACACACACACACACACACACACACACACACACACACCCCACTCACAAGTACCTAATCATCACGGTAGCTTCAGAATGAACGCCACTTTGCATTTCTGCAGTCCCACTCGGGGAGACTGAGGCTCAGAACCCAAGGGTCTCATCCGGGGTCGCAGACGTGGAGGGTGGGGTGGGCGTGGGAGGGAACGCTGCGGCGTCGGCGGCGGAGTTTCCCAGCCCTGCTCAGCCCGCAGCCCCCGGCTGCCCTTATAAGGCCGCGGGAATCCGGGCAGGGTCCGGGCTCCCGAGGCTCTCCGCCGCTGCAGCCTCCTCCGCGGCGAGGAATGTGTGGAATCTCCCTCGCCCGCAGCGCGCCCCCGGCAGGGAGGACCATCCTGGAGTACCTGGCCCGGGCGAGCACAAGCCCACGGGGCGCAGTCCGGGTTCCCGCTGTGGCTCGCGGGTACCTACCTCGCCGCTTGGGGGAGCGCGACCGTCGTCGGAGAGGCCGGGCGACGGTGGCACCACCCCACCTGCCCGGGACAGCGCGGCGGGGCCGGGACGGAGGAGGAGGAGGAGGAGCCCGCGGCTCTGGAGCCCCGCACAAAGTGAAACTCCTGGAAGCCTCGCGCCCTCGGGCGGGACCCGGACCCGGCTCTCCTGGGCTCCCAGCGCCCATGGCTCTGAGCAAAGGGCTGCGCCTGCTGGCGCGGCTGGACTCCGCTGGCCCGAGCAGCGTGCTGCTGGAGGCGCGGGGCCGCGACGACTGCCTGCTCTTCGAGGCCGGCGCGGTGGCCACGCTGGGTGAGTACCGCGCTCCCCGTGCTCCCAACGCGGGAGGGAGGGAGGGAGTTAGTGAAGGCGACCGACTTCGTGGAGACCTGGGGACTAGCGGCGCTCGGTTCCCGGACGGGCAGGACCCCGGCGGTTTGGGGATCGCCAGGGACGCTTGTCCGCCGGAGTACTGTGTGCGGCGGTGGTGGGTGGGTGGGTGGGGGTGCCGGGGTGAGGCGGGACACCAGAGAGCTGGCACCCCTGGCTGAGCGAAGTGTCCCGCTCGCCTGGGGGAGGGGGAGGGCTCCGGGTGCTTTCTTCCCGGGGGTTTGGGAGGCAGGCATCTGTTCCTGGAGAGCCAACTGACTCTGAGTCCGCTCCTAGCGCTCAGTGCTGAATCCTAGCATGTTCAGGACACCCTGAGGAGGGTGCCCTGCGGAGGGTGCCCTGAGGAGGAATCCACCTAGTGCTCCCTTGCTTGTGCACCTGTTGAACACACCAAAGCCGCATTGCCTTGCCTGAACGGGTGACACGTAGGCACCAAAACAGACTTTGAGAAAAGTGTCAATGGCACCCTTCATTTGTCCCCTATAAATACTCCATCAGAAGCAGGAATAGAACCTGGAAGCAAATATGCTCTCTGGTGACTTTATCTTTATACTGGGTGTTAGGCGATGGCAAGCCATTGTATTTCATCGACTGACTTCAGAAATCTTGAGAATTAGCATTCTGCTAAGGACCTTAGAGACAAAATCTTACACAACCTTTACAGTTTTAGCTCGTAATAAAGATAAACAAACTGAGGCCTAAAGAGGCTAAGTAAGACACTTGCTCCAGGCAACACAGTCTCGTGTGTGGCTATTTTGGTGATGTCATGCGGTGCATGCCTTCCTGGTAAGTCCAACTTCCGGATCCCTAGTTTTGTAATTGACATTTGCAAGAAGATTTGGGTAGCATAAAGCCAACAGTCAGATAGGATCGGTAGGATTTTAATGATGAGCCTCGAAGGGCAGGTTTAAAACAGTGGGTGTCCAGTTGTCCATCCTCCTGGTGTTTCTAGCTAAACAGAATCACTTCTATTTTTAAGAGCTAAGAAATGCAAAGCACTCATTTGCAAAGTGCTTTCTGTCTCCTTTTTTTTTCAGGTTTATATATGTCGACTCAAGCTACGACATACATATTTGTGTGTGTACATGCACATGTCTTAAAGGGGGCTCGTCGATTTCCACTCCCTGGACCATGCCATTCATGTGTAGCTTATCAAGCTGGGTGTGGTAGAATATACCCCATGTTCTGGCCAGTCAAGGTGGGAGGATCAGTGGGAAGATGGATTAAGCCCTAGAGTTTCATTACCAGATTGGGTCACCTAACCAGACCTCCAAACTTGCAGGCAAATACAGATACAGAAAAGAGAAACAGCAAATAGCTGGCTTGCTGTCTGTCACTTGATCAGGGAAGGAGGATTCTGTGTCCAAAGTAGACAGTCATGGAATAATCATCACATTATTGCAGTGCTGGCTTGAAAAGTCCAAGCTTGGTCATTTGTTGCAGCCTTGAAAGAAAACCATGGATATTTCCACTCCATTTTAAGTCATTTACTCCAATACACATTCCTCAGAACCCAGAGATAAATTTCATGATATAAAGTTACTGTGACTTCACAGAGGCTGAAATGCCTTTCAGTTGGGCGTCAGCAATGCCAATCAGTGTTCATGGCCCAGTGAGAGTGGTTTGGAAGCCACTTGGAACAGGTGTCTCCCATCAGGCAATTTGAGTTTGGACCACGATGCGTTTTCATGGTGGCGATGATGCAGTACTTTGGATTACAGCAGAAGTTGTCATGAAGAGAACTGTCACATTCTAAACCTTCTCTTCTGTTCTACACTTCTATCTCCGCACCTAACTGGCTGCTTTCAGTAGACCATTGGCTGAATTACTTACAGTTTTAGGTTTCTTTTCCTTGATCAACAAAATGAAACTTTTTTTTTCTTTCTTTCTTTCTTTCTTTCTTTTTAAAGAAATTGTAGTCTTTGCTGATAATGTTGTGAGAGGATTACAAGAGAGCCTCTGTTATTAGAAAGTTATTGCTTTGCACTTTTAAAACATCCTAAATGCCTCATGGTGGCATGGAATAACTCTGAATTTGAGTCTCCACCCTTGGTCTTTCTTTTTCCCCAAGGAATAGAACTGGAGAGGTGGTGATGGCCCATCTTCCAGAAGACTAGATCATGGGACCTAGCACTTACGTGGCAGTCTACAACAGTCTATAACTCCATTTCCTGGAGATCTGATGCTCTTTTCTAGCCTCTGAGGTCATCAGACACATCTGGTATACAGATGTATATTCAGGCAGAACACCCATATACATAAAATAAGAATAAATCTTTTATTTATTTTATTTATTTATTTTTCTTTTTGTGAGACAGTATCTCATAGCCCAGGCTGACCTGAAACTCACCTTGCCCCGACCTCCCAGAATAAAAGACGTGTGCCACCCCACTGAGCTAATCTTTTTAAAATATTTTAATTTTTAATGTCATGTTTTTGGGGGGGTTTCCCAGCACATATGTCTGTGTACCGCACATGTACAGTGTCTGAAGAGGCCACAAGAGCTAGCTGGGTCCCTGGAACTGGAGTTAAACATAGCTGTGGGTCACTATGTGGATGCTGGGAATCAAACCTGAGGCTTCAGGGAGTGTCCACTGGGTTTAACTGCTGAGCCAACTCTCCCCCACCCTACCCCATCCCACCCCAAATAAATAAACCTTCAAGGAAGGACGGAAGATGCACTATCTCCTGAGTGGTGGCGGCAGTGGGGGAGGCAGAGAGGCGTGTGAAGACAGTATGTTTATGGCAGTCTAATCCTGACTCCTCCCTTATGGGTGAGGGGTGTGGCCGCCTGTTCTGTCCCTTGGTCTAGTTCTATGCTGGGCGGCTTTCCCAGTGAGTCTAGGCTCGGAGCCTAATGGAGTACAGATTCCTGCCTTGTGGGGAATGGTCTTTCTTGGCCTCTGTGTTCTAAATTCTGTCCACACTTTTACCGGGCACAGTAGGCGGCCTGCATGACTGAGCCAACAGTTGTGAGTGTATCTTTGCCCACAGTGTGAGCCAGGACCTTCCTAGTACCTGTCCTACTGGAGGTGCCATCTTGAAAAATGTCTCCTACTGTGCACTGCCTTACAGGTTTTAGGCAATTTGGAAAGATGGGCTCTTGGATCGGACACTGAGTTTATGAAATGCTAACAATAAGCAGTTGGTGAGGGAGGGAGTCTGTAACCTGCCCTCGCCTGTTCTAAACTACCCTCCTTTTCCAAGGCAAACTTTGCTAATGGTCTTTTCACAAGATCATCTTGCCTGCTAGCAGGAGGCTTGCTGAATGTAATTCCAAAGTCCTGTTTCTATAGAATTCAGTTAAGAATCTTTTGTGTGGATCAATGATAACAGATCTTCTAGAGGCAAGAGATGCACAGATACTTGCATCAGTCTGACAGGCCTTCCCAATCTTTGTGGAAGTGTTTGGAGCCTTCTTTGTAGTATGGATGTTCGGACTTTGAGTCCTGGGACCGCAGTACCTGCTGTTTCTTCTTTCTCTGTCTTTTGTAGACTCAGGGTAGACAGACAGAAACACGTTGATCTTCATTAGATTCCAGCTGCTTTCAGAGTGAGTGCTGGTGCCCAAAAGTCCAGGGTTTTCTAAACAACCCCCAGGAAGGGCGCCTGGGGAACAGCCCTGTGTGTACACCTGGGTTTGCTGACTGAAACTCTACCTCATCCTGCTCTAACCTTGTCCCTATAGACGGATGACAGTCAGGGAGAGGTAGAGAAGGAGGCTGGAGAGACTTAAACAGTTGGTGAATGCTCCTAAATTTTGGGGGGTTTCCTGGGGAAAGGTTGCACATGACCAGCTCGTTTCCTGACTAGCCTAGTGGCCTCGACCATGTTTGGTCTGCATGAGTGAGGTGGCCCTGACCCCAGCTAGGCTCCTTCAGAAATGTTCATTTTCTTAGGCTCTGTAGCCAAAATGTGTTAAGACCATTGCTGGGAACCATTAAGGGGCCATTGTATAGATCCAGAAGAGAGGTGGACACAGAAACGTCCTGACCTGGGCAATTGGAGCGCTGCGCCAGGGTCACAGAGGCTGATGGCCCCTCATTGCTGTATGTGGACCCTTTCCACAGAGACGGTTTCCTTCTGCACCCTGTTTATAAAAATGAAAACTAGGTAACTATGTCTTTTTTCCTCTTGCAAAGTTGTTGTTACTTCAGTTCTGAATGGTCTCCCATTGGGACAGTATGGCTGAAAATTTTATTTTATTTATTTATTTATTTATTTATTTTGGTTTTTTGAGACAGGGTTTCTCTGTGTAGCCCTGGTTGTCCTGGAACTCACATTGTAGACCAGGCTGGCCTCGAACTCAGAAATCCTCCTGCCTCTGCCTCCCAAGTGCTGGGATTAAAGGCGTGCGCCACCACTGCCCAGCTGAAAATTTTATTTTTAACATTTAATCGTGAAAATGTTCAGTCACACAGAGAAACAGAGGGGAAAAATCAACCTTTGTGGACTTATATGTAGTATTATTGGTTATCAATATTTTGATAAATTAATATTTTTCCACCCACTCCTGTGAGTAAAAAGAGCCTCCTAAAATGTAATCTGTATTGTGTCAAGTGAGATTTTACTTTTTTCCCATTGATTCTCTCTCTCTTATTTCCATTCAATTTGTTTTATTCTGCCATACATTAAAAAAAATATAGACATCTTTATGCGGGCAAAGTGATGTTGCGATACATGCAATGTATCATATAAACAATGTGGAATAACTAAATCAAGCTGCTTAGCATATCCATCTCAAATACAGTTGTTATGTTTTGTCTCTTATGATAAGGGAATTAAGATTTACTTTTTCGGCCAGTTCGAAATGTTCACTACACTGTTACTGACTCGAAGTCATCTACAGACTATGCAAGTTCATAATCACAATAGAAATGGTGTGAGTGGATTCAGGTCATTTGGGGGAGTTGGTGACCCTTGACTGGGGGCTCACTGGGGGCTCAGGAGGAGACCCCTTTATTAGAAGTAGCCAAGGGACTATATCTACTAGTCTCTGTGCTTGTCCTCCAGTCCTGCTCCCCAGCCCCCTGCACCTTGCAAACTACCCAGCCTGTTTCCTGATATAGAGATAGACTCCTTCCTCAGGCCCCTGTCTGATTAGCTAATGGAGGTGGCTACTATAGGCCCCTGGGGTGGGATGGGGCAAATGGAATGGAACCTAAGGTAGCTAGGCATCTGCTGTGTGTACTTGAGACCCCTGTCAGGGGCAGCCAGCCAATGGGGGAGGCAGTGGAAGAAGCTAAGGAGACAGGCTTGAACAGCTCTGCCTGTTGGCCACATTTTAGACTTGGCCCTCGCTGGTCAGTCATGGAGATATGCTTCTCAAAATAGAAGGACGAAACATGTTTTGATTATGTTTGATTAAAATAGAGAAGCAGTTCATCATGGGAGGTATGGAAGATCATGGTCCTCTGACCCTAGGCTCTACAGACTGCCAGGCTGGCCGCCTTGGGCACATATGCCAGCCTGTGGGACATGGCCTGCTTCTGGAGCATATATATATATATATATATATATTCTTTTTAACTGCTCAGTTTCTACATTCTTGCCAAATGAGGACAGGGACCACTTCCCCCCTACTTGATTGCCTTTCAAGCCCCAGATAAACGGATCTGAGTCAGACTTGGAAACTAGGTTGGAGTCCCTAAACATGTCCGAGTGGGCCGTGTGGTATGGTGGCCAACCTACTAAGAGTCAAAAATCAAGCCAGGCCAGGAAGATGTCTGAAAGTGTGGAAGTTTCAGAGCTTCTCACCACACTGTAAGACACAAGGCTGTCTTCAGGCAGGCTGACTCCTTCCTCAGTCCGAAACAGTCCAGCTAAAGGCACTTCGCATTTTTAAGACCCTACTGGAAGGATTTCACCTTACTGTGGCTGTTCTTTCTTCAGGAATATTTAGGTGAACAAAAGGCCTCAAGAGTCATCAGGGCCTTGATCCGGAACTCTGCCTGAAGCCGTCATGTCAGGAAATAGACGCAGACCAGGAGCCCGTTTGGCTTCAAGGGAGTCTGCTGCAAGTAGCCTTGAGGTTTTTAACCAGTCCAATAAGCTTTGGTTCAACCTGACAATAGCTGGCTAGCATTTTATAATATGAGCCAGGTGCCATTTTAAGTGGTTTACATGTGTCCATTCAATACTCAGAATAAGGCGGATACTAGTGAACTCTATATTATACTTGGAGAAACTGAGGCACAGAGAGGCATAAGAACATGTCTGAGGTAAAATGCCATCCTTGCTATAAAAGTAAGCAAATATATATATTTGAAGAAAGATCTGTTTGTCCTGTGGGCTCGCTGGTAAGTCTATCCGCCTCACAGTCCTTCCAATTAGAGCTGGTTTCATCTGACACACTTTTTAACAGAGGAGGCTCCTGCTTGGAAGCAAGTCTCCTACTTTTTTTGAGCAGAGCTGGGGCATTACTAAAGACTAACCTGATGCTTAAAGCAATGTGTCTGATGCTTCAAGCCTCCATTTCTTGGGGACAGAGCAGAGCCCAAGCCCTGGTGTTCTTGGCTGTGGATGTCTTAGCATGAACAGATACTGAGGCAGCATCCAGGGGCTGAGTGAAAAGCAGTCTCCGCACGGGGTGGTGGTTGAATGAGAGTGGTCCCCATAGTCTCGTGTGTTTGAATTGCTTATGCTCCAGCTGGTGGAACTGTTTGGAAAGGATGAGGAAGGAATGACTTCGTTGGAGGAGGTGTGTCACTGGAGGTGGGCTTAGAGATTTCAAAAGCCCCTCCGATGGACATTCTCACCCTCTCTGCCTGCAGAGAAGGATGGAAGCTCTTAGCTACAGCTCCTTGAACTCACCCTCTGAAATCCTAGTAAACTCTCAAGTTGCCTTGGCTGTAGGTGTTTCACCTCAGCGAGGAACAATAACTAAGACAGTCACACAGCGGAAACCCTGTCACCTCAGGCTCCCCAAGGGCTCTCCTAGGAATATGAGGACTGTTACAGATGAGCGGGGTGTCCTGAGTTCTGGATTTGAGTCAGACGTTTCTAAGTGAGGTAGGCACTGTGGGAGCAGACCCACCCACTCCCTCCTCTCCCTGCTCAGCCTGTCCTCTACCAGGCAGGTGTTCAGAGCAGTGCTGGGCACAAAGGTACTGGGCAGGCACTGGCATCTTTGCCAAGGATTGTGTGGGAAGGCTAGGTGCACCTGGCAGGTCACGCTTGTCTGTACTTATGATATATGGGACTGGCCTGGTGCTACTCGTTCCTGCAGTTTCCTGGCTTAACAAATGCTTCCGAGCGGGATTCTTTGGGAGCGCATTAGCCACTGAGGACAGGTGGCAACTTGTTCTGGTGGCTTGGGACATGTCCTGATGTATAAACATGGGGGTCTGAGTTCAACCTGAAAGCAGCTTTTTCAGGAAAGTGGGATTCCCTGGTGAGGGCTGCCATGTCGGGGAGCGGGAGCTCTCTCCCCGCCTCTGTGCTTGTTCTGCTATGCCTTCAAGTCCCAGAGGATGATGGGCCTCTCTCTCTTCTGCTCTCCTGGACCCCATACCCAGCAGGCGGGCACACTCCTATTTTGTCCTCAGATTATCCTGGCAGGTCTCGGGGACGCTCAGAGCCACATGTCCTCGCTGGTTCAGGGTTGCCATGGGCTTTGTCAGTGGAGGAAACATGTCATTTGCAGTAGATGCTCAGGTCCAGGAGACATGACTATCCTGTTGTCTTGTCAAGATTAAGATGAGGACTCAGGGGCTGGAGAGATGGCTCAGGGGTTAAGAGTACTGGTTGCCTTGCCAGAAGACCTGAGTTCAATTCCTAGCACCCAACTGTCTATAACTCCTATTCCAGGGGACCTGACACCCTCACACAGACATAAATGCAGGCAAAACACCAATGTAGTAAATAGATAGATAGATAGATAGATAGATAGATAGATAGATAGATAGATGGATGGATGGATGGATGGATGGATGGATGGATGGATGGATGGACGGACGGACGGACGGACGGACGGACGGATAAATTTCTTTTTAAAGATCAAGATGAAGACCCAGATGGACATTAAATCTGGCATCTAGCCAGGCAGTTTTCCTCCCTCCCATCAGGGCTACCTTTGTGTGAGGGCAGAGTATTGATGATTCGGATTGTTGGAAGTCGTCTTTACTCAGAAAAATGAAACTCTGACCAACCTTCTATCCCCCTTAGCAAACCCCTCTCTTATCTGCCCTGCCAGTCAGTCAATGGCAGAGAAGGAGGTGGCCGCTCCACTTGGTAAAATCGACCTTAGCGAGGTGGCCAACACTTGGAACACCTGCTATACTATCTTGGTTGCTGCCTTCTGGTCAGCTACATGGCCTCAGAAACGTTCTCTTCCTGAGAGCAAGCATTTGTCCACCTAGAAGCAAATACCAGCACTGTGGGGCCTTCTGAACAAGGAACTGCTTGCCTGGCTTCCCTCCTCAGGAACCTGGTGCACATTTGTTAGAGAAAGTGATGGCTGTTGTGACCACAGAGACCAGGTCATGGGACAACTCAGCCTTCGGGGTTGACTCTGGGCTTCTTCTCTGCTAGGCGTAAACCACAAAGCATGTTCAATGTTCCAAAACCTTGATTCTCCATCGACACCTCCTGGGGATCCTAAAATGCAGAGTCTGCCTCAGTGGCAGGGCAGGGTGTATGTGTGTGTGTGTGTGTGTGTGTGTGTGTGTGTGTGTGTGTGTGTAGGGTGTATGTGTGTATGTGGGGGCAGGGTGTGTGTGTGGGGGGTGTACGTGTGTATGGGGGTCATTCATCTGTATTTCTCACCAAGACTCAGGTGGTGCTGGCCCACAGGCCACACTTTAAGTGGTGAGGTTCTATTTCAGCACTACCTGGGGAGAGGAGGCTTGAATTAGAGCCCTGTCTCCCTATACCATCCTTTCCCTCGGGAAAGTTACTTAATCCTTCTACAGTTCAGAATCGTAATTGGCAAGCAAATGATCACAAAAAACATGGCTTCTCCTATAACGAGTATCCTTTTAATTTTTTTTTAAGATTTGTTTCTTTTATTTATATGAGTACACTGTAGCTGTCTTCAGACACACCGGTGGAGGGCATCGGATCCCATTACAGATGGTTGTGAGCCACCATGTGGTTGCTGGGAATTGAACACAGGACCTCTGGAAGAGCAGTCGATGCTCTTAACCACTGAGCCATCTCTCCAGCCCAAGAATCTTTTTTTTTTTTAAGATTTATTTCTGTGTATGTGTGTATGTTTGTGCAAGTGCATGCCCTTTATGTGTGGGTACCGCTGAGGTCAAAAGAAGGCATCAGATCCTCCGGAAATGGAATCACCAGATGTCCACTCTCCAGAAGCCTCCTGCCCCTCCTTTTAAAAGTATCTTCCAAACTAAGCATAGCTCTTTCTGGGATACTCTTTCCTAAACCACACAGTGGCTCCCAGCCCCTGGCAGAGCCAACTGAGGTAGACTTCTCTCGTTGGTGAGTCCTCTGCCCCTCCCTCCATTCCTCTTGTCCCTCCTGTGCCTTCTTTCCCTGCCATTGCTTCCCCTGAATGCTGTGTTTACTAGACAAGCACTGTGGCCTGAGATCCACCCCCCACACACTCCCACCCTCACTCCCACCCCCACTGCCGATGAGATTTTTAAGCCGCCGTGGAAGCGTGTTCAGAACTTTCCACTAAAAAGGGATCAAATTATATAAAACCAAAAGTAAAATGAAGAGCCATCACAGTATGGTCTGTGCACAGATGGCCTTGTCGTCCTGGGTTTCCGAGTGAGCATCTGACCTTGGTGACATGCTCTATTCCAGGCTTCTGGTTAGCTTTGCTGTTGGAAAACTTAGGCTACCAAGAGTTGGCCAGAAGATGCCTTCAAAGAGCAAATAGGCTCAGAAGAAAGACTGTGTGTGGGGGGGGGGGTGCTTGCCCAAGAAGGTTCGGGCTTTCGAGATGGTTTTGCCACTTCTTGGGGATCCCAGACTGCTCTTTAGTTCCTGACTGTCTTCTCTCTTTTAAGGTATTGATGATGTCCATCTTGGACACCCAGAAACTCTTAGATGTGGTCCCGAGGTGTCCAAGAGTGAAAGGATAGTCATGTCTGAGCTTCTTGGCATCCTCCAGGAGACAGATGGACAGACAGACCTGAGAGTGTACAGGAGGTCAAATCAGAGTGGAAAGTGTTGATGTGCTAGTTTGGTCACTAACTTGACACAATCTAGAGGATGGCCTGAGGAGGCGGTCTCTGTGAGAGATTGCTTTGCTCCGTTTGACCTGTGGAGATGTCCAGGAGACAAGACAGAGTGTCTTAAGGTGTCTTGGTATGGGAGAGGCTCCTTATATACTGTTGGGTGGTGAAGAACTAGGCCAGAAGGTCTTGAAAATGTTTGGTGTCAAGTTTACCTCACAAAGGTACATTTATAGAACCCAGCAATGAGATAGGCTGCAACACAGGGTAATGTGACAGAGGCCTGTAGGACGTTTTGTTGCTACAATTAGAAAGTATGACCAAGGCAGTTTATAGATTCTTTCCTGGGTTTATGGTCCCAGAGGGAGAGTCTGCATTGACAGGGGAGGTGTGGTAGCTGGTGTCTTGAGCAGGAAGTTGGTAGATCACATTTCCACTCCTAAGCAGAGAGCAGGAAGCAAGACAGGAAGTGGGGTGAGACTGTGAACCCTCAAAGCCCACCCCCAAAGGTATATGTCCTCCAGAAACACTCTGCCTCTTAAAGACTCCTTAGCTCTCCCAAACAGCACCAGCAGCTAGAAACCTAATGTTCAAAGTCCTGAGGCACTCATTCAAACCACTCCAAGGCCTTAAGCAGACTTGCATGAATATATGGCTTTAGTTTATTTAAAAGGTACCCGTTTGGTCTGGGGGTGGGAGACAGATTGATTGATTGATTATTCAGTAAAGTGACCTGAGTTCAGACCCCCAGCTCCCATGTAAAAAACCTCAGGCCCCACCATCTGCCTTTCTTCCTAGCTCTGGAAAGCGGAATCAGGAGGATCCCAGATATTCAGTGGCCAGCCAGTCTAGCAGAAGCAGTTAGTTAGCTCCAGCTTCATTAGAGACTCTTAACTCCAAATAAGTTGGAAAGCAATTGAAAAGGATATTCAGTGTTGAACTCTGGCTTCCATACGCATGCCCATGTGTAAACACATTTGCTACCAATTTGCTTGTGTAGTCCTCCCAACACACACATACACACACACATACCCATACACACACACACACACACACACACACACACACACACACACACACACACAGAGCTGGGGAAAGGGTGGATATTTGATAAATAGGGATGCTGGTAACTACTGTGGCATCTGATGGGATGGATCCTTGCTGAATGTTCAGATCAAGCCTTGCTTAACACACAGACTTAGAAACCTGGGTGTGCCTGCAGGGTGGGGCTTCTGCTTCTTACTCAGGAGAGTTCATGCAGGGGACTGCTCCTACAATCAGTAGTCTGAAACTAACTCCTCCCCCATCCTAAAGCCCCGTGCTCCCTAGGAGTGAGCCTCTCTTATGGAAATCGTATGTGCTTGAACTCCAGGTTTCATGAAAGTGACCTAATGTGCTATAAAAGTCAGCACATCTAAGGAAGTCCCAAGTGTGACATGCTGTCCAGATGTTGTAATTCACTTACTGATTTTTCTTGTCTAGGGGCTAAATACCAATCAAGATCTTCCACTAGAATCAGTATTAAATTGTTAACAGTTGACATCCTTCTACCTTTTTGAGGTTGCCAAGGGTCTTGGTTCATTTTCTGTTGATATAACAAAATACCTTGTGATAGCACTTTTATAAAGAAAAGAAGTATTTATTTAGCTCAAAATCATGGAGTATCCAAGACTATGGTGAGGACCTTGTGGTAGATAGTATCACATGGCAGGAAATTGTGTGTGTGTGTGTGTGTGTGTGTGTGTGTGTGTGTATGAGAGAGAGCGACACAGAGACAGAGACACAGAGACTGAGACCAAATCATTTGTCAAGAGAGGAAGGAGAAAGCCCTGGGCAAGAACTCAGGCTTTCTCTTTTATACCCGTTCACTTCAGTGTCTGCACCCTCAGACCAGCATTAACCCCTGTGTGAAGTCACAAGTGGCCTCCTACACAGCCAAATCTCTTACAGTTTCCACCACTTATCAGCTCTGCCTCACTGGAAACAAGCTTTCAGCGGGCGCCTTTGGGGAACAAACGGGATCCAAAGTACAACAGCAGTGCTCAGGGCTAGACAGATGTCCGGGGCTTATGTTGAAGGCGGGAAAGACTTTGCTAAGCCATTGGCCAAGCTTAGCCATACAGACTCCGAGTTATAGCCTTGTGTGAAATTAGATATTATAATGAACTACAGAGACAGGTAGGGGCTTATTCAGTATTTTAAGAAACCCTGCTTTCAAAGCCTTAGAAGAAGATATAGGAGATGCTTTCCCAGTTTTACGATGTGGAAATACCTTTAGAGTAAAGTATACAATTCGGAGGCCATAAGGGAAAGTCAAACAGAGCTGAGAAATACCTTGATGAAATATGTTGTACAGATAGAAAAAAATAGACAAATACCATGTGTGCACCTCTGAATTTTCCCACATAGCTGGTAAGAGGATATAGCATGTCTGTCTTTTACCCTGGGTCATGCTGATAGATTCGATGACACAAAAACTTCACACTGTACTGTATGAAAAGATGCCAGTGGTGTTAGAAGAAAGAATCTGGGACCTTTCACAACTCAGTAAGGGCCAAAGAGCAGTCGCCACGGCACACAAGGATGTCTGGAGCTCAGGATGTGCAGATGGGCAGTGGGGACTGGCAGGGTAATAATAACTGATTCTCAAAAGGGGATGTACAAACGGCTAGAACAATGGTACAGGCGGAGCCAGCCCTGCCTGGCCTGGCCATCTGAGCGTGAGCAGACTTGCAGGGGTGAAGCCTGAGTCCCCCCATTCTCTAGCCTCACCCATCTTTGGCTCTCCTGTAAGTCACACGGAGGGTGACTGCCAGCCTACTTTACCAGTCACCACACCCACCTGGGCCTGCAGTTGTGCCTTCACACCTGCTCCCTTCCCGTGGCATGACTCCTCCCTCCCCTCCCCAGGACACTAGGTTCTCACTTGGCTAGGCTCCCTGGTTGGGTCCTGAAGGCTTCTAGACAAGCCCAGACTGGTCTCGCCTCTTTTAGGTTCAATCCGCAGCTGCGAGAGATGCAAGTCGAAGGCTGAGATTATCAGGGCAGGACACAGGTGCTTGGAGTATGAGCTGCGTCCTAGAACAGGGGGGTCAGCAGGAGGCCAGGAGGGGTCCGCAGTGTGCGGGGCTGGCTGGGCTTTCCATCTGAAAAGGCCAGGATTGGGAAAGACAAAGCAGCTCCTTAGGTTGGAATCTGTGGCAGGTATCAGAGGCAAAATGGTCCAATCCCCCCTCCCCCAATAGATGGGGCCCCAGAACCAAGGATTCCATTGCCAAATGACACCAAATCCTGCTTGTTAGATATTCCCTTGACCCTGCTGTAATGTGCCCCTCAGCCCAGCATTTCTTAGATCCTGTTCATCCTTCGTTTGTAAAACACACAGTAGGTGTCCACGGGGGATGGAGTTTGGGAAGTCTGCTCCGACATAATTAAGCAATCTATGGATGTGCACTGACTCAGCCCAGAGGCCATTCTATTGAAGGAGAAGTGGTGAGAAGAGAGGCACAGGGAGCCTTTGGCAAGTAGCTAGAGGAAGCAGTTTGAAACTGGAAGAGGCGGTGGTAACAGGTTATCCCAGGATTTTTTTTTCTTGCCCTTTTGAGGAAATGGCAAGAGTATTCGCCGCTGTCAGTCAGAGGAGCCTCTGTAGATAGTCAGCCTGTTCAGTTCAGCAGCTATTAGCCATGGAGAAAGGGGTCAGAAGAGTCACAGGCCTGTGCCCTGAAACAGCAGAGGCGGGGATGCGGATAGCGCATGCGTGTCTGTGTCTTTATCTCTCCCGGTCATGGCGCCAGGACGCCATCCGGGACCCTGGGTGCCGCTCTTAGGTGGCCGTCAAAGCGTGCCCAATGCAGACGAACGTGCGTATCTAATATTCCTGCTTCCCACTAGCTTTATCGTCAGAGAAGCCCAAGAAAGAAACTGTGCATTGCTTTTTGATTCTGGGCTTGAATTAGCAGACGCACAGGTCGGGGTGGGGGGTGGGGGGTGGGGGGTGGGGTTGTTCGGTTCGTTCCTCAGCCTTCTGGATCTACAGCCTAGCTTCAGCAAAACACCACCCTTCAAACTATTCCTTCAGCGGTGTGGACTCCTCCAAACTGCCCTTTCCATCGGGCTGCTCTGGTTGGTCGACAGCAGCCGCGGGCTGGAGGCTTGTATGTGGCCGAGAGTTTGCTGGGAGCTGGCCCTTCTGGGGGACACCCTCGTGATCACACACACCAGTCCCTGGTCTTCTCCGTTTGGTCCCCATCCTAGGTGAAGTCATTTTCAGAGCATGTTCTGCCGCCTCTGCTAGTCTCGCGCATCTCTGACCTCGTGGTGGCCCAGGCTGCCCGCTCGCCTCACCCATAGACCTGTTTCTGGGGTGAAACCACCCCCACAACGCTCTGTTTCTGTCACCCTCACCTCTGCCCACTTCTACGTTCACCCCAATCAGTGGTCCCATAGCTTACCAAGGCCTAGGTACAGCAGCCCTTGACCCGCAGCCGTCCCTCCCCTACCCCTTGCCTGGATTCGTGCACACTTGCAGACAACTGTCCTTGTCTGAAGTCCCCAGTTGGGAACAAGTCCAGATCTCCTCATCTCTGTGCACACTCATGTTGCCAAATGTGGCGAGGGGAGAGGGAGCAGGGGGGAAAGGAAGAAGGGAGGGGGCAGGGAGGGGGAGGGGAGCGGATACCTCTCATTATTTCCAGTGCCCATGGGGTGATTTGACTGTTCCTCATCTCAATTTCTCATCTCGCCTCTCTCACCTAATCGATATGCTTCCTGCTTCACAGAGACAGTAATTAGGAGGGAACTTTTACACCTGCTTGCCAACTCTGCCCTGTGTGCCCCACGACTACCCCTTTCCCATCTCTTGGACGCTTGCCTCTACAGACTCTCTCCTTACCAGGCCGACTCCCACCCTCACAGCAAAGGCTGCTGGGAAGCTCACCCTGACACCGACCACCAGCTCATTTCCCAGGTACCCCCGTGAGTGGGGTGTTTGGCTATGGTACTGTGTGTCTGCGCATGTGCGTGCCGTGCTGCCTTTCCCTCCTCTCTGGAAGCCGATCCACTTGCCACTCCTCTGAAATCTTTCATCAGGGCCCCAGGGATGTCCACGCTGTGGAATCTTCCACCCCGCTTCTCTCCCAGACATTCACAACGGCTCCTCAAGCATTTTCCTTCCTTAGCCTCCAAACGCTTCCTGACTGTCTCACTCTGGCCGTGCCCAGCATCGAAGCTGGCACCAGCAGCCCAGAGGAGCTGGTGGACTGAGCTGTGATCAGGGGCTGGCACGCTCGCTGCGCTCAGCCTCTCTACACCTTGCTACACTCTCTCTCTAGCAGCGCACGGAGGCCTGAGTGGATCACAGCCCCGTGGTGTCTCGGGGGTGAGTGGAAGTGTTTTGTGCAGGCCCGAGGTGGGAGGGGACTTAACCTGCGGAGGGGAGAAGTGGGGAAGAACTCAGGAACCAGTTTGGCTGGTCTGTTCAGGAAGAAATGACAGGGCAAACTGGAAGAGTGGGCAGGAACAGAGCAAGGCCTTCGGGGACCCAGTGGACCAGCAATTGGTTGGGATCCACATGAAATATCTAGTGTGTGAAGACAGCTGACTGAAGGCCTCCTCCAGGAGGGTTCCCTGAGGGACACTGGCTATCTCTAAGTGGACTAGACGGTCTAGTCATAGCGTGTTGCCCCAGAGGAAGATCTGATGCCGTGAACACATGGAGAAAGGGTGTCGGCCTGCTTCCTTCTCGTCTTGTTGGACCCTTCTGCTCTATGTGAGGAGATGGCAGAAGCATCTCAGGGCTGAGTTTCTTGTCTGGTCCTGTTTTAGGTCTTTTTGTTTGTTTGTTTGTTTGTTTGTTTTTAATATACACATTGCCTTCTCAGATTCCCCGACTCTGGCTAACCCTGCACTCTAGCTATCTTGTAAGGAGCTAGTTAAACCCTCTAGATTCGGTCACTTCAGCCAAGCTAATGTATCTTGGAAGGACTGGGCTGGGGTTGAAAGTAGGAGAGTGGTAGAGAGGTGGGGGAGGGGTGTCCCCTGTTCCAACTATGGCTGTAGGAGACTCTGTTTTCTTCCCAGTTTCTCTGGGCTAAGATGTCAGCACGGCTGGTAAGCGGTTAGGCATTTGCGTGTTTAGCTGATGCTCTCTGATATCCCTCTCCCTAGATCTCTCTGTGGCCTGGACCTTTGGTGAGGGAGAGGCAGTGGGGAGGAGAGGAATGGGACTCTGAAGCTGACTGTCTGGCCAGTTGGTTTTTGTCTTGGCCTCAGCTCCTGCTTCAAAACAGATGTTTTGATTTCTGCTGTGTTTAGCAACCTTCCCGAAGCCTTTCCCCAGGGAGACCACTGTGAGAGCAGCAAGAAAGGCTCCAGCGCCTGATGACTAGGGAAGGAACAGTCACCACTGAATTCAGCATCCACACACGAAGGAGACTTTGAACAGGGCCTGTGTGTCCTCTTGAGACCCTGAAACCCAAGAAAGTGGTATCACATCGTGGCCAGGAATGTGGTCTGAGTGGTCCTTCAGTCTTGGGCTGACTACCCCATTCGTTTGACCACTCATTTTTTCTAATGTGTGGGCGGGGCTTTGGGGCAATTCCTTCTGGGCTGTAATTGTGGAAAATATTACAGAAAGAGTGGCTGCAGTTTGACTATGGAGCGGGTTGGCTTCCTAGGAACAGGGCTAGCCTGGGCTGGTCCTTCTTGAGATGAGAAAAAAAATCAGTTTTTATCATAAGCCATGTTGGAAGACATAGACAGCATCTCTCAAGGGAAACAGGACCAAACGTCGACACGCAGATAAGTCATTCCAGAAAGAGCTGTTAACTCTAGCCCTGCATATGGGGTGGGGCATGTACACGTCTGAACCTCTTTGCTGCTGTGTCCTCCGTCCCTCTGTCCTGTCCCCTCTGGTGCCTCCACTCTCTGATTAGCTCCCATCATCATTCGTGTCTGTACCGTCTCTGAGGCTGCAAGTTGATTGAGATGCCACTTTGCCATTTGGGTGTCTCACGTTCTGCTCACAATCCAGGGGCCAGGTCAGCTCTTCAGTCAGGACCGTGAGCTCCACTCTCTCTGCCATCATTCTTTGTTTAGTACCTCCTTGTCCACACCCCTGACTCCCCACTGCACTGAGAATGTGAAGCCAGCAGGAGAGAATTTTCACCAACCAACCAACCTGTCCATGCATATTGCCAGCTCACCTCTATTCCTGAGTGCTGCCCCGCCTTCAAAATTCAACAGTGGCTCTCATCTCGCTCAGAGTAAAACCCCAGGTCTGTTATGGCCAATAAGACTGTGTGATGTGTGGCCTAGTCTTTTCCTCTATGAACGTTTGGATGATTGACCCTGCTGGTTCTGTTCCAACAGGAGTGGTTCTGCCTCGGGGCTTTCGTAGAGTCTCCTTGAGGCCTTTAGTGCTCCTCCTGTCCTGTAGTGCTCCTCCTGTCCTCCTGTAGTGCTCCTCCTGTGGTGCTCCTCCTGTGATGCTCCTATCCTCCTGTCCTCCTGTAGTGCTCCTCCTGTCCTCCTGTGGTGCTCCTCCTATGATGCTCCTATCCTCCTGTAGTGCTCCTCCTGTCCTCCTGTGGTGCTCCTCCTGTGATGCTCCTATCCTCCTGTAGTGCTCCTCCTGTCCTCCTGTAGTGCTCCTCCTATTCTCCTGTAGTGCTCCTCCTGTCCTCCTGTAGTGCTCCTCCTGTCCTGTAGTGCTCCTCCTGTCCTCCTGTAGTGCTCCTCCTGTCCTCCTGTAGTGCTCTTCCTGTGGTGCTCCTCCTGTGATGCTCCTATCCTCCTGCAGTGCTCCTCCTGTCCTGGAGTGTTCCTCCTGCAGTGCTCCTCCACCCTCTTTTCCTCACTTCCATCAGATCTGTATTCAGATGCTGCCTTCATAGTAAAGTATCTCAGATCACTTTAAGATTTCACTCCGTGCCCTCTCTTCCCCACCCCCCTGTCTGCTTAACTCTTTCTCTGCCTCTCCTGTTACTTTATCCACAGTGTGCTTATTCAGCGTGTCTGTCCATGTTGGCACTTGGTAGTTTCCACCCCTTCTGCTGTGCCTGCGCGATGCCTCAGCCCCTGGTTTTCACCTCCACCAGTTCTGCCAATATCCATCCATCCGTCACCCGGGGTTCACTCTGGTGTGGACGATCTTTGTCTGGTTCACTGTCCTTTGGCTTAGATCCCACCAGACACACCACACACCACTCAGTCATGGGTTCATTGAGGACTGGCACCAGGGCTCAAGCAGAGCCCTCAGAAGACAGGTTGGTTGTGGCGGGTTAGAGAAGCAGTGTTGCCATGCGGAGAAACCTATGGAGATTTGAAAGAAGCTTGGAGAGCAGGAGCAGCCCATCTGGTTTTGAGGCATTAGATGCGGGAAAGGCAGACAACGGAAAGGCAGACATTGTGATGGGAGGTAGGCAGATGTGTGTGCACTTGCTCATGTGTTTAAAATAAAAGGAGGTTGATAAGTCAGCTCTCAACACTCACACTGTCCTGGTTCTCTCGAAAACTTTCACCTTTGCAGACGCTGGCTGACATACCCGCCTGTCCAGTCCCTGACTGTAATTGTCAGTCTGACCCTATCTAGGGGAGGGTTGTTCTCAGCCACATATGGCCCCATTCGGTAGCTGCGTTCATTCCCTACTGGGCTGGCTGGTTTTGTGTGTCAACTTGACACAGGCTGGAGTTATGACGGAGAAAGGAGCTTCAGGTGAGGAAATGCCTCCATGAGATCCAGCTGTGGGGCATTTCTCAATTAATGATCAAGTGATGAGGGACCCTTGTGGGTGGTGCCATCCCTGAGCTGGTAGTCTTGGGTTCTAGAAGAAAGCAAGCTGAGCAAGCCAGGGGAAGCAAGCCAGTAAGAAACATCCCTCCATGGCCTCTGCATCAGCTCCTGCTTCCTGACCTGCTTGAGTTCCAGTCCTGATTTCCTTTGGTGATGAACTGAATAAACCCTTTCCTCCCCTTACTTCTTGGTCATGATGTTTGTGTGGGAATAGAAACCTTGACTTAGACAGATACCCATTTGGTACTTGTGTACATTTGAAAAATGATCTGTATGTTCGAGAGCAAAAAGGCTTTCTTCTTCCACCAGTCCTCCTAGAAAAATGGAGTTTTTGGGGGCAAGAAGGGTGTGGGGTGATTCTGGGCAAGGCACTGGGAGGTGAGACTTCTGTTTTCAGGCATTTTGCATCAAGGGCAGCTGGGGTGCTACACAGGAGGTGAGATGTATGGAGGGGGTGTGGAGACCGGCACTGAGGAAAGATCGCAGAAAGCTATTTCCCGGGGAAGGGGGTACAGGCTTTAAAGGAATTGGCTCCCCAATTAAGAAAGTCACCAAGTGTAGGGATTGAGTAGGGATCCCTAAAAGTGGGGTTGGGGTAATGAGCAGTCCTTTTAGAAGATGCCTCACCTGGCGGAGGTTGATGATGCAAGCTGTTGCTAGGTAGCTGTTGGGCGGAGCCTAGCGGAATTGTCTCTTAGCCAGTACAAGTCATGATGGCTTGATGCCATAGCTTTTATGCAGAACATCGTAGAGGAAGCCTATGGTGGAGCCCAGCTAATCAACTCATAGTGTAACTGGCTGGGCAGAAATGAAGATATTTTACAGAAACTCTTAAGTCTCTCAATCTGACTATCCGATGGCTAAAACAGTGACCCCAAAGAAATGGGAATTTCATACACAAAGGAGAAAACAGACTGAGGTGGGTGGGGGGACTTGTTCCCTGAAAGATATTTCACACAGTTCTAATAACTTGTCAGACCACCTTACAGTAGGAGACAGAAGCCCAGCCAATGATATATATGTTGGTGGTGGGCGGGACCTGTGACCAGGATCGCCTAGATGTGCACATCCTTAACCCTCTATTTAAACTTTAATTTCACGTCAGGACACCTAAAACAATATTAAGATGAATATTTTGAGGGGGTATCACTAGATTTTTTTTGTCCCTTTTTCCAATGTAACTATTAAAGAATACTCCCTCTTTTGATTTTCCACTATTAATTGGGCTCTTTTAACTAGTTTATTAAGGATGGGTGACCAAACCTGACCCGAGGCTCAGGTGTGACCTCCAAGTTTGATAACCACAGCAGGACTTCATGGACATACGGTAGATGAAGTTACACTGTGTGGGTTGAGCCTCTCATCCAATGGAACCACTGAAGTCATGTGATGGACGTAGTAGGACAGTGTACTGGCTGGTTTTGTATGTCAACTTGACACAGGCTGGAGTTATCACAGAAAAAGGAGCTTCACTTAGGGAAGTACCTCCATGAGATTTGGCTGTAAGGCATTTTCTCAAATAGTGATCAAGGGGGAAGGGCCTCTTGTGGGTGGTGCCATCCCTGGGCTGGTAGTCTTAGGTTCTAGAAGAAAGCAAGCTGAGCAAGCCAGGGGAAGCAAGCCAGTAAGGAACATCCCTCCATGGCCTCTGCATCAGCTCCTGCTTCCTGACCTGCCTGAGTTCCTGTCCTGATTTCCTTTAGTGATGAACAGCAATGTGGAAGTGTAAACTGAGTAAACCCTTTCCTCCCCAACTTGCTTCTTGGTCATGATGTTTGTGCAGGAATAGAAACCCTGACTAAGACAGGGAGGTATAAGTAGAAGACAGTCCTGTGAGGCAGAGAGTGACTGAAGCTACAAGACAAGAAATATCTAAGACTGCTAGCACCAGGTGCTGGGAGCTGAAGAGATGGGACCCCCTGCAAGACCCTGGACTCACCTTGACAGGGCTGTCCCCTCACCTGTGTGAGCAGGTACTGGCTTGTTGTTTCAAGCCTCCAATTTGGTTAGTCTGAGATGGGAAGTCGGTGCTTCACACGTAATGGTCCTATCCAGAGAGGTCGGACCCGGTTTGAGTCTTCACAGCAGTAAGTGCCTGATAAAGCTGGTTTGATGAGTGAGTCAGTAATTCACAGGAACAGAATGGGAAGACAGGGCAGCCGGTTGGGTTTTGTTAGTTTAATAAATATTTGCAAAAGGCTGTTTCGGGTTGTGTTTGTTTAACTCACCTTCGCACCCCCTGTGGGCGCTGATCCCACAGGGCCACAGGTCGGCTCGGTTTCCACAGTTTCTCCGGGGCCACCTTCCCACCCCCTGAAGTGTGGACTGGACCCTATCACTTTGTTGAACGGTTTCCTGTCATTTGCTCCATCTGCTCAGGTTTGTTTACATAGCTGAATGAATGCACAAAGGCCTCTTTTGTTTTGTGGTGGACCAAGTGTAAGCCGGATGACACTTGGGCTTCTGTGTCATCTTTGTCAAGCTGCTGGAGTCAAAGTCCTTGTTGGTGTCAGGACAGTTTCACTGCTTTCTTGGAGGGGAGCTGTTCTCTACCCCTTTGTCCTGGCCTTGGCTACACCTCGATCCTGAAGGATAATGGATGAAGCCAGGGATATGTACAGCAGGCCCGGCCCCCACGTCTCCTGATGAGACTGGGAACCACAGCTCAGAGCAGGGGTCAGGCCTTTCCTTAGGCTTGTGACAATACCCAGTCTTTACCAGTGAGCTTTCTGGGTGAAGGATGCTCCCCCACCCCCGTACACCTTTCCTGAATGTGCAGCAGGGTCAGAAAGAATTCTCTCAAGCACATTGTGTCACCGTGAGGTCCCTGAAGAGGTGTCACTGTTGCTGTCTGAAGTGAAGGTATTCTAAGGAGAGGCTGTACCTACCCTTTCGCTACCACACCATGGAAACAATAGGCCCAAGAAACTGGAATTTTCCCCAGAACTGTCAGGCTGGATGTGGGAAAAAGTTGAAGCCTGGTACCAACCAGTGGAGCTTATCTCTCAAGAGTTTTTCACACAGTTCTGACAAGATGTCAGACCATCTGGCAGGACAGACCAGCACTGGGACAATAGTAGGTCATTGAAGAGTGGGACCGTACCTTGACCAGGACTACTCAGAAATGCAAACCTTCTTGCTCTCTGTTTACACGTATACCTCTCATGGGATCCCCAAGATGAATCTAGGGACCATCAGACCTCTTTGTTTATCTTTCCACTGGTGGCCGCATTGAATAAATTGTTTTTACTATTACTTATTTCTTGAATTGGCCAGTTGAAGACAGGTGACTGAGCCTAGGTCATCAGGGCTGCCAGGGCCCAGATTCTGACCCTAAGAACTGGTGTGGCCAAGGGTCACATGCTAACCCTAAATCTGTACATGTGAGATAGCGTATACCTTACTGGGAGTTGTTGTAGGCAAACGACTCTGTAGGATGATCAGATCAGACCGGGACCTTGATGTGGGGTGTGCCAGTGTCTGGGTTGCTCTTGAAAAAATGGAGGAAGGAACCAAGAGAGTGATCTGGGAAGACAATGGCAGAAGTTGGTGCTGCTGCTGCTGATGGTTCTGCTGATGGTTGGTGCTGGTGGTACTGCTGCTGGGTTCAAAGACAGGGAGGAGCTGAGAGCTAAGAAAAGCCCCAAGACTGGCTCCACAGGCTTCATGAAGGAGGCATCCTGCAGACCCTCCATCTTAGTAGTGACTCTCGCTCTGGGATGCGGATCGTCAGCTCTGCAAAGTCATTTTAAGCCACTATTACGGTCACATGATCGAGCTGCGTTGGAGGGCGTAAAGGATGGACGGGATTAAAGATCCCAGCCTGGGTTCTGGTCGTCCTGATGAACTAGGCCACCACTCTTCATTGCAGCAACCACAGAGGGGAGCCACAGTGAGAAACAGGGGATGCCCTGGAGGAGGGGGTGCTCAGAGAGTTAAACGTCTGTCATTTTTGAAGATAGCGAACAGCACCAAGTGGGGACAATGAGACAAGCAGCAATAATCCCCATGGGAATAATTTCCTCAGCTGGGTCTAAGCATACGCAGCCTTTTCTGGGCTGTCCCATTTTGCTTTCCCCGCCCCACCCCCATCACAAAGTCAGGTGGCCCATTTGACCCAGGATAGAGACACTTTGGAGGAAACTTTTTAAACAAGCATGCTTGTGTCTGGAGAGAGCAGGCCATAACACAACTCCAGAGCCATCTCTCTTTTCTTTATAGAGTAAAACAGCATTATTTTTTTAAATATTACCAATAAGGAGCTGTATGCAAGGGGTGCAGTAGAGAAACTGCCAACATGACCGATCTGTTATCAGGGGAAGGTTTTTATTGTCCATAAGAGATAGAACGTACCCAGTGGCATCTGGAAGAGCCCAGAGCAGAGAGAAAGAAGTTGATTGGGTATGGCCGAGTGGAGGGAAGGTGGAAACCAGGAGAGAAAGGGGGGTGGGGGAGGGGAGAATGAGAATATGGCATGTATCCAGAGAGCAAGAGGATGGAGATGATTGATTGATAGATAGAAGATAGATGGATAGATGGATGGATAGATAGATGGAAAGATGGGTGGATAGATAGGTGATAGATGGATAGATAGATGGATAGATAGATAGGTGGATAGATAGGTGGATGGATAGGTGATGGATGGATGGATAGATAGATAGATAGATAGATAGATAGATAGATAGATAGAAGACAGAATGAGCTGGACCTATCATGTAGAATGTAGATTATAAGGAAGATATAGATGGGGTAAGGGAAGGCCTAGATGCTTTGAAATGTGTAACAGGTTGTATGAGGGACCCTGAAGCCCAGCGTGAGTTTTGACATGCTGGTAAACACCCCAGGTAGCCATAGGTTCTTTCTGTCAAAGGCAAAGGAAATGACTCCTTTTGGGGGCACAGAAAATCCATTTCACAAGTTCCTGGGGAATGCTGGCTTTTGTCTAGCCACCAGAAATTCTCCTATAGCCCAGTGTGGATATATGGATTGCCTGTGAGACCTAACAGGAGATAGATTCAATGAAGTCAGATTGGGAAGAAAACAAAGAAGTGCACTGACTCCCAAGTCTATGGCTTGCATAACGATGCAGTCCTGGTCAAGGTGTGGTCCAGCGCATTTCTAAGCCATCTTAAAAGGGTGTCATGGTCTGTCCTGTCGGTTTTTGAAACTGAGATTTCTTCCCGAGAGATAAATTCCTCCTCTGGCTTCCACCGGCTTTATCCTTCCACAGCATGAGATTCCAGATGTCTTAGGGTTTCTGTTGCTGTGAAGAGACACCATGACCACAAGCAATTCTTATATAGAAAACCATTTAATTGAATTGGGGCTGGCTTACAGTTCAGAAGTTTAGTCCATGGTCAGCATGGCGGGAAGCATGGCGGCACGCAGGCAGACATGGTGCTGGAGATGGAGCAGAGAGAGTTTTCCATCTGGATCAGCAGGCAGCAGGGAAAGACTGTGAGCCACTAGGCCTGGCTTGAGCTTCTGAGACCTACCTCAAAGCTCACCTCCATCACGAAGCCACACCTACTCCATCGAGGCCACGCCTCCTAATAGTGCCACTCCCCGGGGGTTGTATTCTTTCAAACCATCACACCTGGGACAGTCCAATCCCTTGGGGAGCATTACTTCAGTAACCTGGCAGCCAAAGGGAAGGGCATATTTCTTTCCAGAATACCTTCACTCTTGCTAAAACAGTATGAGGCCACTTTGTCTGACTACCACGGTTGAGTCGGGTGATGTAAAGGGTGGTGTGTCTATGGTTTCCTGGACTGAGACCCTAATTTTACAAATACCTTACTTGCTGCAAGAAGACCCCCAAATGTCAACAGAGCCTACTCAGTTGTAGGGTCCAGGGTTGTCTAGTCAGGGGGCCTATGATTTCATTATTTACAACTGAGGCTATTTTGCTCGATCCCTAAAAATAAATGCCCAGTCAAGAGATTAATTCACTGAGCTGATTCTTAACCTTTGCAAGTCTGTTGGAAACTGTGGCTCCTATTCATAAATATTTACATACAATTTACATACAATTCCAGCTATTGTATAGCTTCCCCCAGCCATCCCTTGAAGTCACTGTGGCTGCCAGGGACAATCCCCTGCCATCAGGCCGGGAGCCCTGATGGTAATACATTTCATGCAGCAGCTGAATGCTGTTTTTCCACCAGGCCCCTTCTGGGCTTTGCCAAGGTCTGGCACCAGGCTCAACTGGTTCTGCATTGTTTGCACAGGGTACACTTACAGATCAGCCCAGCTCTCTAAAGTGAGTTGTAACTCTGAGGTCAGTGCAGCACTTCTGAGGTCACTTATGCACAGGTAAGAATGAGTGGCATGGTTTGGTCAGCCGTTGCACATCTTCCCAGCAAATGACTTCTTGTCTGATACTGAGAGCAAGTGTCCTTTGGAAGACTTATTTAATACCACTGTCTGTACATTTTGTTGGTGATTTCACACTTTTTATTTTACACCTATTTTTAAATTTTTTTCTGTATAATTTTTTATGTGTATGGGTGTTTTGTCTGTGTGTGTGTGTGTGTGTGTGTGTGTGTGTGTGTGTGTGTGCCACATGCCTGGAAGCTAGAAGAGCCATTGGATCCTCTAGAACAAGAGTTACAGGCAGTTGTAAGCTGTCATGTGGGTGCAGGGTAGTAGAACCCATGACCTCTGGAAGAGCAGTCAGTGTTCTTAACTGCTGAGCCACCACCGATCCAGCTTATGTAGCTGTTTAGTTTTGTTTTGTGTGTGTGTGTGTGTGTGTGTGAGTGAGTGAGTATCACATGGAAGTCAGAGGACAACCTGTAGACAGGTTCTCTTTTTCTACCATGTAGTTTATAGGGATCAAACTCACATTGTCAGGTTTGGTGCCTTTCCCCACTGAGTCATTTTGCTGATCCCTGATTTTGTACAAGGGCCACTTTCATACATCATGGCCTGTGGGGGGTGGGGAAACTGGAGAAATGGCTTAGCATTTCTGACAGTAGCCATCCTGGTGTCCTAAAGGGAACAACCACAGATAATGAGCTGGGTAGGAGGGAAGATAAAGGGACACAGAAGTCCTGACTTGGAACTTCAGTGTAAGCGATAAGGCAGACACCTCCAATAAGGATGTTAAAACAGTGGACTGTACTTACTAGGCCCAGCATATTTGTAGTCTTGAGTTTTATTGTGGGATACCTGAAGGAAAAATCACCAAGAGGCCTAAATAAGTCAGGGCAGATGGAGCCTTTATTTACCGCCGGCAGGGCTGTCCTCTGCAAAGTGGTGGGAGACGGCTGCAACCTCCAATTTATTTGAGTTTTTAAAGGCAAAATCCACAATGTGACGTGTATAGAAAGGCAGCTGTTGACATCTGCAGCAGGCAAGCGTTTATAGAAGGGGAGAGATAGCAGTTAGTTGGACAGGCAGTTCTCATAAACTTGGGGTCAGGGACACACTATATAGGAATTTATGGCTGGTCCGGAGACCAGTTTGACTAGGGTAGTTTTAGCACTTAAAGTATACTTTCCTGAGACGGCCCAGCTCTACATCAGTAGCATGCTTCCCTTCTCCCTAAATCTAAAGAATCCACCTTACAAACCCATGTTACGATTTAATTTACAAAAGATAATTCCTTGTAAAGAAGTTTTATTACCTTATTTTGTGCATGCGTATACATATATACATGACTCTGCATGTGTGTAGAAATGTGTGTGTGTATATATGACTTCCATGACACACATGTAAAGGTTTGAGATCAATTTCCTGGAATTGTTTTGCTCCTTCTACCCTATGGGTCCCAGGGATTGAACTCAGGTCGTAGGGTTTGGTGGCAAGTACCCCTAACTGCTGAACTATCTCACATAAGCTAATTCTTTTTTTTTTTTCCAAGACAGGGTTTCTCTGTGTAGCCCTGGTTGTCCTGGAACTCACTCTGTAGACCAGGCTGGCCTCGAACAGCTAATTCTGTAAGACGAGAAAATAGTAATCTGGCTTATATTTTGACTCTCATTTTTTTAAACTTAACTTACGTTTTACACTTTGAGTAATCTTCAAACCTTGCTATAAATTACGATCCGACTTGTAATGTTACTAACAAGCAACACAATCATTTATTTAGCCTTCATGAAGACACTTAAGTGTAACTCTCCGTCCTGAGAAGTCCTGGCCTCTGTCTTGGTTGAGTGCGTCCATTCTTTTCCCTAAGAAATTCTCTCTAAATGCTTTATGAAGGCATGCACTCTCCCTTAGCCTCACCTAATAAACTTTGCTTCAAACTTACCTCTCCTCAGGCCTAGTCAAGGATGTGGCTTTACCTGAGAAGATGCTTCAGGGGAGAACTCAGGCTATTGGAGGTTCTGGACTGAGGCTCCTCACAGCCTGATACAGCTAAGGATATTATTGGTGTTTTAGCCATGTTGACAGCCAGCCTTCATTTTGAAATGGCCTCCTGCTTCCATCCTGCCTGCGGAGATGCAGGGTCCGTCTCTGACCTCACGGACAGCTCCAGGTGTCTATCCCACCAACCACCAACCACCAGCCCTGGAACCCTTTTGTCTTATCTGGTAGGGATCACAGGTTCTGCCAATGGGAACCTGGTGGCTTCCCATTGCCTCTCAGGGCCACTAGAGAAAGCGCAGTGGGCAGGTGGCTCTAGGGCTGAGACCCGGTCCTGTGTTTCTAACCTGTGAGGACACGCGGCCTCATGGATGGATGCGTTCATTAGAGGAACAGTTGACAGGGAGAGGAAGTCCAGTCTGTTCTTGATCTCTTGAACTGTGGTATCAGGACGTGTCAACTGGAGCGAGGCTCAGGGCTTATGGCCGACTGGATTTCTTCTTCAGAGGGCAGGAACCCATGATGGCCAGATTGTTCGCAGCTTGTCGTACTCAGGTTGGTGTGAGAATGCATTATATTCCCACCCTCCCCATCTCCCCTCCCCCGCCCCCGCCCCAGCCGCCATGCTTCTTCCTGGAGACTTCCGAATGCCGGGAGCCCGTCCCATCCCAGTGCATGGGAGAACAGACAGTAGTCATTTCTCTTCCCACCTCGGCCATGATGCAGTCACAGACTCAGCCAGCCTCCACCCTCTCCCTCTCAGGGGAGGCCTGGAGCTCTTGGACAAGAAAAATGCCATCTTTATTTTCATCCTTAGTAACAGAACATTGCCCTCAGTTAGGAAGGGAGACAACTAGACCAGTTTGTTACCCACACCCCTCATCTGTCACTGAGAGAAACAGTCATGTCTACCTCACGTGAAGTCTTGAAACAGCATTTGTTTCCCTTATTTAAAATTAAGTGGCTAACAGGCCCCCTGCTGGGTTTTGTTTACTTGGCAACGTTATCACTGTTATTTTTGGCTTTTTTTTTTGGAGACAGGCTGATCTTGTACTCCTGGTGTAGAGGCACTTCTTACCTCAGCTCCTGGGTGCTAGGATTTCGGATGTGAGTCTACACTCCCAGTTCAGATTTTGTTATTTAAGACCATGCCTGCTAATAGGGTGGATGGCAAGTCAAGGCACTGGCCACTCAGCCTGACCACCCCAGGACCTACTTGGAGGAAGGAGAGGAACACTCTTGTAAATTCTCCTATGATTTCTACATACGTCCTGTGGCATGTGTTGTGACTGTAAAAAAGAGAAATAGGTGTAAGAATATGTTCTAAGGCGGTGCGGTGAGGTGCGGGGGGGTGGGGTGGGAGGAGTGCCTCAGTGGGCCCATGCCGAGGCATCCCTTCCCCCTGAGGGACCAGCCACACAACGGTATAGCATAGAATAGAGTTTATTCAGGGCATGGGGAGGGGAGTTAAGAGAGGGGTAGAGGAGAGAAAGGCAGAGAGAGGGAGAGAGTAGAGAAGTAGAGGCCGGCCATGACCATGTGGAGAGGGGGGGAAGGGAAGGGGGAAGGGAAGAGCCGGAGAGGGCAAGAGAACAAGAGGATGAGAGGAGGGGCAAGCAGCCCCTTTTATAGTGGGTCAGACCTACCTGACTGTTGCCAGGTAACTGTGGGGTGGAGCTTAGACAGAATCCTAACAGCATGCACCCCCCTCCACACAAATAAATATGTTTTTATATACCGTCAGTAAGACATATATTGCTATATTATAACATTTTGTGTGTGTGTGTATATGTGTGTGTGTGTGTGTATGTGTGTGTGTGTGTATGTGTGTGTGTGTGTGTGTGTGTGTGCTGCTTAAACCCTGGGCCTTGTACATGCTAGGCAAGCACCAAAGACCTTAAAATATTTTGCTAACAGGCTGGAGAGATGGCTCAATGGTTAAGAGCACACTTCCAGAGGTCATGAGTTCAAATCCTAGCAACCACATGGTGGTTCACAACCACCATAATGAGAAATAAAAAAACTTTGGACTGGAGTGAGCGGGGTAGGAGGGGGAAGGGGGAAGGGGGGAGGGGAAAGAGGGAGGGGGAAGGAGGGAGGGGAGAGAGGGGAGACATGTAATTCACATACCACACAATTGATCTCAGAAAGTGTATAGTTCCATGTTTTTTTTCTTTTTTTAAGTATTTTAGTATTTACAGGGTTGTACCATGTTAAAAAAAACCAAACAAACATCACAATCTAATTTTAAAGTATTTTGTCCCCCTTTAAAAGAGGTCCCATTGAGGCGTATTCCTTCATCTACTCTCAGCCCCTGCCAACCACAAATCTGCTCTCTACCTCACGACGTTCACCTGCTCTAGATATCCTATACACCGGGGCTATTCGTGAGGTCTTTTGTGATTGCTTTTTTTTTTTTTTTTGCCTAGTGTAGTGTTGTGACTACGATTAGGGTTTATACATTGTTCTCAGTGCAGTTGAAACATTTTGAGAAAGGGTCCCTAGGCCTTCTCTGACTCCGGAAGTCACCAGAGCTGTCTGTGGCTTCACAGTGGGGCTTTCCCAGGCACCTTCCTTCCCCTCTTGCTCCTAAACCAGGCGGAGCCTTTGCTTAGGCAGTAACATTGTTGCTAGTCTCCCAGCGAGTAAAGTCTGCAGCTTGCTTTGGGGCTCACTTACTTGTCTCAGCCCTGAGTCACCCAACCCCCGTGCTCTGATGGCCCCTAGTGAAACAAGTGTCCTGGGGAATCTCCCAGATAGAGCTCCTATGGCCAGTACCTAGGAAGAAAAGGCCTCACGCGTGGGTTCTGAGACTTCACCCTGTTCCAGTGTGTGCATGCAAGGAAGAGTGATGTAACAGGTCAGACCCAAGGTGTCTCAGCACTGTTAGGGCTCCCTGCACCTTCTCCAGCTACCCCACCCCCCCAACTCCGCACCCAGGAAGCCTCCAGCATTTCCAGAGAACCAGCGTTCCGTTCTGTTGGGGGCGGGGGGGGGGAGGTCTTAAATCCTTGCATCTCTGTGATTCTCCGATCCTGAAAACCTATACACATGGTGTCTGTGGGCCGTGCTGTTGTCTGCCTTTCCTTTTCCGCGTGGGTGAGCGCCAGATTGGCAAACACAGTGTGAATGAACGAGCGAGCGTGAACGGAGCTTGCTGATGTCTCTCTGATGTGTTTCTCTCTCCCCCCTCTCTCCCCCAGCTCCGGAAGAGAAGGAAGTCATTAAAGGACTGTATGGCAAACTGACGGATGCCTATGGCTGTCTCGGGGAGCTGAGGTTACAATCCGGTGAGTAACCATGGCTCAGCAGTCTGGCCTCCGCGCCCACTGTGGGCAGTCCCTGGTGTTAGCTTGGGCAGCCCATCCAGCTAGATAGTCTGTGTTAGCCACTTTCATTTCTGAAGATGCTGCTCTGTATTTCGTAGCCTGTTCCTCCATCGGAGAACAGAGAGTGTGGGCAGGAACTTGACAGTCGCCAATCTGGGGCAGAGGAGGGCATGACTTCCATCCCTGGGTGCCGGGAAGTTTACCTGTGTTGTTGCCTTCCAGACCTAAGTTTTTCCCAGGTGGTCGGGGCTTCTGCTCAGATGATGTGTGTGGGTTTCCAGGCATCTGCCACCGTCTTAGGTGTGCCCGGTTGGTAGACTTGGACCGGGGCTTAGACCATTGCCTAAAGCAGCATCACTTGACATCCTGGGTATATCAGAGAGGAAGGGCGGGTCTGGGGGGGGGGGGGTTGGTGGCCAGGAGAGAAAGAAAAGATGCGACACTCTGTGTGGGAGTGAGAGAGAGAGAGAGAGAGAGAGAGAGAGAGAGAGAGAAGGGAACTGTATCCAAATGGGTCTGACGAAAGAGAGAACACACAGGAAGAAGTGGGCATCTCTGCTTGCCCTGACCCAGTGACAGCCACCTCTGCAAGAGCTCTGCGGCTACCTTCTGCTTCCTCCCAGTGAGGAGAGCCTGCCTTAGGTCAGTCCCACCTATCATGAAAAACCAGATTGTGGAGTCCAGTGGCCTTTCCGGCCAAGGCCAGGGCACAGGTCACATTCCTGATGGGAACGGCTGGGAAATTTCCAACTTGGGCCTTGGGGGTTTTTCCTGAACGGAGCAGGTAAAACTTCTGTGCAGCACAAAGCCTCTGTTTGGACAGGGTTTCCGGGCTGTCCGAACAGCGTTGATATACTTGCCAATACTTTTCTGGGCCATTTCAGTGGTGACGTGGTTTTTCTCCCTACTAGATACGATGATTACACCCCTCGTTTCCAAATCGGAAATGTTTAGGAAAAACATTTGGTATTCACATGAGAGAATAAACTTACTCGATGCCAGCACTGTGCCAAAAGATTAGACACCGGTTAACATGTTTAGTCTTTAGCACCAGCTGATGTGGTAACCATTGGCTCCCTGTTTACGAGGAAAGGAGAAAGGAAACAGGCTCAGAGAGTCTCCTAACTTACGGTGAAGAGGTCAGCTGGGATTCAGAACAAACAAACCTAGCTGCCTGCAAGCGCTTTGCCCTCTCATGAGGATGTGATCAGATAAGGATGTGTGTGTGTGTGGGCTTTCCCTCTGTGGAATCTTTCTGAGGTAATACACCCAGGGAGCCCTGATCTTCCTCTGTGAGGACCGTGAGGATGATAGCTTACTCAGAGTGGTGATTCCTCGCTACTGTGTGGTGGTGTGAAGCTTTAGTGTTACTCTGCTCTCTGAGGAGGCAGGCTTGATTGCCACCCTGCTTGCATACAGAAGGGAAGGCCAGGAAGCTGCCCCACCCCTTTGCAGTCCCCTTTCCTCTGGTGTAACACCCTGGCACTTGGCACGGCTCAAAGTCCGATCTTAAAGTTACAGTTGTTTTTTGTTTTTTTTTTTTTTGAAAGACAAATAGATGATGCATTTATCCGTGGCAGGGACTTAGACCCCCCCCCTCCCCAGAAGCATGGTAACTGATACACATTCGGGTTGTTTTCAAATGGGACCCGGATCTCACACGTGTGCCCCGAGACCTCACGGCTATCTTGTGTTATCTTTTTGTTATGGGGTTGGTGTCCTACGACAGGAAGTATGACAGTTGATACCTTCAGTATCTCACAGGTTGAGGATTTTCTCCGAGCTGTGAGCTGAGGTTAGATACCAGGCCTTGTGTCTGTGTAGGATGGGGAACAAGCCAGAGACAATCCATGCCTGAGCGAGCAGAGTTATCTGTAGAGTCCACGGTAGAGCAGGGAGTAGGGTCACCATGCATTCCCTTCCCCTAGCTGGCCAGGTCTGACCGTCCTCTTTCCTTAGCTGGTACCCTCACTACCCCTTCAAGAAGAGACTACATATGGCCTTCTGTTGGGCCAGGCCAGACTAGACGGCCAGGTCCTGATCATCAGGGAGGTGTGGGTATGGTGAAGCCCTCAGCATGGATTCTGATGTCCTCCCGGATCCCAAAGCTGCCTTCAGGCGTCCCCTTCAGAGCTGGCTTCAAGGCTCTCTGACCCTGGGGAGGCAGTTTGGTTTTGAGTATGTTGGGATTGCCTGGCCTCTTGCCAGCACATTCTGGAAAGTGAGCTGGTATCTGTAAGATGGGTGGGTTGGCCATTAAACCCAAGCCTTTCCAACCCACCCTCTTGGGGTATGTTCAGGACGTGCTGGCTTTAACCCAGCCTTGCTTACCCGCCTGTCTCCTGGACTCGTAACTCTGAGCTATCTTCCTCTGTGCTTCTCATTCTTGGGTGTTTTGGGCGGTGCCCTATGGGGTGTGGCTTCTGTTGCTTTCCCCTTGGGCTTTCAATTCAGAGTTAAAAGTTCAGTCCTTTAAAAGAAGAACAGGCATTTGTGTTAGAAACATAATAGGCTCCGAGAAAGCCCAGCCGCAGCTCCTACCGCAGGAAGGGACAGGAGCCCCATGATTAGCTAAGAGTTGACTGCTTATATACAATACAAAGCTGAGAAATTAATATGGCAGCAGAAAAGAACCCACCCTAGTGGTCCCGGGGACTCAGTTCCCCCTTGACCTAAACTCTCAAGACCTTCCTGTTTCCTTCCAGGGATGATTCAATCCCCAGTCTATAATGCACTGTGTCTCCTGGAGTTTGCAGTGAACAGCCCGTGCACCAGACTTGCTAGTTCACCAACCCCCCATCCCCCATACAGTTTTAAGAGTTCTTCATGAAGGAGTGAACACGATAGCTGTGAAATCTGTGGGTGCTCCTCATACTCTAAGGAGGCTGGTCAGGTGAGAGGGTGTGCTGTGGGCATGGTGGCCATCCTGACGCTGGGGAGAAAGAACCTGTGACCTCACACCCCTCCACTGCATCCGAAGAAGCTCTGCTGTTCCCTTCTTTTACCTCTGACACAGCTGGAACGCAAAAGGGACTTTGAGGAGACCAAAGGTCATGCTGGTGGCTTCAGTGGCTGTTTCCTCGAACAGTCACAATATAGGCAGAAGTCACTTCAGATGGAGACTTGTCTGGAGAGGGATGTCTGACTCACTAGCCTTTTGAGTTCAGGGCATTCCACGTTCTGTGACAAGTCTTAAAACGGACTAGCCATTGTTAGTCTTTGAATAATTTATTTTAATACTCATACCCAGGAGTGTGTTGGCAAATACTTGGCATCTAACTATGGGAGTCGGGACTCTGATATAATATAGTGTCTGCCAATTTCTTCTGGGTAAACATGCTAGCCAAGGATCGGTTCCGGTTCCTCCCTGGTGTTGGATGGCACTGTGTGCATGTGCTCTCAGGGGCTGAGGGCCCGGCCATAGTGCAGTACTGAGTGTACTGTTTCTGCGCCATGCAAACGGAAGGGAAGAGGATCCAAAGACCACACCCCAGAGGCACACCACATTTAGATCTGAGCCTGTTAGCAGGGAAAGATTTGGACTCTACCAAGTCCCTGGCGTGTTCCACTGTGAGGGCCAGAGAAGGTAAGGGACTTGTCTGAATCCCCCAACAAGCCACAGGAGGAACATAGAATCCATCGCCCCAGCTAAGATTGAAATTTAACCTCGCCGTAAGATCCCACTGGTTTCAGACCCCTGGATTTAGACTCCACTGACTGCTCCAGACCTCACTGAACCTCAATGACTTCTCTTTTGCTTTCTTGGTATTAGAAAATTGATCTTCTTGGAAGCAAAGCCCAGGTTCTATAGTCAAGGTGAGCCTCAGGAGAGGACTCCGATGTCTGAGGGAGGTGCATCCTTCTGATCTTGCTTTGACCCACGGTGTGTGCCTCTTTGGCATTGCCAGTCCAGACCAATGGGAGAGATGAGCAGGGGTCAGTGACCTCCAGCAGTGTACTGCTGGGCTCAACTCTGTACCTTTCCTTAGAATCGACAGCTCATGGTACATAACTAAGGGCGGGTGAGCAGGCCGGGACAGGAGAGAATCAGGGCGGGAGGACCAGCCAGGCTCCCTGGTGAGCAGGGCCAGGTGAGCCTTCCGGGTGAGGGCGTGGCCCAGCACGGGTTCCACAGCTCTTTTGTGGCCACAGTGGTGCACAGACTTATGGGCTTCTATGAAGACCTCCCCCAGATCTCAGCTCTTTCTAGTGGCTGTTGGGTTTAGGAATGTGACCCCCCCTCCCTGGGGTCTCACCTACAGTCATTCTTCATCTTGTACATCACTGTTTCTCATTTAGAATAGTACTGTTAGAATAGTACCATGCCGTCCTGCTCTGGAGGTGATGAACTAACTCCAGGGTGCCAAACAATGGCATCCTTCAAAAGCATTGCTGTCAGTAGTATTGAAGCCAGCCACATCAGTGGCTCAGTACATCTTGTTTCTAAGTCAGGGGCTGCCCATGTGTCTACTCTTCACCCAACTGAAGAACTTAATTGGATATCGACTCTCAGCGTTAATAGTAATTTTGCTGATAAATCACTTATAGTTCCTTTCTAGAACCAACTGGGGATCTTGGAGAGTTGAGTGACATTTCTAAAATTAAGCTTTCTATTCCCAACTATTTACCGACACGGAGAGTTTTTTGTACAGTGTTTACATCTACAAAAATGGAGAACAGAGGGGCTGGGAAGCTACCTCAGTGATTAAGTGTGTACTGCTCTTCCAGTACACACTGGAATCCAGGCTCAGTTCTCAGAATCCACATTGGATGGCTCACATCTGGCTGTAATTCTGACTTCAGGGGATCTGATGCCTCTGGCTTCTGTGGATACACACACACACACACACAACCTTCATTATAATTAGAAATGGTGCAGTCTTCTGTCGTTCCATCAATTAATAATATTTAGCATCTTGTTATAAAATGTCTTCACCACGCATCTTTACATTTTATGTTAAACGATTGCTTACCAAAATGTCTTATTTCCTCTGAACTGTTTATACTGTTTAGCCAGTCTGGTACTAACAGACAAACGCAATGATAAATCGGAACCTGGTGAAGAAACTGGTTAACTGCGGCATCGTATAAGAGGGAGATCCGTGGAGAACTCAGGGCACAGATGTGCTGTGGTAGGACTGGAGCCTGAGGGGTGGAGGGTGGGAGTGCCTCAGAGCGCCCACCTGCTCAGGAAGAACACTCGGGAGGCCGTCAGTATCCACTGGGCACTGGCGATGGACGGATGATCTGACAGTTTGCCTTTTGAAAACTGTCGGTGCTTAGAATATGCCGCCAATCAGCTGGAAGAGTCCCTCCGCCCTACCCAGATAGAAGTGGCCAGGCAGGGAGAGAGAAGCTCTTCAAGTCCTAGTCTTTTGTTTTGGTTTTTTTTTGTTTTTTTGGTTTTTTCGTTGGTGGCCTGTGCCTCCTTCCATGTTGGACAGCAGGAAGGTAGGATCTGCCGCAGGTGGCGCCCCCTAGTGTTACAGCTTTCGTGCCGGCCTTGATATCAGGACCGTTCATTCTACTAAGACTTGGAGGCCTGCAGGAAGTCATCCGTGCTCCAGGCCTTGAGTGTCTGAGACCCTCGGCCTTTAGAGGTTTGTCAGCTCCCTGGAGCTCTTCCTGAGATACAGTTTCTATTCTCAGGCCCTTTAGAGCTTCTGCGGCTTGGCTGCTGATTCTTATTGTTCCCTACGAAAAGCCATCTGTTGGGCTTGTGTGGCCACACCAAGGACAGGCAGCATCTCGGCCACTCATTAAGCAAGCCAGATTAACCAGCTTACGTAGCCAAGAAGGGGTAATTTGGACCAATCAGGCTACACCTCACATGTAAAGGTTTGTGTTTGCACCAATCACAGCACACTTTGCATATAAATGAAAAAAGTGTGTTTGTACTGTCCCCTTTGCACCCATCACAACAATCCCTTAGCGAGGCCACTAGGAAAGGGCTCTTGTCTCTGGCCTGGGTGGAAGTAGCAACGGAGTCATTTATGATTCTTGTGATAGCAAAATAAGTTTGATGTGGACCCTTTCGCACAGTCCTGCCTGAGACTATGTCCTCAAAAACCAGAGCCATAGCTGTGATTATTGTTTTTTTTTTTTTAAAGGCATCTGTAAAGTCTTCAAAACAGCTGGCGATAGCACAAGGGTAATCCACCAGCTGTTTGAATCTTCTTGCTCAAAGCCACAAAAAAAAGGGTCCAACAGCTGCCAATTAGAGTCAGATTGCCTATCCCCCACTGCCCTTAGCTATTTATAGGAAAATAAATGCCGGGACTCTTACAAGAAAAACTTAACTTATTATCATTAATTATGATTTTGAAAGGTTTTTAACAGTGTTTAGCACCAGCCCAGTGCCCACGAGAGAACTAATTCCAGTCTTCCGTCTCAACATTACTTTTAAGCTGTAGGTGAAAACTTGGGTATGCATTTTTAAATAAGCAAAGAGAGCTGGGTTGGTCTGTTTCGGCTGCCGTAGCAAAGTTCCAGAGACAAGAGCAGTAGTTCACAAACATCACAAGAATCTGTTCTATAGTCTGAGACCAAGGTGTCAAAAGGTCAGGGGCAGGCAGACCTCAGACTGGAAGGAAATTCCATGTAGTGTGCCCTGGTGGTGATTCAGCTCCCCTGGGACACTTTTGTGTGGAATGACAATGGTGACCCTGAGGAGCAGTGTTGTTAGACCCATTGACACTGCTTGCCTGTCAGCAGCACGGGGATTTCCAGCTGTGGAGCTAGACTTAGCCTGAATAAGATGCCCAAATGATATATAGCCAGACGGGTGCATTCAGATGATCCCAGTTCCCCTACTCAGTCACCCCTGGCTTCTTAGCCTCCACTTGTCTCCTTTCTCCTGTCTATAAAATGGGCTGACACTAATGGGTGTTGCTACAACCCAGTCACCCTTTGTACAGTGCCTGTGCATGAAACAGTGTCCTGTGTATCCGCCATATTGGGTATTTGGCTCTGCGGTACATTCTAACTGGTGGCTCTCATTTACATGTATTTTCGGGAGCCCGGCCTTAGCTGAATGGCACCTTCCCGTGGTGACACCATGCCCTCTCATTCTCTATGAGCCCCCTCTCATTTCCTCATCCTCTCCTCCACTGAACCTCAAGCACGGATTGTGGGATGGGGCCTGTCTCGGCCCCGCCAGGGCATTTCACTGGATACTGCTCTTCTCCGGCACTAAACTCATCGGTTCAGGCAGCCAGGTGCCAAGGCTGTGGACTGTCTGCAGCCTTGAGAGTGTCAGCCCCACTGAAACTCACCTGCCCTTCCGCTCAGCCCTAACTGCTTCGACAGCCCAACAGAAGTCGCCGGTTCTTACAGTGTCTCAAAGTGGCTTCCTGAGGATGCACGTGCCAAGCCAATATCTGGCCCCGTGGGCACCCTTCCTCCCCACAGTTCACCAGCAAGCATGTGTGAGCCATGACCTACTTTCTCAGTGATTGCTCTTTAATAAAAGCCAGTCACCCGTCCCTGGAGCTGCAGTCTTCCAGTGCGAGAAGGGCAGCCTGCCGGAGGTGGTGGATGGTGGGATTAGATGCCTTTGTGGTCTTTTACAATAGTGTGAGGAGGGGAAGGATGGTAAAAAGCATCACTCCAGCCAGCGGGAGAGAGGCTGTTGACCATTTGGAATAAACCTTGCTGGGACATATCCCTTAGGCTTCTGCAGGGTGAGGAGAAGATCCAGATAGATCCAGGCCCGTCACTTACTGGGACCGTCTCTTGGGCCCTGTCTTTTGAAAGGACACACAGCATGGCCACCACCCCGTGGCGTGGATAGTACCTTTAAGAAGCAGGGTACGTGGAACATCAAGGGCGCATCCAGTGACAGTGTGGCAGGGGCTTGGAGAAGGGTGTATCGGTCTCCTATACTGGGATTTGTTTAGAAAGTGTTCACACACACATACTGCTGGGAGATAGATAGTGCACACTCCATTCTGCCCCAGCTGCTGAGGGATGTAGCTGGAATGAAAGCTACTGGCCTTCTGTGCCCGGGGGATGCTGGGAAGCTGTAGATACCGCATCTTGGAAGAGCAGGACCATCTTCCTGGAGGAGGTGCTTGCCCATGGACCTGAGGAGGGGTGGGAATCTACCCAGTGAGGGAATGAGAGCTCACAGTATCCCAGAAGGTAGGAGGCTGGGACCTGAAGCTCTTCCTTCTACCCTGCCAGGAAAGAAAGCTGAGGCTGGGAAGTCAGGGGGGAGGTTGGAAGGAGTTCTTTGTTGGGCAGATGGCAGTAGAACCTTTATCCAAGTGGGAGGATGTCTCCCATAAAACTAGAGTGAGTGTAAGAATGTGTAGGACGTTGAGGAGCAGCAGCACACAGCCCTGGAAAGCAGCTGCCTGGGAACAGTTCACATATGGGTCGGGGATGCGAGATGGGGCAGGGATCCGATATGGGGCATGGTGCACAGGAGAAAGGGCTTTCATTTCTTCCCTGGGGCTCAGTAGGAGCCACAGAGGGGTCTGAGCAGGGGACATCTGCTGTCAGCTGTGTTTGAGAAGGCTGTAGCTATAGCCTTCTATAAGCCTGCTATAGCTGTGAGGGGGAGCCTAGGCAGTGGGTAAACAGTGGAGGTGGGGCGTGGGGGGAGCCAAGGGGGATGGATTGGAGGGCGTTGGGCATGGATTTGGAAGAGGGTTTTGGTCAGGAAGGGAGGAGGTCTAAACAGCTTGTGCTGGAGCTGAGGCTGACAGGTAAGCTAGGAAAGGAGAGAGCTGGGATGGCAAAACCTTCACATCAGAATCACCTTAGGGTCTTTTAGAGCACAGCCTATTTTTCTGGGCTGAGGAAGATGGGCGTGGCTCTGGTACTCCTGCTTGGGGTACAGGCTGGGTAGTCGGACAGACCACCCTAGGCCGAGGGGACAGGAGTTGGAAAGACTCTCCTGTTAGGGTCGGGCTTAGCTCTGGGATGCAGTCTGTCCAGGGTCCATAATTCTTCATCTTTTCTGTCTGATGTTCCCTTCTAGGTGGCGTCCCCTTGAGCTTTCTGGTGTTGGTGACAGGCTGCATATCAGTGGGCAGAATTCCAGATGCAGAGATCTACAAAATCACTGCCACTGAGTTTTACCCCCTGCAGGAAGAGGCTAAGGAGGAGGACCGCCTGCCAGCCTTGAAGAAAATCCTGAGCTCAGGGGTGTTTTATTTCGCATGGCCCAATGATGGCGCCTGCTTCGATCTGACCATCAGGGCTCAGAAACAGGGTGACGACTGCTCTGAATGGGGGACCTCCTTCTTCTGGTAAGGGACTGGGGTCCCAGCGGGCAGATTCTGGGTAACACCTGAGCCTTCCGTCTTGCATCAGCCTAGGGTTCTGGGTCAGCTGTGGCATGGCATTGAGAACCACACTTGCATTCTGTACAATAAGACATCTAACCCAGCATCCCTACCCTGTGGGCTTAGCTCCAGGAATAGATTCATGTGGTCTCAGGGGCATCTAGAAAAGAAACTATTCCCTAAGTAGATTATCAGGGCTTCACCTGCTCAGGCCTCTAGAGTGATGCTCTCCTCACACTCCCTGGGAATGAAAGAGAAACAGGCAAACTCGATGTGATGGGAATCGAATCCTGAGGGCGTACCCCAGCAAGTCCTGTCTTTTTTGGTTTGTTTTTTTTTTTTTTTTTTTTTTTTTTGGTTTTTTGAGACAGGGTTTCTCTGTGTAGCCCTGGCTGTCCTGGAACTCACTCTGTAGACCAGGCTGGCCTCGAACTCAGGAATCCGCCTGCCTCTGCCTCCCAAGTGCTAGGATTAAAGGCGTGCGCCACCACCGCCCGGCCAAGTCCTGTCTTTTAAGGCTTTGGTCCAGCAGTGTTCTGTGGAACCACACCGGTTTCCCAGCCAGACACAGACACAGAGGCTCGTTTCTGCCCTTCCTTGGTACCTGCCTAGCTGCAACTGCCCTCAGGAACCAGTAAAGTTTCCCACAGTAGGGTTAAGAGTTCTTTCTGTAGGACTTCAGCTCCCTGTTCTAAATTCGTCACCTCTGTTGATACATCAACCCTCATTATGTCCCCACGTTCATCCATAGCCCCCTTCCTTGACACTCTACTGGGTACGCTTCAGTTTACGTGGTTAGGTTTTGGACACTGAAATCCTTGTTGCGATGTATGCTCTAGAACAGCGGGGCCTGAGACTCCTACATTTCTAACCAGCTGCCCAGGTGGCTGTAGACCAACAGTTAGCTGAGGATTGCCCAATGCTTACTGAACTCTCTGCAATATCTGATTATTCTTTGGGACCAGCACGTGTCTTAGCTTTGTCACACATACTCCTGAAGCTGTGACCCGAGGCTTGGAAGGTCTTAGGCAGGGGTTCCGAAGCAATTTTAAAGCGGGGCGTTTGTGAACACGAAAGAGGAATGTGGCGTTCTGTGGAAGCAGCAGGCCCTGCTATGCCAGCTCTTTTATAAATGCTCTCCCGTTGACTGCAGAAGCTAGGAGGCAACTCATGGTCAGGAAGGTGAGGAAGTGGTGTAGAGAGGGCTGGGGGAGGGGAGGCCCCACTGTATCCATTTTGAAGTGGATGCTAGACTAGATTTGGATTTGGGAGGAGGAAGTTATCTGTGGATGCACCAGGCGGGTAGGTACCCAACTCAAGGGTCCTCGGCGAGACCCGTGAAACTGACCACGTCTGAGTCGGCAGGCAGGGTGGCCACAGTCAGATCACCCAGCCCACGGTACTGTGCTGAGGTCTGGAAGCCATGGTAGGAGGCAGAGGGAGTCCACGTAGGACGCAGCTGGTGAGCATGAGAAAGAGGGCAGCATCGGGGTCATTTTTCCTTGGTGGCTGTCACTTCCTCACACTCTGGGGGCCGGGCAGGAAGCACAAAGCTGCTATCCCTTATAGCTTTGGTTCTCTTCTTCCCCGGATCTGAACCACCCTCCCTGGAGTCCCTTAAGTAAATCGATCAGAGCTGTCCAGTAGACAGAGGCTCCTCCCCATGTCCCCAATGACATAGTGGCATGACCTGCAGACCATTTAATGTATGTTACTAAAGGAGTTTATGGTCTGAAGTTCAGAGAGCGGCACTGGGGCAGCCAGTCTGTGAGGTTTTCCTTCCTAGCCAGTTTCACACATAGCAGCAGTGCACTTGTGAGAACCAGGGTGGGTGGGCGGGGCTCCCGTGGCTGGGTGGGAATGGTGGGGTGGTGGTGGGTGGCGGTGGGTGGCAGTGGGCAGCAGTGCGTGGCAGTGGGCACATTCCCAGAAACTTGACTGAGGGTAAGGGCTTTGAGAAGCCTAGATCCTCCCCCTTGATAATCCCCAGGGATCTGAGCTCAAGGGCAGGAATCAGCTTCTTTTTTAAACAAATAGGCCATTGTGACCTAGATTCGTTCCAGATCTTGTAAGAGAAAATTCCCTGGTGACCAGCTGCAGACTGGCCCTGTTGGAGCCTCCTGAGTAGGGCCGAGGCTGGTTGGCGGGGGATGGGAGGAGGACACGTGCCCCTGTGCAACTGTAGGGCTTTCATCTAGGAGGACTGAGGCTGGAGAATGGCAGCGATAGAGGACTCACCCAGCATGAAGATATCCATAGCCCTACTGTCAGTCAGTCAATGAATCCATCCATAAATAAAACTTAGATTCAGGCTTTAGAACTGCACACCACATTTTTTAAAAAGATTTATTTATTTATGATAAGTAAGTACACTGTAGCCATCTTCAGACACCCCAGAAGAGGGCATCAGATCTCATTACGGATGGTTGTGAGCCAAGCGTGTGGTTGCTGGGATTTGAACTCAGGACCTTCGGAAGAACAGCCAGTGCTCTTAACCACTGAGCCATCTCTCCAGCCTCTGCACACCACGTTTGTCAGTCCTGTGGTCTTGGGCAAGCATCTTACTTCTTTGTGTCTCAATTGTTGTTGTCTTAATATTTAATCTTTTGGTTTTTCGAGACAGGGTTTCTCTGTATAGCCCTGGAACTCATTCTGTAGACCAGGCTGGCCTCAAACTCAGAAATCCCCTGTCTCTGCCTCCCAAGTGCTGGGATTAAAGGTGTGCGCCACCACTGCCCACAGTGTCTCAGGTTTATAAATGGGATTTCTGATAATAATGACCCCTTCCCATGGGGTCGCTGCAGGGATGGGTTAAACCAGCCTATGCTGACACTTTAGGTTGCTTTGTGCACTTTTGCATGTGGCCTGTTTTAACCATTGCTATCATCACGGACTCCAGAGCCCAGAATAATCTGCAGGGTATGGAGAGGAAATGATTACTGGAGTGTTTATCAATTTTATTTTCATCTAATCCCTTTTAACTTAATTTCTATTGTTTTATAATGCTTTCTTTATACTCATTTTACTATATGTGCATATGTGTAATTACACACTTGTATGCATATTTAATACAATTTTTATGTAATTTATCCTTGCCTACTATTATTACTTAATCGAAACATAAGTAGGTTTGTTTGTTTACTTACGTTTTTTGAGACAGGGTTTCTCTGTGTAGCCCTGGCTGTCCTGGAATTCACTCCGTAGACCAGGCTGACCTCAAACTCAGAGATCTACCTGCTTCTACCTCCTGAATGCTGGGATTAAAGGTGATTGCAGCACCACCAAGCTAAAACATGAGCATTTTTTAAAGATTTCTTTTTAATTACAAGTGTGTCTGTGTGTGGATATGTGCACATGAGTACAGTTGCCCACAGAAGCCAGAAGAGGAGGGAGTTGGGTGTCCTGGAGCTGGAATTACAGGTGGTTGTGAGTTTTCTCACGTGTGTGACAAAGCAACACAGGCCCTTAACTACTGAGCAGGGTCTCCAGACCCAATGGTAAATGTTTTATTCTAATAAAAAAAATATGGCAGACACAGGTCTAAATAAGGTTTCCTTTCCAGCTTTGTTCCCTTGGGCCCTTGCTGTCATCTGTAAGGAAAGGACTTCTGGCCCTTTCCTCCTGTATACATCATACTGGCCCTGACTTTTAGAGTCTCTGAAGCATAGGACTTTCTAAATCTATATGTCCCAACTGTAGGGCCTGCTGGAAGGGCAGTCAGTGTTTGCCTCTGTTGAGTGATAATTCTTCCTGGGAGACATGACAAAACATCTCTTAGATAAGGAACTTACAACAACCAGAAATAATGACACTGCCAAAGTACAACTGGATGAACCACTGAGCTTTTTTGGGGTTGTTTACAGGAGTATGGGTTAGAGTTTTTTTAGTGAGGTACGAACAACTCAAAGGAAGCTGTATTATAGGATACCTGCTCCAGCGTGGGTGAGAATTTAGGAATGCTAGAGCCTTGTAGCTCCCTGCAATTCTTGAAGGAAGGTCACAGGTCAGAGTCTTCTTTCCTTAGCTGTCCTTGCTGGTTGTATAACCTTAATATGGGAGGGGGGCCTTATGACCTGTTAAGTTTCAGGGACTTCCTGAGACTTGTGAATTGTTTACTCCTGGAATCTTAAGGAGCATCTGTTGAGAACTTTCTGAGTTTTAAAGAGCCTCCCTTTAGAACTTTCTGAGTCTTTATGAGTTCCCCTCCAGGGTAGAATGTTTCCATTGGGATAGAATTGCATGTAACAGCCTAGTGGAACACTGGGCCTATAGGAAGTTCCTTAGTACTTGGCTCTGGGTACAGCATTTGTAGAGCCTAGTAGGGTGACCCAAAGGTGTCACCTGCTGTTTTTCAGGAACCAGCTATTGCATGTGCCTCTGCGACAGCACCAGGTGAGCTGCCAAGACTGGTTGCTGAAAATCATCTGTGGGGTGGTGACCATCCGCACAGTCTATGCCTCCCACAAGCAAGCCAAGGCCTGCCTCATCTCTCGCATCAGCTGTGAACGTGCAGGCACTCGCTTCCTCACCCGTGGTGTGAACGACGATGGCCACGTGTCCAACTTTGTGGAGACTGAGCAGGTAAGTACCCAGACCCGTCCCTGACACAGAGTGACTCAGAGTATCAGTGTGTCTTACAAATGCACGCTTTCTACCATGAGTGTAAGAGGCTCTGTTGTGTGTGAGCAACTTTTTGACTGTGGCTTCTTCCCGGATGTGCAAAATTAGAGGACAGTTTGGAACTTGCCTCTGCCTTGTATGGTCTGACTTTTTGTTTCACAGCTCATCCTGAAAAAGACAATATTTACTTAAGCTATGTGTATATGCATGCATGGATGCATTTGGAAGCCTAAGGAGCTCTAGCTGAATATAGAGCTTACCAATTTGACAAGAATGGCCATCCACCAAGCTGTAGAGATACTCTTGCCACTACAGGATAACCAATAGTGCCACTGGATCTGACTTTTACATAGGATTTGAACTCAGGTCCTTGGGCGTATGCAGAAAGCCTTTTACCAACTGAGCCATCTCCCTAGCCCTTCTAATGAATTTTTAAGCAAAAGGACTCAAGAAAGGACACCACAGCTGTAAAGAGTACACCATCTTTTCCAGGAGCAGGCGACAAACCAATAGGGGGTTGAAAATCTTTTTAGGACAAATAAGGAATTCAATAGACTAACAGGAGAAGAAACTTATTTAAAAAAAAAAACAAAACATCAGCTAAAGCTTCATTCTGGAAGGATGCTAGTGCCTGGGAATGTGATTGTGTGCGACAGGGGTTGCTGTCGGCGCCTATGGAGGAGAGCCATCTGTAATGCCTCCTTAGGTCCTTTCCTGGCTTCTGTTCTTTTTTTTTTTTTTTTTTTTTTTTGGTTTTTCGAGACAGGGTTTCTCTGTGTAGCTGTCCTGGAACTCACTCTGTAGACCAGGCTGGCCTCGAACTCAGAAATCCTCCTGCCTCTGCCTCCCAAGTGCTGGGATTAAAGGCGTGCGCCACCACCGCCCGGCTTCTGTTCTCATCCTGGATGTTCGAGTCCTAGCCTCCTGAAAGATGCTGTCTCGCACCTTTTGTTTTTTCGCTCTGACTTGCTCCCTGAAGGGCAGTGCCACCTCGCAGAGAAGCAGGTGTGATCAGCTGTGAGGAAAGAAAGCTCCAAGGAGGGAGGCACACACAGGTCCCAGTCCTCTCTGGACTGCAGGCACCCTTTGTGTCCCTGCAGGCGCAGCTTGGCAGACACCGTGTGGCTGTCAGAGGTGCCCTTCCAGGGCACCAGTTGAATTCAGCACAAGCGTTCACATCTTCCCCCAGCACATGTGAATCTCTGCGTGCTCATTCAATGATGGCTCAAACCCGTGTGGGGGTCCAGTTTGCAGGAACACCGTTACCTCTCAGAGGTGCAAAGATGGCGCCTCAGAGGGAAGTTGGAGCAGGAGCCCTCAAAAGATCTGTGGGTAAAATTACTATCTTAGGGGAGGGCTGCTTGCCCTCCTGAATGTTGACAAGGTTATTAAATAACTATGGGTTGGAAAAGGAGAGAATACTTACTCCCACCGTGAAAGCCATCTTCGTCTTTCTTGCTCATGTCTGCACAGTGACAAAGACTTCCAAGGCTGTGTCCACCTTCTTTACCTCAACACCTTATTCTGGTGTCACTACCCCATCACCTTCAGTCCATTCTGGCCTGGGACAGAGTTCTGGTGGTTTTGTTTTGCCGGTCATGAGCAGGATAAGACACCGCAGTGTTGATATTTCATGGTACCCATAAAACCTGAACTTGGTACCAGAACCAGATTCCAGAGATCATTTTTGGGTCAAGAAGGAATCCTGAGCCCAGTCTGAGGGGAAAAGACCATTTATTTGGTCCTGGTGGTGGTAGTTCCCAAATGTTTAGTTTTTAATCAGTTTGGAAATGCTGTGGTCTTTTACGGTACCTTACAAAATAAGTCTTTAGGATAACAACTGTCCTGTCCTATAAGATGGGCCATTTGAGAGAGTACTGTGTGAGTTTCCTGGGACTGATGTAATAAAGCACCACACTCTGGGTGGTTCAAACAACAGGCATTTGTTCTCCCCGTTCTGAAGGCTGGCCGGCTAAGATCAAGGTCAAAGGCCCGTCCAGAGTATCTTGAAAAATCCCTCTGGGAGGATCCGTCCTTGCTTCTCCAAGCTTCTATAGTTCCTGTGCAGCTCACAAGGCATCATCCAGTCTCGGTCATACTGTATCAAAGGGCTCACTCAGCTTCCTCCAGGGTAGGCTCACGTGTCCAATTATAAGAACAGAGGTCCTCTATCCAAACAAGGTCACAACTGGAAATGCAGGAGGTTAGGGCTTTAAAGTACTGTTTCTGGAAGGGACACAGTTGAACCCATAACATTAGGGCGTGAGTGCATAAACCCATCATAAGGGGCCATGCTTTGACTGCAGGGAAATGTCCCTGTGATATCTGTTTGTCTCCCTAACACTGGCCAGCGGTTCCTCAAGCTGGGGCTTTTGCTCTGGTTACATCATGCAGGATATCTGGTGACTCGTATGTCCTGTTTTCCCATGTTACTTGTTACTGCTCAAGATCAAGAACCCTACCCTGAATCTCCCAAATCTCCACTTCGGGGCAGCCCAGCCAACTAGGCCTTAGAGATCAGAACAGCCTACCCACACTCTCAGGGATGTGGGATGTACAGCCAGCCTCAGTCTGTTTCCAGATGCCGTCACACAGTACCACATCCTGGGTATGTTATAAAGAACAGAGATTTGTATTTGGCTCATAATTCTGGTTTCAAGGCAAGGGCCCACATCTGGTGCTGGCCTTGCTGCCCGAGCCCTGAGATGCAGAACATCGTATGGTTAAGTGGCAAGCAGCACACAGCAAGCCTGGCCAAAATGGTTTCTATTTGAAAACTCATTCCTGAAATAAACCAATAGCTCATTAATTTAATGAAGGCAATTGCTAATCACCACTTGGTGGTGGGATTAAATTTCAACCTGCTTTTAAGAGGGATAAACTATAGAGGCTTGCTGCTTTCTGATTGCTTGGGGTTGGAAAAGGGATTTCTTGGCTCCCATAAGCCTTTGTGGTCTTCCTAATTTGTATTTTTTTTTTAAATTCCCTTTTCCTCCTCTGGGCCACATGGGTGTTTCTATAAACTGGTCACTAACCTTACTCCCTGAAGCAATGACTGTTAATGGGCAGACACTCCCATCCGCTGTCCACCAGAATAACAGGTAGCCGAGAGGGCGGACCTTAACCCCACAAGACTGTTTTCACCAGACATATAACTGGGTGTGAGGGTTGTATAAACCCAGAGCAGTTCTTTGTTGAACATGTATAGTTGAAGCTGTGAATGAAAACTGAAAAGCAAGCTACTGGGCTCGTAGGCAGAGTCCACTTGTAGATCTGTTAGTCCACATGTGCCTACACTAATTCTAATTAGTCCTCTAATTCTCAAGACCATAGTTTTGCCATGCCCAAGTGGGGTTCCAGTCTGCAGTAGCATAGGATACTTTCTGCTTCTGGCATGCAGGTATTGTACAGTGTGTGTGTCTATATGTGTGTACATATGTGTGTATGCGTGTCTATATGTACATCTTGTGTTCATACACCTGTGTGGCATATGTATGTATATGTTATATATGTTGTATGTTTAAATCCATACATGTGTTTGTCTGATGTCTGTACATTTATGTATTGTATGTGCATTGTGTATTTGTTATGTGTGTTGCACACTTGAGTGTGTACTTATACTTACGTGGTGTGTGCACACATGTAGATGCATGTCCACTGTGTGTGTAGGTGGTAGATGCCTCTTGAGCTTCTTAGGAGGATGCCTGGAATCCTCTTTCAGCTCGGCTGTGAGTCATACTCAGTGGGCTCTGACTGCTTCAGTGACTCAACTCTGCAGAAAGATAAACCTCACAGTTCCTCAGCCTGTCAGCAAACGGGTGCATGATAAATATTTGGCTCTAGACAATCAGGCCACCACCTAACCATGGGAGGTTCGATTGACTCTGCGTGTCCTCCTAAGGGGGCCGGTGTTTGTAAACACTGCATTTGGAAGCAGAAGCCTGGAAGAGTCTTCTCTATGGTTTCTCTTCCTCTTTTCTAACCCTGTTCCCATTCTTAACCCTCCATGAAAGAAGCTACTTGGGGTGGCGCTCCCAGTTCTACAGTACCAGACCTGCTGTGGCATCAGCCCAGGGACCTCACTCTTCCTAGCATCCCTCCCTATCTTGTCTGGTCTTGACTTCTCACCACCCCAGTTCCTGCAGCTATCCCTATCTGCCCCAATGTCCATCTCTGCCCAGCCTTCCTGAATGATGTTTCCCAAGTGACCACTCCAGGCCAGGAGAATGTACCTAACATCACTCTCCAGGTACCAGGTGACATTTAATACCCTTGGAAAGGGGATCAGGGTGAAAGTGGTTCAATTAAATACCCAGGCCACACTGCTGGGCTCATGGGCCTCTCCCAGAGCCCTGTTCTCTCCTGTGTCTTTCTCCTTCCTCTCCAGGGGCCCTGTGAAAATGTCACCTGAGAAAGCAGCAACTCCATGAGTGCTCGGGTCATTTGTTCATGCAGCATAGAGGTGCCTTGGAACTACAGTGTTGGTTGCTGGGTTACACCCTGAGTGATGGGGTAGGAGTCTCATAGATGGTTTTTCTGAGAAGAACTAACTCTTGCTCGTGGAGAAGGGGGTCCCAGGCACAGCCTCCTGCATAGCTGAAAGTAGTGTCTGAAGCCCAAGGTCTTCGGAGTAAAGCGTGAGAGTATAGCTTAGGTCAGATCCTGGCACTGCAAATGGTTGTCTTTATGTTAGCATGTTAGCTAACTCGTTTGTCAGGGACACTGTCTGTCTTGTGTCTTTGATCTCAGGCGGGCAGGCCTTCCTGCTGTGGAGCAAAATAGAATATTGGAGAGAGCTCATTTGCTCGTAGCCAATACCTGGACACAGACAGCATGTTCCCGCCCTGGTGTATTTTCCTCTGGAGACAAAAGCTAGAATTACAGCCTAGATTCCAGGTTCATGGTTCCTGTGGTTCAGAGGACCTTGGGTCTCATTGTCCAGCCCCCTCCCCCTGGAGAATTACTAATGCATGTGTGATCTGAGCATGATCTAGCCTGTGTGGAAAACCACCCTGTAAGAGAGCAATGGAAAGGACTCTCAGTGGCGCCTGTGGTGGCCCTGCCAGGCCAGGGTAGGGTTGCACAGATAAAGGCCACCATCTGATAACCACTGCAGGCATCCCAGTGCCTTCTCAGGACTATATCTTTGTGTCCTTTAAACTCTCGTCGGCTCCTCTGTCATTGGAGGCAGGTAGGCCACTACAAAACTGATCAGCAGGGGCTATTATTATCATTATCTTAATTTAAGTATCATTTATTTTTACAAGGGGTCTATATATTGTAAAAAAAAAAAAAACTATTGTGTAACTGGTAACGTGTTTGATAACACAGTAGCACAGGGCCAGGACTACAGACAAGTTCAAGTCCAGCCTGGACTTGAGCTGTCACATTCAACAGTAGCAGGTGCTTGCTGTCAATGGGACTTTCAGGAGAGCCGCTTAATTTGGTTCATTCTTTTACCAAAAGCTCCTTAATTATTGAGCAGGCAAAAATAGAGCCCTCTGCAAAGGTCTAAGCTAAACTGCCACCACATTTATTTCTGGTTCTAAAGAGGAAACGGGTGCCAGGCTTTCCAGGGAAGTAGATAATGTTATGCTGTGGGAGTAAGAATCCCTGCACACACCATGTCTGTGTTCAGACCCCTCCTCAGAAATCCAGGCAGTAGCCAGCATGCCCAGCTGTCTAGCCAACAATGAGGGAGCCACACCAGCCTGTCTAGGTGAGAGTGCAGAGGGCACAGAAGTCCACCGGCTACCCTCCAGGCTGGTGTCGGGTCACAGGCACCGGATCCCGTTACAGCCCAGGACGTTCAGTTTCATTGACGAGTCCGTTTCTCTTTCTGTTTCCCTGTGCGGCAGACGATTTACATGGATGATGGAGTGTCGTCCTTTGTTCAGATCCGAGGCTCCGTTCCGCTGTTCTGGGAGCAACCAGGGTTTCAGGTAGGTAATTTACACAGAAGGCTTTCCACGGTGTTGGTGTACTTCTGGGATCTTTCTGTAGCTGGAGGTTGGTCTCTTTCTGTAGCTGGAGTTTCTTTCTTTAAACATGTTTCTTACATGGTGTTGTCTATGGTCTTGTTCCTCAGATAGATAGATAGATAGATAGATAGATAGATAGATAGATAGATAGGTAGGTAGGTAGGTAGGTAGATAGATAGATAGATAGATAGATAGATAGATAGATAGATAGATAGATAGATAGATAGATAGAATTTACCAGGTACACTGGGGGTAGTTTGGTCCTGAAGACCATGTATATATTAGCTGTTGACCTTGTGCAGTGAGGGAGATACTGAAGAAATGAACTAGAGAATGTTTGGGTGATATTTGGCTTAAGTGGGACCCCTAAGTTGAGCCTATTGATAACGTATTTAGCAGCTGGAAATCTCCCAGAGGCCTCAGGGAGGGTCTGCTGGGCCCTTGGTGACTGCATCATAGGTCTGGCATTCTGTTGCACTGGTACGGAGTCACGTGAGGATCGCAGAGTTCTCCCGTGATTTCTAAAAATACCTTCTGCCATCCAGAGTACGGCTTTGGGAAGTGCCAGAGAGATTCCGCTTCTGCGTCCTGAGACGAGTTCAGGGACCAGGGACATGATCCAAGGACACAGCTGTTATCACTGAAAGGCATGCTGCTCCCTCCACTGGGTTCTGACGAGGTGCATTTGGGGAGAGTAGCTGGAGGTTTCCCCTTGTTCTGTATGGTTCTGCCTCGAGCGACCGAAGTACCTGAAAAAGCTTCTCCCTGGGTCTTTAGTCTATGACTCCTCCTGCCCGTGGCTCTTACGGGATGAGGGTTTGGTGGTCAGCCAGCAGCCCAAGAGGCCAATAGCACCATGGCCAGATTCTCAGGAATGATTGGCACAGCAAGGCTCACACTGCCTGGTCTTTGGCTCAGCCTGGACTTGTCACCGGGGCTGCCAGCATGTCATGCCGTGCTGACAGCACCAGCCATATCTCTGTCAGCTCTTAGAGTGAGATAGATGGGTGGAGCCGCTCTTTCTGGTCCTGAGTCCGGGGAGGTGGGAATGGGGATTTGTTGACATTCAGGTGTGAGGATGCCCAGCTGTCCTGAGGGGTAGACTTAAGTCTGAGTTTGCTTGTAACAGCGAGAAATTCCCCTGGAGGCTTTCCAAAGGTCTTTTGTTACTCTTAGGCTATTTTTGTCGCACTGTGGAGCCTAAATTAGCCTTGAACTTGTAGAAAGTAATCTTTCTGCCTCAAACCCAACAAGTACTAGGATTACAGACTTTACCACTACCGCCCAGCTCCTGGACACTTTGTTGTTGTTCTATTGAGATACAACGTTTCTACCATAAACTCCATCCATTTAGAGCATACAAAACAAGCTCTGTAAGCTTCAATTTAGAATAGTCTTTTGTTTTGTTTTTGCCTCTAGTGGTGATCAAACCCAGGGCTTCTGGCAGGCTGGGTAGGACCTCTACCATTGAGCCACACCCCTACCTCGAATTTGGAAGCGGCTCACTGCTGCTGGGACACCTGTACCACTGACAGTCACCCACTACCCAGCTCCAGTGCAGGACACCGAAGCTCTCAGCCTATCTCTGTCTCTGTAGACTTGTACCTAGGAGTCAGTATTGAAGCATCTTGCCCGTGACTGCCTGCAGCCAGAACCATCCCTCTGTGGCAGAGCTTACATTCCCTGAAACTGCTTTATGGCTGTTTGAAGAAGGCCCTTTAAACTTGTTTTCCCCTAGATTTCTGTTTTCCTTTAGAAACATCTTAAGCTGTATGTGAAATGAACACGATATACAAGGGAATCCGGGGGGGTTATGTTATATTCATGAAAAACTTATCAGAAACCCAAAGATCAGTCATGACAGTCTTAGAACACTGAAAAGTGTCTGAAACAGCTTAATAGGGGTTCCCCTTTTCTGGACCTCTGAGAGAGAGGCTGCATTCCAGGTCCTACTGGGGTCCTGGTGATTGAATGTCTCCCCAGGCTGCCATCTGCCTGCCAGTCCCTCCAGGGTGTTCAGGGATGCCGCAGAGAAAGTCTCACTTTTCTTCCAAGGATCTCTTAGGTGGGAGGCTTTGTGGTTCTGTCCCTTCCGGCAGCTTCCTGTTCTTTTGAGGATCTTTTGTCTGATGGCTAGGACTCAGCATTCTGGTCTTCTTCATCTAAGGATGGTCATTCCCCCATTGCCGTAGACACAGCCTGACCCTGCCGTGGTGTGACTGTGGTTCAGACAACACAGAGTAGGATCCAAACAGCTACTTCACCCTTTCAGATTCCTAACCCTTGTCCTTTAGCAGAGCCTCAGGGCTGTGTTCAAACACAGGTTTAAAAGGCTGGCTGAGGTTCCTAAGCCTTCTCTGGGATTTGCTGGCTTTTGAACTTAATGCCTGTGTTTCTACTCTAAATACCATACATCATCAAAGAGAGATTGTGTCATTCTCGGAGAGATGAGGGCAGCAGTCCTGCATGGTAGTCTGCATCCAGCAGCAACTATCAAGTTAAGCATCAGTTCTGGTTGTCTCTGTCCCTTTATTGACAATAGTCTGTCCTCATATAATACGTCCTGATTACACTTTTGCCTTGTTTTTTTCCATTTCCAATTTTGCTCTGTCTTCTTGCAAAGATGTGCTGGGGAACGGTGGATATTCTAATACCGCAACATAGTGCCGCCTTGGGAGCTATCCTAGGGAATGTGAACTCTGCAACGGATGGGGAGAGGGGCTGGGGAAGACAAAGAAGACCAGGATGATGCTTTGTCTATAGGGATCATGGGCATGATACCCTCAGTACAAATTCTTGGATCTCCAGTCTGCGTGGCACCCATCTACATTTGATAATTTTGTCTGACCCATGCAGATGGTTGTGCAGTTTATAATAACCTCAGGAAGAATTTGGCCCTTAAAACTCAAGGTTTTTCTGGCAGAGCTTGTGATGGAATGAATTCATTATTTCATTTGTCTGGGGATGCTTACTCCTCTTGCAGCCTCAGGAACTTCCTCTCTATAACTGGTACAGACTCGTGTCTGCCTCACGTGAGTCTGGCCTTCACTCTGAAGTTCACGTGATGGAACCAAGTAGAGGAAAGATGTAGGGTAGATCAAAGCCTCTCGTCTACGTCTGTCTCTTCTCTCAAATACCTGTTCTGGGGAACGGGTGGTATTGGGGCCCCTGTGCATGCGTGTTCCATCCCACCAAAGGGAAACAAGATGGCTTATGGAACAGGAGTTCCTGAGGTGAGAGAATGAAGGGAAAGTCCTCCATGTTGAAATGATCAAAAAGCCAAAGGCCACATTAGTCCAGGTAATGGGTGTTGTGGGGCTGGTGAACCCAACAGAGAATAACTTCATGTTTGACCCAATCTTTGGAGTAAGCAAGGTTGTAAGACAGATGTTCAGAGTATGAACTTTGAAGCTAGGGAGACCTGGGCATTCCTCTTTGTAACAACCATATGTTTTAAAGAAATTTTTATCTTTGCTAAGCCCTGGTTCACTTTTATAATGAGGGGCTAATAATACCTGCCTCGTGGGGTTGTAGAGAAGATTTAAAACCATAACACATACTAGAATTTGACATAGTGTGTAGACTCCACAGTACTCGAAATGGTAGCTGTTGTTACTGATAATAGAAGTAACCAGAGTCCGATATAAGCCATGTTGGGAGAGGCGTGACTCTGTGTACTTAAACTAGTAAGAGTTCTGTCACCTTCAAGGACTCAGAAGTAGCCAAGTAACATAAGGACAGTGTCTTTGGCTGTCTCTCTTCTTTGCCTCATGCTTAATAGGGTGTCAGAAGTCCTAGGCACAATGATGGAGCATTTTCTGTGCACACTGGACATCTGGGATCAGATGCAGCCCTTTCCTTCAAAGAGCAAGGGACAGGCATGGGGCAGTTGTTACCTGAATAGAGATATGGCAGCGGAAAGCGAGATCTGAGCAGCGGACCTCAGGAGGGGCAGATGGCAGAGGGTGGGTGGAAGTGACTAGTCCTTTTGCCTGGACTGACTTGGGGATTAGAACCACTCCGGCAAGCTAAGCAACCCTGGTAGGGAAACGAATGGCAAGCGATTGTTGTAGCCCCCAAGGTTCACATCCAGGGAATGGCGCTAGCTTAGTGTCTGGGATCCCAGGTATGCATCATTTTTGAGGTGTGGTGGAGAAGGGAGCGGATTTATACCATCTGTCTAGTTTTGTAAGCGGTGCCAGCACTGGCTTGGCACACCGAGCTGGAAGGAACCGCACCGTGGTCAGCTGGCAAACTGGCCACACGCTAGAGCCTGGTCTTAGCAAGCCTCAGGGTGACTCGTGGCTAGACAGAAAGCAGGGGCGCCAGAGTCTGGAGGTGTTACTCATGGTTACCGGGGCCCTTAGGAGCAAGTGGAACCTGGGCTGTGACCCCAGAAGGTGTTCGTGGGACTTGGACTATAAACTCCAGTTGTGTAAGCTGTGGGGTTAAACTAATAGCTTTAGGGCTCAGGTGAGGAGCACTGGTTCTTTAGCCAGAAGGGAAAGCTCAGGTGGAGAAGAAGAACAGAAGCTAAAACAATAAAAAGACGGCCTGGGACCAATGGAGATATCGTTCCACTGATGACAGCTCCTTTCCCAAGCCTGCTACACGCCTACATTGGAAGTAAGTGATGGCAGAAAAAGACAATACAGTACGGAGTTGGAGTTGGCCAGGGGCGGAGGAAAGAGTAGCGGAATGGGGGATGACAGAGACAGGGCACAGGGTCTGAGGAATCTAGACTAACTACGGCTCTCATTCTCTTTCATTCCTACCCAAAAGCTCTTGTTCACTTTAAACAGTGCAGGGCTTTGACCTGAAGCCATGAGGCCCAGAAGCCCCGGAGTCCCCTGCAGTTCTGCAATGTGGGTGCAGCCCCGGGCTGCTCTTTCCCTCATATGCCCTCACATACTTTTACAACCCGAGCAAAAGGGGTTAGCAAGGGACAGGAAATGAGTCAAAACCCACGCTGCCAAACCACTATGGGTAGGCTGGTAGGAATCAGCTAGAGGCCTATGAGACACACATTCCTGACCAGCCCTTAGAAACACCGCTCAGCAGATCTGAGCTGGGCCCGAAACAGCGTTTCTCACTTGTCTCCGGGAGATGCAGGGACCACACTTTGAAACATCTTGGCCTAGACTCAGATCCTTTCCACCCATCTCCTCTCCTGAGCTCTCTTGTGTGTGTGTGTGGGGGGGGTCCTTGATTTTGTTATGTTCCCAAGAGCGGGTTCATTGTTCGCACTGACATTAGATTAGCCACGGTGGGTGACAGAATGGCGATAGTTGTGCCCGGTCTCTTCCACAGTTTGGGCTGGACTGCAGCTTCTCTTTCTGGTTGTTGCCTTTGCCCCGGCTTTCCATTTAATGGCCCATCTTCCCCGATATGGTAGAAGGAGCACAAATAGAGAAGATTCTCATGCAACTTATGGAGCTGCTGGTCCCAATGAAGTCTCCGCTACATTAATCCGAGTTATGTAGACTTGCTAGGAGCTTTTCACTGCTGTGGGTCTTTCTGTGGTGACCATAGGTAGACAAGAGTCACCTAGGTCGGGGACTCAGTTTCCTTACTTTGTACCTGACTGGGTAACCAGTGGCATGTTGACTCGGCAATGGATGACCCGGCTGACGTTTATAGCAGAGAGCTCTGGGCGCTGTGGGGCAGTCTGCTGTGTCCTTGGGTGCCACCTGTTTAACAGAAGAGCCTTTGTGCTGCCTGTCACGGAGACAAGCAGGCTTGTCCAGCATTGGAGCCTGTCACAATGGCGTCTGTTAGGAAGAATAGAGGTGGAAAAATTTTGCTGGCCTGGACCACGCTGTAGTTAGGGACCCCTGTGCTGTAGAGCCAGACTTGAGGATACCAATCCTGGCAAGGGTGGGAGCATTGTCAGCAGAGTCAAGGGTGCCAGGCCTCATGGGCAATGAGCCCCGGTGATGGCTGAGCAGTGGCACGGTGCAGCCTGGCTCTAGGCAGTGAGGAAGTCATTTACCTCAGTGAACGTGATTGTCATCTCCCTGTTCTGTCTTTCTGTAGGTTGGCTCCCATCATCTGAGACTGCACAGAGGCCTAGAGGCCAATGCTCCTGCTTTTGAAAGGTAAGGACCATCAGGGACCATCTAAGACCTTACCCCCTCCATTCAGATGGCAAGGCAAGGGGCAGGGGAGTGGAAAGGGGAACCCCAATCCTGAATCAAACTGGCCTCTTACTTTGGTCCTTTACCCAAAGAAAGGAGTTCGTAAGATGGTATTTTTATCTTTCTCAGTCTCCTTGAGAATTAATTAATTAATCCACCAGTGTGTGGGTGGCGCTCTGTAGTTATTTGCCAGTTTTTTTGTTGTTTTTTTTTAAGAATGAAGATTCACCAATTGCTCCTGACTGATAAGGAATAATCTGAATCACAGGGCACTGTTTCTGGTTAAAAGTAGCTGTCTTGAGTCAGTGTTCGATTACTGTGAAGAGTCACCATGACTACAACAACTCATGAAGGAAAACATTTCATTGGGCCTGGCTTACAGTTTAGAGGTTCAATCCGTTACCATCATGGTGGGAAGCCTAGTAGCACACAGGCGAACACGGTGCTGGAGAAGGGGCTGAGAGTTCTATATCTGGATCCCTGGGCAACAGGGGGAGACCATGAAACATTAACATGGCTTGAGCTTCTGAGTCCTCAAAGCCTATCCCCCCAGTGAAACACGTCCTCCAATAAGGCCACACCTCCCAGTAGTGCCACTCTCTGTGGACCTGTGGGGGGCATTTTTATTCAAACCATCACAGCAGCATATAGAAAGCTATAAAGTAGAAGAATACGCAAACTCCCAAGTCCCTCTAAGATTGTACCCATTATTAATTGATTATATATCCTAGATAAAAGCTTCAGCATATACATTTCATTTTAAAAGAAAAAAAAAAAAGACAATTGGATCGTGCTTTTGGAAAGCCATTGCTAGGCTGAGCTGTTGTTAATCTATACTTGAAGTCGTCAATAGCTTCTTTAAAAGATTTTGTTTTCAATCAGAGTACCAGTTTTTAAAATCTTAAATTTAGCAAACGTTCTCGTAGGTAACTCTTGGGTATTTTATTCATTTCCCCTGAAGCTTCATTGGGTTTTGCATTTGCTTTCATGCTTTTGGAAATCTACAAGCACTGTAGATAACAACCCACCTGTGACTCCCTCATCAGTTGCTATAAAGGGTGGGCCTTTTGTGTAATTTAGCCTTTTCCCAGAACATGCTCAGGTGATAAACACAGTCAGGGATGGTCACTGGTCCATACCACCATATCAAATGCTCCCAGGACACAGTTAAGAGTGGACTGAACCAGAAACTGACCCTGAACATGGGGACAGTGTTCTGCTGGGTTTGTTTCCAGCAGATGTTCCACCAATGTTATTGATGTCATCATGGACATGAAAAAAAAGTCTTGTTTTATTTTTACACAAAAGGGAAGGACAGAAGAGCCACCCCCAGGTACTGAGCCCTGGTCTTCCACTTTTGCTAATCTTTGGTCCTCACAATGTCTGCTCAGGGAAGGTGATCTGAATTCTGCAAGATGAGAGAGCTCAGGATTTTCTCTGGAGAGTCAGCATGGCAACCCTGATTGTCTGTCTTTCCCATCCACCCTTGGGATTTAGAACCTATTGAGAAAAGGGTCAGGGTAAAACAGGGAGACCAGGCCCTTAGAGGCCTTATTTCTTCGGCTGTGTGGCAGGATGGGGCTTGGACCTGTGACTAGCATGGGATTCAGGTCTTTCAATGACAAGTAGAGGCAGCAAACCATCCTTCCTCATTGGAGGCAGGACTGTGTGCTCGGCCTCAGGCAGGGACACACCTTCTCTGGGAAATCCCAAAGAGTAGACTGGCAGGTCTATCTCTTCTTGTCCCATCCCTGGGCTGACAAGACCCTCACTGAAGTGGAACCAGCAGACTTAGCCCAGCTCGTCATTAGACAAGCTCAGATATAACTCTCTTCAAAATCTATTCTGCGTGATATCACTTAACAGAAAGGGGGGGATATTTTCCCCTCTCCAGGCTAAAAATAGTTCTTTATGAACTTAAGAAATAATTATATTGGGGCTGGAGAGATGGCTCAGAGGTTAAGAGCACTGACTGCTCTTCCAGAGGTCCTGGGTTCAATTCTCAGCAACCACCTGGTGGCTCACAACCGTCTGTAATGGGTATCCAATGCTGTCTTCTGGTATGTCTGAAGACAGCGACAGTATACCCACATACATGAAATAAATAAATAAATCTTTAAAAAAATAACTATATTTATAAAATAAATGTCAGAAAATAAATTGTAGAAACTTGGAAAAGACAAAAATGTTGAAAGAAGAAAAACAAATTTAACATTCCACCCACTTTTAATATCACAGTGAATATCTTTCTATTCCTTTTTGCTCTATTTACATGTAAGAATTTTCTATATTTACATTTTTAAAAAAGCTTACATAGAAAAGTTACAGTGTTAAGTTTCATTTACATATCTGAGTTTTATGCTTCGTTTTTTTCTATTTTTAAAATCACTACATTGAAACATTTCTAAACGTAAAATCACTCCAGTACTTTTACCAGGCACGATGGCTGATGCCTGTGACCCCTGCATTTGAGACGTGGAAGCTAGGAAATCAGGCGCTCAAGGCCATCCTTGGCTACATAGTGAATCTGAAACCAGCCTGGGCTATAAGAGACCCAAGGAAAAATAGTTACTTTTTTTTTTAAAGCAAACTTGTGATAAAGATTAAGTATTGGCACCTCTCTGTAATATTTGAGGGTGAAATATGTACCACATGTTTTATGATATTGATTTGGGTTTGAAATACAGCACCGGAGAGGCAGTTGGCCTCTGAGGTGGAGGTGGTTGCTTATCCCCCAAGGGTTTTTAATTGAAAAAACACCAAAGAAGAGGCTCTGGGTTTTCTTTGGAGATGGATGTGTTGAACTGACATGGTTGTTCACAAAAGATGGGGGCACTCTCGGAGGTCCTTTGTAAAAAGGACCCGAATAGCCTCATCTAAAAATAGCACACGCTAGACATGGTTCCTGCCCAACCCCTTCTGTTCACACAGCCTGGGTTGACTTTAAAACTCTGTGGGTTTTAGATGAGCAGAGCCAGGAGCCAGGAGAATGGGGTTTTCCTCCCTCCACACTTGGAATTAGGGACACACACGGCTGGTCCTAGACCTTAGTGCTAAAATGGAGGAGGTGAGGGCTGCCTGGCCCGGGGACCATGAAGTCACCGCCAACCCTGACACCGTTGCAGGCACATGGTGTTTCTGAAGGAGCAATACGGGAAGCAAGTGGTCGTGAACCTGCTGGGAAGCAGAGGTGGTGAGGAGGTGCTCAACAGAGCCTTCAAGGTAATGCTCAGCTTGGGGATGTTGGGGAGGCAGAGGGGGAGAGGCGGGGTGCTCCTGTGAACCCTGAGGACAGCAAGTGCCCTGTGTAGGTGTTCAGAGCCCGCACTAGGTGCCTTGAGCTCCTAATACTTTTAAGTTTTCTTTCTGTGAGCTGAGGTATGGGAGAATTTGTTCGATCTCTTTAGACAGAAGTGCTTCGCTGAGCTCCACACGGGCAGAGAGGCCTCCCGTGCTCCCCCTGAGGAGCTGTTTTCCCGGCCAGAACAGGAGAAGGGAAAGCCTAGCTTATTCTGACACTAAGAGGCCCCAGCTGCCAGCACCCAGAGCGTATGGGCAGAGTTGCTGTTCTGAGCCTCCTGGTCCAAAGCAGACCTGTATGGCTTCCTTCTGCCTGGATTGCCTTCAAGTCTCGGGGTCGTGTTCGGGTTGCTGGGGAGACCAGGTGCCCGCCCCTGGCAGGCTTCTTTTGATTCCTAGGTGCCCAGTGGTGAGCAGAGTGGATCTCAATGGGATGAGGAAAGCAGCAGGTTGAGCTAGTGACTCCACTTAGGTCTCTTGGCCACAGAACCCTTGAACTGGCCAGTCTTCAATGGAAGGTTCAGTGAACTGAAGCAGCCGCCTTCCATTCCGCCCAGACTCTTTGGCCTCTGCCTGCTGGGAAAGGGCTGTCTGGGTGTTTGAAGTTCGAAAGAAGTCTCTTATGGAGACACCTTAAGGTCCCCTTGGTAGGGATGTGACCTATGTGGCTTCCACGGCCACCCTGACCTCTGACCTTTAACCCCTGGCTAGAGGAAGCCAAATCCAACTAAAGTGCTCATTTCTCATTACATAGGAAAAAAAAAAAGCTACATGCGTGAATCAGGAGCTTTGCTGGTTGCCAGCTTTCTTTGGCCAGACTTGCTTTTCCTGTTTAGTTTGTTGCCATGGGCAACAAGCTCAAGAAATATCTCCTCCCACTTCTCTTGGCAGCAGTCCTGACTACTTATTTTAAGGAAGGTGGGGAGAAAAGGGGGCAATAAAAAAAAATCCATCTCAATCTCTCTCCCCTTTCAACAAAACCCCCAAGTCTTTCGTGCTCCAACTATAGAAAGGACGTGTTGTTCAGCTCCTCCCCCGTTGGTGGCAATGCCCAGCACTGAAGTGACGTCTCTTTTATACCCAGAGGACAGAGATGTCCGGGGAGTTAAGGATAGATCCTGAACAGGTAGAACTCACACTCTACTTGGAGACCTCCGCTCTGGCTCTAAGTCCCGAGCATCCCTTACCAGTCAGAGGTCAGTGCCTAGCAGTCAGCCTGGATTATCATTCCACAGCTGGACCAGAAAGTGCCGGCTCCAGAGGGTGGCACTCAAAGACTCTATGTTCTCTTTTTAGTTACCTAGGCTTCCTTTTCCCCCAGTAGACTTTCTTGAAGATGGCGGAATTTGTTGATTGACATTCTGGCTGGCTTGTGTGCGGGAGGGGGGGTGATCAGGGTCCTCCTTGTTCTTTTGAGTTCTCAGAACCCCTGGCTGCACGGATGTTGGCTAACATAGTAAGGGTCTGAGACACGCAGCTGAGGAGGGCAGGAAGCCTGTCTCCTACTCTTTGGTGAGCAGGCCAAGGAAGTTTGCCAGACTAGAGAAGGGGAAAGGTAGGGAAAGGAGGGCTCACTTCTGTGAGGAGGATTCCTGACCCATCCACAGCGCTCTTCCATATTTCTCTCTGGGTCCTCCCACCTTCCCTCTGGCTCCTGGGCTGGGCTTCGGTCACGTGGGGGCAACAGCTCCTCCATCTTGGATTTTGCCACTGTACATACCTGTTGGCCCTCTCTGGAGTCTCAGCTACTACTGAGCCCACCCTCCCTCCCAGGATTGGTGCCTGTCTGAATGTAGGTGGTTACCTGGGTAACAGGAACTAGATTATGAGCTGCGCAGCCTGCCACATGTAGCTGTTCTTGAGGGCTGGGCCCTCGGGCCAGCTGCAGAACAGATCTAACCTTCCCTCACCTGTGACCTCTGAGACCCACAAGAGTGGGATGTCCCCCAGAGAGACACCCCTACTGTGGGCTCTTTGGCCCAAAGGGGACCTCCTGCCCTTATGCAGGCAAGGTGCTCTTTGTGTCTTCTGCCCCCCCCCGCCCCACCTCCCCTCTCTGCCTAGGCTTTTGTCTTATGTGGTCCTTTGGAGGTCAGGGCCAGGCTTCGAGCTAATGGACGCACTCTAGTGGGTGACCCTGGTGGCCAGAGCACTTAAGCTACCGGAGGAAGACCACCTGCCGTGCTTCCGACTCCTTTCTGTCTGCATGCTCACACCCTCCCCGTTTCCCTTTTCAGAAGTTGCTCTGGGCTTCTTGCCACGCGGGCGACACGCCTATGATAAATTTTGACTTCCATCAGTTTGCCAAAGGTAGGAAGCTAGAGAAATTGGAGAACCTGTTGAGACCTCAGTTACAACTACACTGGGAAGATTTTGATGTGTTTGCGAAGGGCGAGAATGTAAGTCCACGGTGAGTCTCGACGGAGCTTCAAACTCCTGCTGGGGGAGGAGTCTAGAGGTTTTGGAGGCTGTGGGCCCTTTAGGTCACGCACCTCAACAGGAGTCATTTCCCTGACCGGCTGCCTGGCTACACTTGTGGCTTCCTGAATCATAAGCTCTGTGATGTTAGTGATCTAGGGTCCTGATCTTCTTCTCTCCTCCTTCCTCTGTAGTCAGAGACATTTGCTTTTGAATTTAGTGAGAAGATATCTGGATAAAGACATAAAGTCCGAACATGCAGCACTGTGTTACAATACAACATTGAACTCAGAGCTGGCAATGTAGCCCATTTGGTAGATGCCTGCCTAGCATGCTGGTTCAGTCGCCAGCATCAAGCAAAACTAAGTCTGGTGGTGCACAACTGTAATCCCAGTGCTTAAGAATTATAGGTAGGGGCTGGAGAGACGGCTCAGCAGTTAAGGGCACTTGACTGCTCTTCCGAAGGTCCTGAGTTCAAATCCCAGCAACCACATGGTGGCTCACAATCATCCATAATGAGATCTGATGCCCTCTTCTGGTGGGTCTGAAGACAGCTACAGTGTACTCACATATAACAATAAATAAATCTTTGGACCAGAGCAAGCAGACGTCCTGAGTTCAATTCCCAGCAACCACTTGATGGTTCACAACCACCTGTACAGCTACAGTGTACTCGTATACATTAAATAAATAAATAAATAAATAAATCTTTTTTAAAAAAGAAGTTGTGAGCCTAGCCTTTAATGGCTGAGCCAAAAGATAGCCTTTTCAACAAATGGTGCTTGTTTAACTGGAGGTCAACATGCAGAAGAATGCAAATTGACCCATTCTTATTTCCTTGCACTAAGCTCAATTCCAAGTGGATCAAGGACCTCCACATAAAACCAGACACACTGAAACTAATAGAAAGGAAACTAGGGAAGAACCTTGAACATATGGGCACAGGGGAGAATTTCCTGAACAGAACTCCAATAGCTTATGCTCTAAGATCAAGAATTGACAAATGGGACCTCATAAAATTACAAAGTTTCTGTAAGGCAAAGGACACTGTCAAAAGGACAAAGCGACAACCAACAAACTGGGAAATGATCTTCACCAACCCTACATCCAACAGAGGGCTAATATCCAATATATACAAAGAAGTCAAGAAGTTAGACTCCAGAGAGCCAAGTAACCCTATTAAAAATGGGGTACAGAGCTAAACAAAGAGTTCTCACCTGAAGAATATCTAATGGCTGAGAAGCACCTAAAGAGATGTTCAACATCCTTAGTCATTAGGGAAATGCAAATCAAAACAACCCTGAGATTCCACCTCACACCAGTCAGAATGGCTAAGATCAAAAACACAGGAGACAGCAGTTGTTGGCGAGGATGTGGAGAAAGAGGAACACTCCTCCACTGCTGGTGGGATTGCAAGCTGGTACAACCACTCTGGAAAGCAGTCTGGCAGTTCCTCAGAAAACTGGGCATGACACTCCCGGAGGATCCGGCTATATCACTCCTGGGCATATACCCAGAGGCTTCCCCTGCATGCAATAAGGACACATGCTCCACTATGTTCATAGCAGCCTTATTTATAATAGCCAGAAGCTGGAAAGAACCCAGATGTCCCTCAATGGAGGAATGGATTCAGAAGATGTGGTATATTTACACAATGGAATACTACTCTGCAATTAAAAACATGAATTCACGAAATTCCTAGGCAAATGGTCAAGAACTGGAAAATATCATCCTTAGTGAGGTAACCCAATCACAAAAGAACACACATGGTATGCAGTCACTGATAAGGGGATAGTAACCCAGAATCTCGGAATACCCAAGACACAATTCACATATCAATAGATTTCCAAGAAGATGGAAGAAGAGACCCCTGGTCCTGGAAAGACTGGATGTATGGGAATGCCAGGACAGAGAAGCGAGAGAGGGTTGAATGGGGAACAGAGGGAGGGAAGGGGGCTTATGGGACTTTCGGGGAGGGAGGAAATGGGATAGGGGAAATCATTTGGAATGTAAATAAAAAACTTAGAAAATAAAAAAAAAATAAATGAGGGAAAAAAGTATAGGTAGACGGATTAGAAGTTTAAGGTCATGGATTGTGAGTGCTAGGCTATCCTTGGCTATCCTGGACTACCCAAGACTGTCTCAAAAACAATACAGAACAACCGCAAACCCAAACAAACAAACAACCCTCTGAGCTCAGGTGATATGACTTAGCCACACTGGGAAAGGACCTATGAGGTGAGCTGGTACAAAGCCAAGAGACCCATAGCACTGGGCTATGAGTTACTTTGTTCTGAGTGGAGCTTCCTCAAACCACCTCAGGAAGGGGATCCCAAGTTTATGAGATAGCTTCCTCCCTAAAACTCCCTGGCACCGGAGAGTGTCCTCACAACATCCACCTTCATTCATCGCTATCACAGACACTTAGGCAGGGCAGCAGAAACATTGTTGCCCAGGAAACTGAACAAGGCCATGTTCTGCTGTCTTGTCTCCACTCTTACTGTAAAAAGTATCTTTTCACTATTTACTACTATCATTTCCGAATTTCTGTGTCTCTCTTGGGTGATGTTTTTGTTTAACCTCATTGCCAAGGTGCTGCCTGGCTCTCTAAATACCAGACAGCAGGGCTGTTCCCTACAGAGGAAACACACTAGATAACCTTCCTTTGGGCAAGAGTTGCATTGCGGTTAGCAGAGGGTCCATGGTAAGAAGCAGCAATCGGTGGGAGCCACTGGACTTAACACTGGTTTTACTACCCGATAAAGCCATTTTATGTCAAACCCCTATAAAATTAAAAAACAAAAGGCTGAGTTGCTCCATCCTAAGTTTGCCTGCCTGTATATGTTTGACAGTGTGTGTCTTTAAACAAAAAACACGCAAAGCAAGATTATTAATTGACCAGCTGATGTGGTGGTGTCAGACTCCAGCTTCATTCACCAGGAGCGAGGCTTCCGTAGTGCGTTACAAAGTATCCGCCGGAAGATGCTGTAGAATAACATTGTATTCATTGTAGACAACCAGACCAGCTATGCTTACAAGGGGGGCGGGCGGACGCTGCTGTGAGTGTGATCTCTGGCCTGCCTGTCCTTTCTGCAGTCCGGGATGGAGATGTGTACCGGGGCTTCTGATGAGCTGCTAGGGAGGAGGAGGCAAGGGGTCTTCTTTTGGAATAAGTTTCTTTAGAGCAAACTGGCCTAGGTCACTGTGCTGTAGTTATCGCTCTTGCCAGCACACCTCCTGATCCCTGTGTCTCCTGGCTGTAAGGTTCCAGAAAGGCACTCTGCGGATGAACTGCCTCGACTGTCTGGCTAGAACTGACACTGTGCAGTGCTTCATTGCTCTGGAGGTGAGCTCCTTGGCCCTGGGCCCTGGGGGCAAGAGGGGCTTTCCTGGGATGACTTTCCAGCGATAGGTCAGATGGCAGGGATGTTCAGGGGGAACATTTAGAGTGGTTTTCTTGGTGATTTCCTGCTTGTCACCATATGCCCTTTTCTGTCACCCAGACATTGTGACCCAATGGCTCCAGGTACCCTTATGAAGCAGTTCTTCCTTAGAGAGAGAGTCTTGAATATACCTCAGGGCCAAGGCAGCGTGAGGCTGGCTGAGATGACTGTGGTCCTGAGGCCTGGGGAGGGAATAACCAAGTGCCACCGTGGTCCTAACTGCCTGGCTGGCCTCTTAAGCCCCGTCTGTAACACCTCTGTCCTCTACTGCTTTCTGACAGTAGCACTGGATGACCTGGCATCAGGCAGCCACAAAGGGGTAGGGAAGATGGCCTGGGCAAAGCTGGGGGAGTCAGGGTAGGGAGTCCCCTTCTATCTATGCAGCCAGTGCTCCTCGCCCACAGTCTGATGAGAGATCGGTGGCTTTTCTGGACATCTATTGGTAACTGTGGTTATTGGTTTGTCTCCCAGGTCCTTCATCTGCAGCTTGAGAGCTTGGGGCTGAATTCAAAGCCCATCACTGACCGCTTTGTGGAGTCCTTCAAAGCCATGTGGTCTCTGAATGGGCACGGCTTGAGCAAGGTGTTCACAGGGAGCAGGGCCCTGGAAGGGAAGGCCAAGGTAGGGGCACGCCAAGGGGAGGAGGAGGGAGAGGGAGGAAGGGGGAGGGGGAAGGAGAGGGGAAGGAGGAAGGGGGAGGGGGGAAAGGGGAGGGGAAAGAAGAGGGGAAGGGGAAGGAGAGGGGGAAGGAGAGGGGAAGGGGGAGGGGGAAGGAGAGGGGAAGGGGGAGGGGAAGGGGAGGGAAAGGGAGAGGGGAAGGGGAGGGGGAAGGAGAGGGGGAGGGGAAGGGAGGGAGAGGGAGAGGGGAAGGGGGGAGGGAGAGGGGAAGAGGGAGGGAGAGGGAAAGGGGGAGGGAGAGGGGAAGGGGGAGGGGGAGAGGAAGGCAGAGGGGGAGGGAGAGGGGAAGGAGGAGGGGAGGGAGAGCCACTCAGATCCCTCTCACCGAGTATTCTGGCTCACGCAGGTGGGGAAGCTGAAGGAAGGAGCCCGATCCATGTCTCGTACCATCCAGTCCAACTTCTTCGACGGGGTAAAGCAGGAGGCCATCAAGCTACTGCTAGTCGGAGATGTGTACAATGAAGAGTCTACAGACAAAGGCAGGATGCTGCTAGACAACACGGCCCTTCTGGGTAATGGGGTATCCGCAGCCTTTATTTTTTTTTTTAAGATTTATTTATTTATTATGTATAAGTACATGGTAGCTGTCTTCAGCTGCACCAGAAGAGGGCATCAGATTTCATTATGGATGGTTGTGAGCCACTACGTGGTTGCTGGGAATTGAACTCAGGACCTCTGCTCACTCTGGCCCCACTCCCTCCAGCCCAAAGATTTATTTAGAGTTATATGTAAGTACACTGTAGCTGTCTTCAGACGCACCAGAAGAGGGTGTCAGATTCCATCACAGATGGTTGTGAGCCACCATGTGGTTGCTGGGACTTGAACTCAGGACCTTCAGAAGAGCAGTCAGAGCTCTTAATTGCTGAGCCATCTCTCCAGCCCCGGTACCCACAGTCTTAAGGGTATGAGGGGGCAAGGTGACAGTGGCCCCCAGCATACCCAGTCACGTGATCTAAGATGGAGTTTCTGATCTATGCTCCCCCAGTGTGTTCAGTTGACCCAAGAAGCCTGATGTCCCTGTATGGTTGACCCTCAGGATCCTCAAGGCACTGGTTCTAGGTCCCCACGGGTAAATGCCACAGATGCTCAAGTCTCTCAGGCCCCTCAGAGAAAAAGGAAAGAACAGTGTCGAGGGCGTGTCCAATCTCACAAGGCTGTCAGAATTCTTTGGGGATGTGTTGTTGGGATCAAACCTAGAGTCTGGCATGTGCTTGACAAGCGCTGGACTATGGAGCTGGACAACCCCAGCCTCTTTTTACTTTCCATGTTGAGACGGGTTCTCACCAAGCTGCCCATGCTGGCCTTGAACTCACTGTAGCCAAGGAAGACCTTGACTTTTGATGCTTCTGCCTCAGACTCTGTGAGATTACAAGCTGTGTCATCAGGCCTGGTTTCTGTAGGGAACTTTCCATGACACCCTATTCCTTTGGAGACTCTGAACTTTACTGTTCTAATGGAAAAAAGAAGAGGAAAAGTCAGCATGTTTAGTTATTTAAAAAAAAAAGATTATGTTTTAGAAACTTTTGGTGTTTTGGAAAGATAAATGAGCCCATGTTAAAATAATTTTATGTAGGCCTTTCTCTTCTCGTTGTCCCATAATTGGGGGTCATTTAACTTTCCAGGGTGATATTAAATATATGCTTTGTGGTTAATTTCTAACTCAGGAAAATTGGAGCCGACTCCAGGTTCTGTAGTGATCTTAGTTAGCAGCAAACCCGAGGTGTAATTTTCTGGGTTTAGTTGTATTTTTTTTCTCTAGATATATTTATTTTTGTTTTATGTATGTGAATGTTTTGCAGTGTGTGATGTCTGATGATTTGGGAGCCGAAAGGGAGATTGGAACTGGAGTCATGGATGACTGCTTGTCGCCATATGGGTGCTGGGAACCGAACCTAGGTCCTCTAGGAAAGCAACGAGGGCCATCTCTCCAGGCCCTAAAGCTGCTAGTTTTTAAAACTGTGGGATATATTTTGTATCTCTAAGAAGATAGAGATATAGATACAGTGTTTTGTTTTGTTTTTAAATGCCTTAGGTTTGAGGTCAAATAAACAAAACAGTCTTTCAGGCATGCTGGATGGGGAAGGTAAAAAATTGCAAAGATGCTGATTTGGGTTGATAAGACATTTAAAGTTCCATCCATCCATTCATCCATCCATCCATCCATCCATCCATCCATCCATCCATCCATCCATCCATTCATCCATCCATCCCATCCATCCATCCATCCATCCATCCATCCATCATATATATATATATACGCATATATACATACATATATATACACATATATGTATATATGTACACACACACATATATATTCCGTACATATATTGTTTACCATTATTTGTAAAACTGACACCTTAGCGGTTTGTTTTTTACAGTTCAGCTCACTTTCATTTCCTCCAATTCGTTCTGCAGGATCACAGGCAGAATAGTAAGTGCTAGGCTCTCCCCTGAGTCTAGGAGACCACTCTGTCACTGGGTGCCATGTGCCTCTGTAACTATAGCTGGAAGACACATTTCCAGCCCCATCTTTCCATGCTTTATTGCAGACAGGAAAATGGAGTGGTTAGGGTAGGTATCAGCCCTCTGTCATCCTCATATGGACCATGTTCAGGTCTGTAGTCCCCAGCTCATGAGTGGCATTCTCTGACAGGCCACATCTCGTACACTATGGGAGGGTCTCTACAGTCTGGGCTGCAGCAAACATGTGCCCTTTATGCTCCCTAACAGCGACACCCAGGATCTTGAAGGCCATGACAGAACGTCAGTCAGAATTCACAAATTTCAAGCGCATTCAGATTGCCGTGGGGACCTGGAACGTGAACGGAGGGAAGCAATTCCGTAGCAATCTCATGGGGACCGCTGAGCTCACAGACTGGCTCCTGGATGCCCCCCAGCTGTCAGGAGCAGTGGACTCTCAGGGTAAGTAAGGATGGTGACTTGAGAAAGGACAAACACGGTTCCTACAACCTGTCCCAGCAGTTTGACTCTGCAGGTATCGCCTTGTAAAATTTAATACTGATATTTGTCTTTTCATTTGTCAAAACGTTTAGAGGCAAAATGTTGGTCTCACCTACTAGAGTGACGCCTCACAGAGTTATTGTTAACTACAAGACTTTTTTCCTTTCCTAAGTACTTAGAGGAGTTTCCAGGGAGTGGTTCACCTTTCTCTAAATATGCAGAGATTTTTATCGTGCTGGGGCTGAGTGCTCGCACTCCTTGTGACCTCTAGGAGATGCGGCCTCTAGTCTAGGCTGCTGTCGGGATGACCGAGCAAGGCTCGCCATGGCTGTTGGGCGTGCTGCAATCCTGTCTTTCTCCAAGGCTACTCCAGTGTGGACAGTCCCGGTCTGGAACTCTGAAATCCTAAATAGCAGCTAAAGCTTTTTGAGTACTGATGAGATATCACGTGGGGGTGGGGACATAGTATCTTTCACACAGGAGAACCTTCTACCTCTGATCTTATGTAATGGATGACAAGCACAGTAGCCCTGAAAATGCATAAAACTACTGTGTGTGTGTGTGTGTGTGTGTGTGTGTGTGTGTGGTGTGTATAGTGTGTGTGGTGTGTGTGGTATGTGTGGTGTGTGTGTGTGTGTGTGTGTGTGTGTGTGTGGTGTATGGTGTGTGTGGTGTGTATGTGTGTGTGTGTGTGTGGTGTGTGTGTGTGTGGTGTATGGTGTGTGTGGTGTGTATGTGTGTGTGTGTGGTGTGTGTGGTATGTGTGGTGTGCTGTGTGTATGTGTGTGTGGTGTGTGGTGTATGTGTGAGAGAGGTGTATGTGTGATGTATGTGTGTGGTATGTGTATATATATGTGTGGTATGTGTGTATGTATATGTGTGGTATGTGTATATGTATGTGTGGTATGTGTGTATGTATGTGTGTGTGATGTGTGTATATGCGTGTGTATGTGTGTGTGGTGTGTCTGTGTATGTGGGGTGTGTGTATGTGTGTGTGTGTGTGTATGTGTGTGAAGGTGTACATGGCACAGGTGAATTCCAGGTGTAGAATTGGGTGTCATCCCCGAGATACCATTATTTTCGTGCAGGTATTCCAAAATCTGTAACTCAACTCTCCCAAGCATTTTGGTAAGGGTTATTTAGCTTGCAGAGTGTTAATTTAGAAGCCTGGCTGCTTCCTGCATGCCCAAACACAGAACAGGTTCATGGCTGGGTGAGGAGTGACTCATGGTCTAATACAGACACCCTCTTTTGCCACATACACATGTGACCCTCACCTCAGGGAAGGAAGGTATTAGGGTCCACAGTTTGGGGACACTAACATTCTCACAACCGTGGTGGCTTGCGTTAGCATTGGTAAGGTATCCAGAGTATCTAAACGACAGCAGAGGCTCTGTCTGCACTGCCAAGGATATTGTCTTAGAGTTTTACTGCCGTGAACAGACACCAGGACCACGATGACTCTTATAAGGACATTTAATTAGGGCTGGCTTACAGTTTCAGTGGTTATCATTATGGCGGGAAGCATGGCAGCATCCAGGCAGGCATGGCGTTGAAGAAGGAACTGAGAGTTCTACAACTTGTTCTGAAGGCACCTAGGAGAAGACTGACTTCCAGGCAGCTAGGAGAAGCGTCTCAAAGCCCACCGCCACAGTGACACACTCCATCCAACAAGGCCACAGCTCCTAAAAGTGCTACTCCCTGAGTCAAATATATTCAAACTACCACAAACATTTAGCACTTTTGGCTGAGGAGAGCACCCTAATACCATGGCGGCCCTCTTCTGCTGTACACCAGGGTGGTGGTCAAGGCACACTGATAACTGTGGGCAGGAATGTTACTGGGAAAGTTGGTGGTAAGTTCACCAGAACCCACCAGGTCCAGGGTAAAGAATGCATTGGCCTTGCTGTTCCCAGCTAACACAGACAGAGGAACGGTGCTATTGCATTTGAAAGAAGCAGTTTTATGCTTTCAACCCATTCAGCTAAGGTGCCAAGTGCTCTGTGGCCAGCAGAGAAGGGTATTGAGAGCTAGCTGGATATTTGCTCCAGAGGCCCCTTCCTCCTTGGCAGGAGTCATATCCCTTCCTGCCTTTGAAACACTGTGTGGTCTTGATGGCTCAGGTAGATGTATGTCTGAGGAAGTGGCTGAGGAGGTCTAGTAAATGGCTACAGAGATTCTACAGTGCACTGGCCTCCTTTGTAAGAAGGAGAGACAGCTTCAGGATCACTGGACTCCACAGCCAGGAGTCTACAGAGCATCCTATCTGAGGCATCTTGGCAGTATCTCCTTTGACCATATGCAATCACCCCTGGATCAATCCGAAAAATACTCGGGAGCCACAAAATAAATCTGAGATAATGTTGTTCCCAGGTCACTTAGGATCTGACTGGAGAGATAATGTCACCAGGAAGAATAAGAGGGTGCTCTTTTGAGGGCCAGATTGGGTCAAGTGGTTTTTTTTTTTGTTTTGTTTTGTTTTTGGTTGTTTTTTTTTTTGCTCATGGTATCCAACTTAAAATCTGTATTACCTGGTGATGTGGCAGACCGCTATCTCTTTGTAGAGAAAGATTCGGTGGTTCAGGGAGGTTCACAAGCTGCCCCAGGCTGAATACAGGGAAGGGGGGAGGTGCCATGGACAGTAAGCACAGGAGAACGTGAGGGCAGGTTCCAGTGGCTTGGCTTCTATGAGTGGAATGGGTTCTAGCAATGAGAGGGCGTGGTCAGGAAGAGGGGGAAGGACCCTGTGGACAAGCGGCCTAAGATCTGGCAGTTCTGATTTCCTTATCTCCCACCTTGTTCCCTAGATGATGGCAGTCCTGCTGACGTATTTGCCATCGGGTTTGAGGAGATGGTGGAACTGAGTGCGGGAAATATTGTCAATGCCAGGTAAGGGGCCAGGCATGGAGAACAGGATGTCCCTGGACCAGGTGCCTTGCCAGATTTGGGGCTCCAAGTGCCCTGGGAGCCGGCTTGTTCCTGGGCCAGCAGCCCAAGGCTCTGGCCATTTGGGTCCTTGTGGCTACGTTCCCTGTGCACACTGGCTGATGGAGTGTTCTGCTTGTCTTTCCCTGCTGATTAAACAAAGAGAGACTACTGTGACAGGCTCCAGCCAGGGCTTTGTGTTGTGGTTGAGTCACAGTGTCTCAGGAAATGTTATGTGTGGGGTGGGGTGGGGGGGGGCGGTGTATGCTGGGAAGTGCTTCTCTTTACACCAGGCAGGAAGGGGAGACCCAAAACCACTGGATCAACCCTTGATAAAAGGAAAACTAGACATTCATCCCCATAGGTGACCCAGTCTTATTTCAAGGAACTTTTTTATTTTAAAAATCACACGTAGTTATTATGTGTGTATCTATACACACACCAGCACAGTGTGGAGGTCAGAGGACAACTTGTGAGAATTGGTTCTCTCCTCCTACTTTGTGGAGGTTGGAGCTTGAACTTGGGTTGTTGGGCTCTGTGGCAAGGGCCTTTACCTACTGGGCTACCTCATCATCTGTTAAGGAACTTTTAAATAGATGGATGGGTAGATAGATAGATAGATAGATAGATAGATAGATAGATAGAATAAAACAGGCTTTTGGGAAGTTTTAGCTTATTTTACTTAGGTATCAGGGATGGTAGGGAGCTACAGTTATAATCAGAACTGGTCTTTATGTCGCAGACCCATAGGAAGCTGAGGTAGAAGGATTGTACAATCAAGGTCTGCCTGGGCAACAGAGTTAAGTTCAAGACCAGCCTGAATAGGTTAGTGAGTTACTGTCTCAAAAAGTAAACAGAGGTCTGCCTTTGCCTAGCATGCACAACGTCCTAGGTTCAATCCTCACTCCCGCCAAAAACTCAAAAACAACTGAAAACAACAAAAATCAAATGGAAATTGTATAGAAGTCCACCCGAGGGATGGACGCCTGGCACTCCTGTTGGGGTGTGGGCAGCATGCAATCAGATGGAGGATGGACGGATGAAGGGCTCTGGGGCTGGCAGTGGAAGATGGGTGCTTCCTACTAACGGTTTGCCACAGCCTTGGCCTCCTGCCTTTTCAGCACCACCAACAGGAAGATGTGGGGAGAGCAGCTTCAGAAAGCCATCTCCCGCTCCCACCGGTACATCCTCCTGACCTCCGCACAGCTGGTGGGCGTCTGTCTTTACATCTTTGTCCGTCCGTACCATGTCCCATTCATCAGGTAAGGACACTTAGCGTATAAGCATCTGGGGGAACCGGGGCTTATAAATCTGTGTTTGGTTCTGTGACTTTCTCCTCATGCACCACTCCCCCCTCCAGCCCCCAAACTCCAGCAGGAAACAGGATCTGGCATCATTCTCAATGCACAGAGCAAAAACTCCTGAGGGAAAATGGGCTTGAATTGAATATTGTCTGGCAATTAAAAAGCCACCACGGGAAAATCCTAACTCAGGAAACTGGCCTCCTAGGAGGAGTCGGGACTGATTTGGAACAAGCTCAGGCAGGGTAGGCAGCGGGTGTCTCATTCACGATTCCTGGATTGGAACGCTGTGAGCAAATGCTGTGACTGCTCAGGGATCACGGACTGTTCTGCCTCTTCCTAGAGTTCTGGGTAGAGTTCATTTCATCTCATTATTAACTCTCTGAGGTGACAGCTTTGTGAGTGTAAGAAACAATGGACATTAAGAAATAGACCCGAGACCTGGCCAAGCACCACCATATAGAGGGGGCCACTGGAGTGCCCCACAGTGGGTCTTAGGCTCTGCCTTCATAACTTTTTGTAACCTTCAAAACACACTTCAGGCCCAGCCCTTGTTATTGTGTTACTAGGGCACAAGTTTATCAAGAGAAGTCTGAGTAAAGGTTAATGCTAAATCCCGGCGAGAGGTAAGGCAGAAGAGCGGCGATTTCCCAAACCTACCTGAGGTCTCAGCACCCTGTCCTCCGTTTCCTGCCCTTAGGCCTCAAGCTTGTTTAACTTAGCCCTTTGGCTTATCGCCACCCCCCCACCCCCCTTGTCTTCCAAGTCAAAGGTGTACAGCAGTCTCCAGCTGTGGCCTGCTCACAGAAACATTAACTATGATGCAGTCTGTGATCCTATGACCTCGTGCACGGCAGGGCATCCCCGGCACATTGGGAGAAGGACAGTGTGGCACCAGCTACCTAGGTCAGCTCAAGGACTGTTTCCTAGTTCTCAAAATTTGTGATCGATTGTCACATGGTCCCTCCCATTCCTTACATGACAGCTGAGAGGTATGGAAGGCCCAACACTGAGACGTCTGCCACTTCTGCTAGGGAGAGAACAATGCATGGCACTGAACAGACCCATCTAAGCCCAAGACCTGACCAAGCACCACCCTATAGAAAGGGCCATTGGAGTGTCCTGGGCGGCTCCTAGCCTCTGCATTCATAACCTTTTGTTACCTTCAAAGCACACTTAAGGCTCTGCCCCGGCTATTGTGTTACTAGAGCCGCTTGGCCACGCCCTAAGATGGGGCAGACTCGGGAATGATGTGTCTGCAGCTTTACAGGGTACTGGGGAAGGACCAGGCCCTTCTAAACAGACCCGATTGAGATGCAACCCACCCAGGCAGTCCTTGGCAGTAGTGAGGACGACCACGGGCTTGACCAGTCACGTTGGTCTCCAAGCTTTGGGAGTGGGCGTGGCCTCGTTGGAGCGGGCGTGGCTTTGTTGGAGTGGGCGTGGTCTTGTGGAGTGGGTGTGGCCACTCCTCTGTGTTCTTATGTTCCAGGGACGTGGCCATCGACACCGTGAAGACTGGCATGGGGGGGAAAGCGGGCAATAAGGGCGCTGTGGGCATCCGCTTTCAGCTCCATAGCTCCAGCTTGTGCTTCATCTGCAGTCACCTGACGGCTGGGCAGTCTCAGGTGAAGGAGAGGAACGAAGACTACCGGGAGATCGCGCACAAGCTCTCCTTCCCGTCGGTGAGTGGTGTGAGGGCTGGCCACGCGCTGGGTCTGCCCGCCCGGTTCCGCCACTCGTGGCCTTCTGGGCTGATAAGAGGAGCGCCCCCACCTCCACAGCCATGAGAATCTACCATGGCGGAGGGGAGACGTGCTGTCATTCTTGGTGGAGGAGCCCAGCCCTTGGAGAGTTCAGTCACCTCAACTTCCTGGAAGTCCTTAGGTATCCCAACTACTCTGGGGTGTTTCTAATTCAGACGATGGAAGAAAATCAGGGTGGTTCATGTGAAGAGCATTTGATTCAAGCAGTAGATTTCATTTTCCTGGTGGTGTTAGTGTGGACTTAATTTTCTTCTGATGCGTGTGCACACACATATACCTCCGTCCGTTGCTGTTCAGCTACCAACTGTTTCCAAACTGGCCAATCCTGACTGAAAAGTCACGGTCTCCCAACCCATCTGCCCTGTGCCTCCAGAAATGCACCCACATTGCCCTCTACTGGCAGCTCAGAGATTTCCATTCCAAAGCCAACAGTCTTATTTTCCAAGTTAGATTTTAGATTTCTCCTTCCCATAGAAAAATGCTACCCCCACCCCCGACACTTCAGCCTCGTGTGTGCCCCATTTGCTAGTCAGAAAAGTGTGGGTTAGATTTCCTTGCCACAGATCCCTCCAGATTCTAACAGGTTGGTTAGATCCTGGAATTCTTCCGTTGTTGAACAGATTGGTTCCCGATGATAATAGAGCCTTTAGGACCAGCCTCCCCAGGGATTTGGCTGCACAACGAAAGTTCATCTGGTTTCAATTATAAGTATCTGAATCCTTGCTTTTATTTTTATTTCTTGAGTTAAAGAACAAATAAGTTGGGGAACTTTCAGTTTGTATATTGTGCACTCTTTCTTAGTTGAAAATGGGAACTTTGAAACAGTATTCTCAGGATACATTCCAATAACTGAAAATCTTACTAAATGGTCCTTTTGCTTCTTCTGTAGAAAGAAAAATTGAGTAAACCTATAGATTAATTCTCTGTGCTAGTGGATTACATTATGATTTAAATTAAACTGACTACATTTAATTGATTAAAAATCACTTGCCTTGGTGCCTAAGTAAGTGTTCTATTATTGTGAAGAGACGCCATGAGTACAGCGACTCGTAAAAAGAAAGCATTTAATTGGGGTTTGCTTACAGTGTCAGAGGATCATCATGACAGGGAGCATGTTGACTCGAAGGCAGACGTGGGACTAGAAAAGTGTCTGAGATGTATATCCAGATCTACTGGGAGCAGGAAGCGAGAGACACTAGGCCTGGCATGGGCTTTTGAAACATCAAAGCCCACCCCTAGTGACACACCTCCCTCAGCAAGGCCACACCCACTCCAACAAGGCTATACCTACTCCAACAAGGCCACACCCACTCCAACAAGGCCATACCTACTCCAACAAGGCCACACCCACTCCTACAAGGCAGCAACTTCTACTCCTTTTAAATAGTGCCGCAATCTTAACATTTCAAATATATAAGGCTATGGGGGGTGGCATTCTTTTTCAGATCACCAAAACTGGTTATATTCAATGCACTTGGCCTGGACTCCTTTACTAGGCAACATTGAAAACATTTTTACTGCCACAGAAAGCTACATGGTTTGGTTTGGGCCACCTTAATGTCTGTGACAACAGTGTTGAGTGGCTTTGAATACCATAGTAGGGAGAAGAGGTAGGATTAGAGCTGGGTAGATCTGGGTTTGAATTTTAACTTTATCATGTACTAGCCTTACAGACTTCAGGGAGTTACACAAGACAAACACAGTGTGTGTGTGTGTGTGTGTGTGTGTGTGTGTGTGTGTAGGTGTAAATGTGTGTGTGGGGTCACCTAAGTGTCCACTGCATGGACTCCTATAAGGATAGAGCTCACTTGAAGTAGAAACCCTATACTATGGATAGTCTGTATGTCATGGCTACTGTCCTTGTGCTGGGGAGAAACCCTTGAAGGACTGGGTTGGGGTGGAGATGATTGGCTCCCAGTAGGAGAGTGATGGAGAAGTTTACAGTGCTACACAGAGTTTCCCTAAATCTTCCCTCTCAAGATTCAGGCATAACAAGCCGAGTGCAGTGGCAGAGCAGACATAACAAGCCGAGTGCAGTGGCAGAGTGACTATTGACATCATGCTTTCCATGGGGTTTGGATTTGTCTGGACCACTCAAGGGCTCTGCTACATAAAATAGAAACACAGGGCTGAAGATACAGTTCATGTTTAGCCTGCACTGCATACAAGTGGCTATGGAGGTTCACGCCTGTTATTCCAGCTACATAGTGCTGGGCTACATGGGGCCCTATTTCAAAACATAATTAAATAAAATTGAGAAGCAAATTATGTAAGGATTTCTTGAGAGGTTTACAGGGTTAGGTAAAAACGAGACACTGTTGTGGAAAACAGCATTTTAGGAGAAATATCCGAAGGCATATTCCTCTCTCCTCCTCCACCTTCCTTACACTGATGTGTTCTTTCCGACTTAGGGGAGAAACATATTTTCACATGATTACGTGTTTTGGTGTGGCGACTTCAACTACCGCATCGATCTTACTTACGAAGAAGTCTTCTATTTTGTTAAACGCCAAGACTGGAAGAAGCTTATGGAATTTGATCAGTTACAGCTACAGAAATCGAGTGGTAAAGTAAGTGGTACCTTTCAGATATCTCCGGGAACTGTTAGGATGTGGAGGGCTGTCTACCGACTGCAGGGACTGGTGCACTGAAACCGTGAGTGGCTTTAGCACTGATTCTGACGGTGTAGAAAATACACAGCCAGGCGGTGGTGGCGCATGCCTTTAATCCCAGTGCTTGGGAGGCAGAGGCAGGCGGATTTCTGAGTTCGAGGCTAGCCTGGTCTACAGAGTGAGTTCCAGGATAGCCAGGGCTACACAGAGAAATCCTGCCTCAAAAAACCAAAAAAAAAAAAAAGAAAAGAAAGAAAGAGAGAAAGAAAATACACAGGGTTTTATGAATCGAGAGAAACAGGCCAGCACAGCTGCCCAGGGTGCTGGGTGACCACACATGGGGTCCCCGAAGGAAAGCCACCCTCCGCATTCAGCGCAGAGGGAGGAGCTAACTGTGCTGACTTTCTGCCATGTCTAGTGCTCTGTGTCTTATGCTTTTAGACATAAGTCACCTCTTCTAGGGCTCCCCAGAGAGGGTCTGCTCAGCCCAAGTCTTGGTGCCCTTTTGACAACGTCAGATGGACCACCACATGCATTGGCGGTGTTGCGGCTGGTGTACATGATCTACCTATACTAAAGACACCCATCTGTCTATGCATGTACCGTCTTTTCAGGAACTGCTTCGCTTCTGGTATAAGAAACTACTGAGCGACCCTTCAGACTCCACGATATTTTGTTGCTCTCCCATTCTCGTTGGTGAGGACACTAACACAATCATTTACACACTGATTTGTACATAGACTCCTTCATAGTGCCCTGTAAATTATACTCATTGGCAGAATGGAGAGTAAAGTTGAATTATGTATCCAAGGTCAAGCATACCAGGCCACAGTTTTGCTCCAAAACGTGATCCATCGCATAGCATACATGGGCTAGACCAGGGCCCATGTACCGGTTCCTCGGGAATTGGAAGGCTGTGGCCTACATAGCACAGGTTCAGCTGCGGGCTTGTCTTCAGCTCGTCAGGATCAGAGCCTGATCCCAGGGAATCCACAGCTTATCCCCTCTAGCTAGGACCACTGCTTATTTTAGAGTCCTGATTTCCCAGCAGGAAGAGTAGGTGAGCGTGCGATCTGCCTCGAGACTGCTGCTGCTTAAAATGAGAAAAATGAAGGTGCCTCTCCCTCCAAAACAAGACTCAGCCACTGTTTTTGAAGTTTTCTCTCCTAACTGTGAGGTACATAGATGAACCCTGTCATGCCACAAATCTCTTCGTGTCCCCTGCTCAATTCTTGTTGCCCTCTCTACCGCATCGCGTGAGGAAGCTTTTGCTCCAGCCCCAAAACATGGCACACAGGCAGGGGGATGCTCAGGTGAGCCCAGAGTGATCCCTGTCCTGTGGTCCCTTCTCTGTCTCCAAGAGGATGGCAGAAGGCAGGGATACAGGAGGGAAGGCAAGATGCTATGATGCTGTGCGCGTGTCCCGCTATTAAAAGGCACGTATCCCCAATATTAGACATATCTATGAGTGTAAAGTCTTCTACTTTTAGAACACTTTGGAATGCACTTCCCCCCCCCCGAAGATGACCTTGTGATTTCTTTTCTGCGAATAGATTTTTAAAGACTTTCATGAAGGAGCTATTAACTTTGGACCCACCTACAAGTATGACGTTGGATCAGCTGCCTACGACACAAGTGACAAGTGCCGTACCCCGGCCTGGACAGACAGGGTGCTATGGTGGAGGAAGAAGCATCCGTACGATAAGACAGGTGAGGGCTATCTGTGTTGCTGAAAGGGAGTTGGGGCAAATGGAAAATACCACGGAGGGAGAGAGATGGGCACTCGGCCCAGCGACCTGGCTGTGTAAAACCACATTTTTCTCAATCAGCCAAGGGATGACAAATCATTCTAGATGCCATACTTTTTGAACCACCTCTATTCTGGTTCTGCCTTTCCATCATGGCTGCTCCCACCCATCCTCTGACCTTTATTCTAGGAGGAAAGAGGAGTGAATCCGTGGGCCATCTCTCTTTTCTCATACCTCTTGGGTACTTTACCAAGCCCATTTTCCCAACCAAATTCATACCTCTTAAAGCTTCAATTCCAAATGGAACACCGAGGCCCGAGGATTTTTTATTTCCTTTTGGTTAGTGAGATGTGAAGTCTGTTTTGAAGTCAATGATGAATGGAAAGGCAGGGAGGCTCATTATAGTTGGAGCACCTGGACTCTAGAATATAAATAGCCTTTCCACATTAAAGAAGGAGGTCTGCAGAGACTTCAAAGCCAGGAAACTAGAGCTACAGGGGGAAGAGAGAGATTTTTTTTCCCTATTAGTCTGGGAGCATCTGCATGGCCTCCAGGGTACTGGGAGGCAGGGCTGTTGAACCTCAGAGTCTCTCACTGTGCAAAAAATGCAGGTCTCAGAGGCAATAGACTGCTGCATCCCGGTCCATTGCTTGGTGACCTGAGTGTGGGGGTGGGGTGGAGGGGAGAGTGCCACTTGTTACTGATCTTGTCAATCTGAACATGAAAACCTTTTTCACCCCAACCCCAGTGCAAAGCAAGCTTAACTTTGAGCTCAAGGGTAGAAGCAAATGATCCTGAGCCTAGGCAGTTAGGGACAGAGATGTTTGCTGCAAGCTGTCATAATCACATGCATGCATATTGATACGGTTTTGTGTCTCCTGTTGGCTGTCGGCCTCTGGATTGGAACTTGGTGAGCAGCTGGCGAACTCAACCTTCTAGACAGCGATCTAGACGGTGATACCAGAATCAGACATGCCTGGTCTCCAGGCACTCTCAAGTACTACGGCCGTGCAGAGCTTCAGGCATCTGATCACAGGTAAGGTCCTCATTGGGGAAAGCATTGGCTCCACCCCCCCACAGGTTATCTTGTCCCCTGTAAGGATTGGAGAGAGAGGCAAAGGGAGACAGACAGACACAGAAACAGAAAGAGAGACAGAGAGAAAATGACTGAACAGAGACAGAGAGACAGAAAGACTGAAATAGAGACAAAGACAAAGAGAGACAGAGAGACAGAGAGACAAAGACAGAGAAAGACAGAGAAAGAGACTGAAACAGAGACAGAGAGAGACAGATATGGGGGTCTGTATAACCCCATTGTGAATTAATAATTGTTAGCATTTTTGTCATTGATTGTTCTATATCATAAATGAGGTTATTCATGAAAATATCAAAGATACAGCCTGCACGGTATGGTGTCTTTGAAATGTCCTCAGCTACCCTGCCGTACAGCTTGCTTTCTTGGTAGTTTTCCAGCTGCAGTCCCGTGCAGCTTACAGAGAAGGGTCACCCGTTTGCAGCCATTGCCCGGCTCTAAACAGAGTCACAGGCCCAACCCACCCTCTCACCTGTGGATGACAATTTTCACTTAATATTTGCATTGTGACAAACGGTGTATAGTTTTTCTGTGATGGCTTCAGGCTGTTCGATACTCTGAGATGTCATTTAGCCTTGGCCACTGTGTGCTAAGAATGGAAGGAGACAGCAGGTGGCAGGGAGAGGGAAGTCCGATGAGACCCTCTGAGGGGATTCGTTAGCTTGCTAACACCTTCCAAGAAATGGTAGTAGGACAGCATAAGACAAGTAAGGGAGATTTGATTCTCCTGCAGGTGCTACTAGAGCTGTGTTCCTTATTGTAAGGAAGGGAGGGAAGGAGGGAGGAAGGGGAGAGTGGTACCTGGGTCAGCCAGTGACTCAGAACTTTAGCTCCCCGCCGCCCCCATCAGCAGAGTTGAGGGGAACCAGCCTTGTATAGAATTTTTATCCTAATATTTGTGCATCCTCAGAATTAAATCCTAGAAATGAGCTCTATAAACAAAAGGAGGCGATGTTTTGAGACTCTAAACACAGATTGATTGTCATGTGGCCCTTGAAGAGCTTGTATTCTGGCCGGCAGCCTGTGGGTACAGAGCTCTGGGGGACAGAGGCAGGTCTGAGGCTGGGATGTGACACCCGCCTGAACCAACTGTTCTCCTTGCGTCTGATGCAGACCTGTGCTGGCCATTGTGGAGGTGGAGGTTCAAGAGGTGGACGTGGGAGCCCGGGAGAGGGTCTTCCAGGAAGTGTCCTCTGTCCAAGGCCCACTGGACGCCACTGTTGTTGTAAACCTCCAGTCTCCAACCCTACAAGAGAAAAATGAATTTCCGGAGGATCTGCGCACAGAACTTATGCAGACGTTGGGGAATTATGGGACGATCATTCTGGTCAGGTAACCCCCGCCCTTGAGAAGTATGTTCTGGGGTGTCCGTGGGATCCAAGAGAGCTGCTGCATTGGGGTTCTAATGTTGACTGGCTAATCTCCTGTAACACAGGATCAACCAAGGACAGATGCTGGTAACCTTTGCAGACAGCTACTCGGCTCTCAGTGTGCTGGATGTGGATGGCATGAAGGTAGGTAGCATTTAGTCACACTGTGGAGTGCGGCAGACCCAGACCCATCCCCATACTTACGCGGCCATGATTTCCCCTGGCCAGTGCCTACCTGTGTTGGCCCCATGGTGGCTTAGCTGCTGGGATTCTCCATCTGGTCCTTGTCCCACTTGCAGAAGCTGAAAGTGTAAAGTTCCCACTTGGTTCTTTGCTCCCACCTTTCTCCTGAGACTGTTTTGGGACATGCTGTTCACACTTAGTTCCATTTGGATAAGATCCCAGGTTAAATGTGTACCAGATGAAAAGCTGGAGGTCTCCTGGAGAGATGGCTCAGTGGTTAAGAGCACTGACTGCTCTTCCAGAGGTCCTGAGTTCAATTCCCAGTAACCATATGGCGGCTCACAACCATCTGTCATGGGATCTGATGCCCTCTTCTGGTGTGTGTCTGAAGACAGCTATGGTGTATTCCTATACATAATAATAAATAAATAATAATAAATAAATAAATAATATTTAAATAAAAAAAAGTTGGGCAGTGGTGGTGCACACCTTTAATCCCAGCACTTTGAAGGCAGAGGCAGGTGGATTTCTGAGTTCAAGGCCTGCCTGGTCTATAGAATGAGTTCCAGGACAGCCAGGGCTACATAGGGAGAAAAACCAAAAAAAGAAAAAAAACAAACAAAAAGAAAAGCTGGAGGTGTTAGTTCAACTTCCATCTGATCGTGTGTGTGTGTGTGTGTGCTCACCTGGGACCTGGACTTTGGGGTTCCTTCGAAAACTGTGATGATTGCACAGGCTAGAGAGAGAAGCACTTTGTGGCCGAAGGGAACCGTGGTGACTTTCTTTGTTCTCACTAGCTGGCTTTCCTCCTAGGTGAAAGGCAGGGCGGTGAAGATTCGACCAAAGACCAAAGATTGGCTCGAAGGCTTGAGAGAGGAGCTCATGCGGGAGCGGGGCAGCATGGCCCCTGTGTCTCCCACCGCCAACTCCTGCTTGCTGGAGGAGAACTTTGACTTCACGAGTCTGGACTATGAGTCAGAAGGTGAGTGACCCTGCCCATGGGCTGGCCTTGCCCCAAATCCTGCCTCACAAAGGTTCCTGAGGACATTTGAGGTGTGAAGGTTGCATCTATGTGATGGGGATGACGTAGGGTGATGTAAGGGACATCTCACATGCACTAACATTGGCTTTGAGGCTGTAACAGGTATGACTTGAGGTAGAGAGCTGGCCTGGGGACCTGGCTCCCACGGCTTTCAGCAGATTCTCACAGAATTCTTGGGCTAGTTACATTGGCTTCACTGGGTTCAAATTCCCGACTTGGACATTTTCTAAGGCAGGAATTCTTCATTGCAGTTCACAGTTCAAAGGTCCATGACTATATTTTGTGTTAGTGTTAGTGGGTGTTCTTATTGCTGTAATAAAGACCATGACCAAAAGCAACTTGGGGAGAAAACGATTTATTTCAGCTTATAGTTCCACATTACAGCCCATCATTAAAGAAAATCGGGACAGGAACTCAAGGCAGGAACCTGGAGGCAGAAACTGATGCAGAGGCCATGGAGGGGTGCTGCTTACTGGCTTGCTCAGCCTGATTTCTTGTAACATCTAGGACCACGGGTCCCTAGGATGGGTCCTCCCTCATCCATCATCAGTCAAGAAAATGCCCCCACAGACTTGTCTACGAGCAATCTTATGGAAGCATTTTCTCAGTTGAGAGTCCCTCTTCCCAAATGACTCTAGCTTCAGTCAATAAATCTAACTAGGATTATAACATAAATCTACCTAGGACAATATGACCTTTGACCCCACTGACTCTGGGCCCGTGGCAAGGCAAGAGCATCATGGCATGGGAGTGTGAGGCAGTAACTCCTCACTTCCCAGTGCACAAGAAGCAGAGAGAGAAGACCAATGTCTTCTTTGATTCCAGTTGGGCTCCAGGCCAAGGGATGTTATTCCACATCAGCAAAAGCCCTTCCTTCCACAGTTAACCTCCTTTGGACACACCTGTACAGATGCTGTCTCCTAAGTATCTCTTAAGCCAATCAGATTGACAGCCAGCAAGGCAGCCGCACTGGTTAAAGGCTGGACCGCTCTAACCTGATCTCTCTCTCGCCCTCATGTGACTTGTTGTTTTTCCTCGAAGGGGATGTTCTTGAAGAGGATGAAGACTGTTTACTGGATGATTTTGGCCAGCCTGTCGTCTCAGACAGTGAGCTCGGTGGAGATGACTCTTCCGACACCATGAGCTCCTCGACACCTGCCAGCAAGTCTCCCGCACTAGCCAAAAAGAAGCAACATCCAACGTACAAAGGTAACTCCTCCTGCAATTTCCTGGGGCAGGGTTGGAAATCCCTACAGACACGCATTCCGGATGTGTTTAGTGTCCCATTCATTTATGTCATATTATGTAGCAACATCATTACGTTTTAGAATGAAAGAGAACCAAAAGGTTGTGTGGAGCCAATTCATATCCTGGATTAAATGATTCCTCTTCCATTAAGTCAATTCTGATGTTTCCAAAATTCCATAGCTGCTTCCCATTGTCACTATGTCCCTAACTGGAGAGAAGCTCTAACCAACAGTGTAGGACCTTAGGCTGGGAATATAGAACATGGCTGACCAGAAATTAAGCTGTTTCTTTGACAAGAGAGGTACAAAGACTCACTACCTCCACGTATTCCTTTGATTGAATAATGGTCCCCAAACTCTTGCCACGCTAGAACCGCTGGTTGGCTTTAGTGCTTTGAGTTGCTGAGTCTGCCGTAGAGATTTTTGGTAAGGTATGTGTGGCAATTGTATACACAGACAGCTTTGGCAAAAGACACCAGGCCAGCATCGGTGACCTCCGCACTCCTCTGGTCTTCTCTCCTACAGCTTTGGCCCCTCTTGGTCTTCTCAGAGGCATGTACCTGGCCACTGTCTCAGGCACCCAGGAAATGGCCAGTGGAAGCCTCTAGTCTGAGTTTGCTACTGGATGCCAGGCTATCAAAGAAGGGAGGGCTCTTCTCAGCTTCCAGATCAGCAGCCACATTTTAGGAGGAGGAATTACGTTCTCTTCCCTGTGGTGGGTGGATCTTAGGAGATCTGTCTTCACCCTATCTTCTGCCTGTGTAGAGGTGTGACTGATCATTTTAGAAGGAGATGGGTCTATACATAAAACATGCTAGAGTTTCTCGAGTTTTGTTGAGTGTCCCATCAGGCATTGGGTATGCCCATATTCCCAACAGAAGGGTGCTCAAAATCACTTCAAAATCAGCCCCCACGGGTATCCCATAGCACTTCTGCCTACCACGGTATGCCCCATGCACAAAGACGTTTCTGACCCTTGCGTTTGGACGAGACCATCTTTCTCACAGCTACGATGTCCTCCAGACGACGCTGACCTGGTGACCTTAAAGCAGGAGCTGGAAGTTGCTGGGAATTTTCGCCACCGTTCTCCAAGCAGGTCCCTGTCCGTCCCCAATAGGCCTCGGCCACCTCACCCACCACAGAGACCCCCCCCTCCAAGTAAGATTTGCTTACTCTGAACTTGCCGCAATGCCTGCTGGGAATAACCGCACACCTCCTGCTACTGAAAACACGGCTCTAAACTGCTGCTGAGTCCCTGCCGACACTCCCTCCACCCGGCTCCTTGTTATCTAAATATAAGGCATGTTCTGTTTTGGAGGTCATCGGTCTCTAAAGGCATATGAAATAAGACCTTTCAAAGCTGTTTATCCAGGACTTGGCTTCCACTCCAGATGCCTCAAATTTGAAACCATTACTGTGGAAATGGTGGTAGCCCTTTGAGGAAATTTTTCTAGCTTTTCAGTCAGGTGCTTCTTTCTTTGCCAGATAACCAGACCTGCTCTTTAGGAATCTGACCCACCAAGGGACCCAACATGCACACTCCTGACCTGGGCCGTGATCGACCTCCAGTTCCTGTGTTTCTTGCTCTCTGAGGACGAGCCCTGTTCTACCAGGCTCTCCTGGGCGGCTTCCTCCCAGGTCCTCTGATAATGCTTCTGCCATCAAACTTGCCTTGATCTCAGAATAACCTTGTGGCTTGCTTTTTTATTGGTTTCTTTTTTTTTTAAATATCATTACTGTTTACTTCTCCCACCCCACGCCCACCCCCAAACATTGCCTGTCAAACGCAGACTTTTCGAAGTCATTCCTTTTAAAATTGGGTTCAGACAGAGCTAACATACAACAGTAGTCGGTGTCAAGCCAGAAGCGTATCTTTTGCTTTGGTAAGCTTACACTCCGAAAATAGAAAAGATACCAAAAATATCAAGTTCGTAAGTTATTTGTGGTGGGAAACTGAGACAGGAGGGTGAAAAGTTTAGGGACCAGTAGAGGCTACATAGTAAGACTGTGTCTAAAAAATACATTCAAAAATTGTATAATTAGGGCTGGAGAGATGACTCAGAGGTTAAGAGCTCTGACTGGTTTTCCAGAGATTCTGAGTTCAATTCCCAGCAGCCACATGGTGGCTTGAAACCATCTATAATGAGATCTGATGCCCTCTTCTGGCCTGCAGGCACACATACAGGCAGAGCACTGTATACATAATGATGAATAAACCTTTAAGAAAATAATAAAGATTTATTTTTAAAAATTGTATAAATAGGGGCTGGAGAGATGGCTCAGAGGTTAAGAGCACTGGCTGCTCTTCCAGAGGTCCTGAGTTCAATTCCCAGCAACCACATGGTGGTTCACAACCATCTGTGATGGGATCAGATACCCTCTTCTGGTGTGTCTGAAGACAGCTACAGCACACTCACATACATAAGATAAATAAATCTAAAAAAAAAGTATAAATAAAATTTATAAGTCATATTACTGTAGAGATTTATAAAAATAGTTATAGAAAAGAATCAAAATTTAAAATTTACCTCACTACCTACAGGTAACAGTTTTAATCAAAAACATTTCCATTGTTTTTCCAGTTGTAGACATGTTGTATTAGTCAGGGTTTCTATTCCTGCACAAAGATCATGACCAAGAAGCAATTGGGGAGGAAAGGGTTTATTCAGCTTACTTTCCACACTGCTGTTCATCACCAAAGGAGTCAGGACTGGAACTCAAGCAGGTCAGGAAGCAGGAGCTGATGCAGAGGCCATGGAGGGATGTTCCTTACTGGCTTACTTCCCCTGGCTTGCTCAGCTTGCTTTCTTATAGAACCCAAGACCACCAGCCCAGGGATGGCACCACCCACAAGGGGCCCTCCACCCTTGATCACTAATTGAGAAAATGCCCCACAGCTGGATCTCATGGAGGCATTTCCTCAAGGGAGGCTCCTTTCTCTGTGATAACTCCAGCTTGTATCAAGTTGACACACAAAACCAGTCAGGACATATGTTTCAAAAGAAAAACATATAAGGAGTTTCAAAAGAAAGGACACTATTTCAAAAGAAAAAAGTATAAGGACTGAGGCTGTGTGCTAGCCTAGCCTGCATGGCATGAAACACAAGTTTCCATCCCTAGTTCTGCCAAAAAGAAAATTGTAACAAACTGTTAATCCTTTTACTTGGTCATTTGCTTTTATTTCATTGACTGTGTCATTAAATATTCTAAGACATAACTTGTTAATAGCTAAAAAGTAATTTATTCTTGACTTAGGGACTCTAGGACTTTCATCTTCTCTCAGACATTAATAGTAAATGTTCTAGGGCTGGAGAGATGTCTCAGTGGGTAAAAACACCCCTGTACGAGCCTGATGACTGTCCCTATGGTGGACTCTGGGCTGCACATCAGATCACCAGAATCCATGTAAAGCCAGTGTATTGAGAGTGTTGTTAATCTCAGTTCTCTTACTGAATGATGTGAGGAGGAGACTGGGGGGGGGGCGAAGCAAGAACCTCGAGAACCAGCTTACCCTGGCGTGTGTAGCACAAACAGCATGAGACCCTGTCTCAACAAGTTGGAAGGCAAAGACGCTGTCCTCTGTCCTTACAGGTGCATGCACTCACACACACACACACACACACACACATTTATACACACAAAAAAGACATTTTTTAAAGATTTTATTTATTTATTTTATGTATATGAGTACACTGTAGCTGTACAGATGGTTGTGAGCCTTCATGTGGTTGCTGGGAATTGAATTTAGGACCTCTGCTTACTCCAGTCAACCTCGCTCGCTCCAGTTAACCTTGCTCGCTCAGCACCTGCTCGCTCCAGCCCAAAGATTTATTTATTATTATAAATAAGTACACTGTAGCTGTCTTCAGACACCCCAGATGGGGGCATCAGATCTCATTACGGATGGTTGTGCGCCACCATGTGGTGGCTGGGATTTGAGCTCAGGAACCTTCAGAAGAGCGGTCGGTGCTCTTACCCACTGAGCCATCTCTCCAGCCCAAAATCCACAATTTTTTTTAAAACATTTTTTAGCATTTAAAATAATTGGTCCAGATAATGATGTGTTTTAAACCACTTGGAAGTCAATTGGTTTTTATAGAAGATTAAAAAACCCCTGGGTGTTAGATGTGAATTGGCATTCCAAGCCTGCTTCCCTAAACAGTCTCCCAATAGGCCAAGCTATTAGAGAGTCAAGAGGAAACCTGCTTTGTTTTCTATGGTACCCAGGCCTCATCCGTGCTGCGTGAGCTAGCCAACCCACAGTCATGACCCCAAAGAGAAACTTTGGAGAGTCTTGTGGGGCCTGCCTGGGGCACTCTGTGTGGTCTGCACACCTGACCGTGGGTGTGTCCTGTCTTTGCGGCTGCCTCCCCCCCCCCCCAACTTCTGGTAGCTCGCTAGCTTGTTCCCACGGCACTGCTGCTGACACCGTCTCGTCATCTTTCACAGCTGGTTTAATGGTGAAGAAGTCGGCCTCAGATGTGTCCATCTCCTCTGGCACTCATGGGCAATATTCCATCTTGCAGACCGCGAAACTTCTTCCTGGAGCGCCTCAGCAACCGGTGAGTCCTCTGTTGGGCTCCCAGAGAAGTGGTCGGCATTTCAGACCTGTGGGAGTCGTGCTGCACCCCAAGACCATGTGGATTATTGCCTTTTCAGGGCACATGTAACACTGTCTCCTTAACCCTCTCCTGCCCACCGCCTTATCCCCGAATCCCCTAACGCTTAGTAGCAACTTCTTTACAGGACGGTTAAGTGGTTGTGCAGAGCACTGTAGGAGAAGATACTTGGAATGAGTCCCCCTGCCCCCAGTTCCCCTGCAGAGCAAACTGCCCACTTCCAGACTCCTCTTCTACTCCCTTGTAATTCTTGCCTTTGCCTAGAGCATTGGGTGGTGAGGAGAAAAGGAGAAATTCCGATAAGTTTGGCCATTTTTGCCGTAAGATTAGAGAGCCACTGGGCATGAATTCTAGTGCAGCATGACTCTGGAAAAACTTCAAGGGAGGGGGACAGAGGACTGGGGTCCTCTCTGGGAGGAGTCCTGAGCTACTGCTGGGCATGCAGATGACGGTCAGTACTCTCGTGCTTGGGAAGATACACAGCCTGGCAAGGCATGTACACTCTGGGCAGGCTCAGGAGTTGAAACGATTCCAGGATGTACAGTAATATAAGTGGGTCTCAGATGACCCAGGGGCTGAGGGAAGAGGTAGAAAACTCGGCTGGGAAACATGTACCTAGGAGGTGCTTCATACTCCCATGGACCAGGGGAGGCATGGCCGAGACTGTCTGTGTTCTCTAGCTCTACCCGGCTGTGGAGATAAGAGCAGAAGATGGTGCGTCCACATTGCTAAATCCTAGCACCACGTTGTTTGGGAGCTGAAGGTCTTCAGCTCTGACCAACTGATGGCTTCCTGGTCTTGGTGGGTGGAGAAGGGCACCAAGAGATGTGGTTTAGATGTGGTGCGCATGTCTATCCACTGTTTTGCATAGCTCACATCCTCAAGTAGAGCACCACCAACCACCACCACCACCACCACCGCCCCGCCCCGTACACACAAGCAGGTGATATGCACACTGGGAATATCCAATCAGAGGCTCATTTCTTACCTGCGTTAATCCGTGTCTCTTCCCGATTCTCTCCTCAAGCCCAAGGCTAGAACTGGAATAAGTAAACCTTACAACGTCAAACAGATCAAAACCACCAATGCTCAGGAGGCGGAAGCAGCTATCCGGTGTCTCCTGGAAGCTAACGGAGGTAGGTGGTCTCCTGGGAGCCATCTCCCAGCCACAGGGAGAGTGGCCTATGAAAGAGCTGGGTGGTCTTTTCTTTCTTTCTTTCTTTCTTTCTTTCTTTCTTTCTTTCTTTCTTTCTTTTCTTTTCTTTTCTTTTCTTTTCTTTTCTTTCCGATCTTTCTTTCTTTCTTTTTAGCCTTTAGTATTTTATGTACTTATTCTGATTTTTTTTTTACTAAAAATTACATACTTAAAATTTACGAAGTATATAGAAAATAATCCCACAATGCCTAAGCAGCATTTTAGAGATAAACAAAACTTTCAGTTAATGTTGGGCCAGTGAACCTGACGACCTGAGTTTCAGTGCTGGGGTTCACATGGTAGAAGGGGGATCTGATGGTCACAAGTTGCCCTCTGACCTCGAAATGTGCAACACGGCACTTCTAACGCCCCTCCGTATATGACATATGTATATATGTGTTACGTGTACATGCATGTGTTCCTCATACATACATTCTGCTGTTGCCTTGCCTGACCCTTGTGGTCCTACTTGGAATTTCTCCCATTCTTTCACGTCACACTTGTTACAATGTACTGCTTCGGTTTGGAGCTGTGATCTAGAATGTCGTCTGGAGAGGAGAGAGTATTGCCCTCCGGAAAGACATATCAGGGGCTGGAGAGGTGGCTCAGAGGTTAAGAGCATTGACTGCTCTACCAGAGGTCCTGAGTTCAATTCCCAGCAACCACATGGTGACTCACAACCATCTGTAATGGGATCCGATGCCCTCTTCTGGTGTGTCTGAAGACAGGGACAGTGTACTCAAATAAATAAAATAAATAAATAAATCTTTTTTTTAAAAAAAAAGGACAAGGGATAGTGTGATTGCCCAATTGTATTACTCAGGGTATTGATCAGACTTGGAATTCTCCACACTCTGAAGGAAGGGGGAGGACACGTTTAGAAATCAGAGAAACCTTGCTGAGGGATTGTAAAGCACAGGTGGCTTCGGTTTTTACTGAGAAACGGATGAAAGTAGAATACATCCCTACAACGGCGTATTAGTCCACCGTGGGAATGAAGCCATACATTGTGCAGTGCGGGTAAGCCTTGAAAATGTTATGCAGAGTTAACGAAGGGAGACACAGAGTCAGATACTGTGCAATTCCACATGTCCATGGCGTCTGTGATGGGGAGATCCACAGAGACAGAAAGCTCTGAGAAGGAAGGAGTTTCTTCTTGACAACAACAAAGATGTCTTAAATGTGGATAGTAGTGATGTTTATGCTGCTTGGTGAATGCATTGAAAAGCATTAAAATGGTTAAATTTTAAGGCGGGAGAATTATATTTCGATGAAAGGTGTTTAAGGGCAGACCGCCCTAGAGATGCCTGGTAGTAGAGGTTTGAGGTCTAAAATCTTCCCACCGTCTCCACGTAAGGCTGTCTTGTTCACGCTCCTATTGAGACTGTTGCTATGTGGCTCCTCTCCATTGAGAAACATACGACACTTTCCATATGGTGTCAGGGTCTCACTCATCTTTCCCTAGGCCTCACCCTGGGGAGGAGGTGAGTGTGTGCAGAGCCAGGGCCAGACCTAGCTGTCTGGTCTCGACTCTCCTTAAGGACTTCTTTGTGACTGGACTAATATGACATTGAGATGTAGACTCCCTGAATGTGAAGTTGGGCGGTGAATGCCATGTCTTTGTACTTGAGCGGAGTGATTTTATGTTTCAGGTGTCCCGGAATCAGTCCCAGGTGCCATGCCCCTGAGAAACCAAGGGTCTTCTAAGCCAGAGGCCTCCCTGGGGCCCCCAGCCCCGCCCCGCCGGCCTGCTCCGAGGGTTCCCACTATGAAGAAGCCAACTTTGAGGAGGACAGGAAAGGTAAGAAGCCAAAACCATGTGAGCCCCCCATTCCAAGGTTGCTTAAGGTCTCGTTACATAAAATTACGACAAGGACAGAAATGAAGTTGGCTTCGGTTTCCCAACCCACACCCGCATCCCAGACTCGGCCAAGTCTGGAGGAAAATGGCTCCTTCAGCAACTGCCTCCCCCTTGTCTTCCTGCTGCGTCTTGGCCTCAGCCGAGCAGAGCAAGGGGCTCACTGTCCTTTGCAGATCCTCACTGGGACATTCGTGAACAGCCTAAGAGAGACTGCTTCCTGAATGCTCCCAGTCACCACAGGGAACTGCTACGGATGCTTTCTGCCAATTAACCCAGCGCCGCTGTTTGTGTGTGGTGTGTGCGTGTGGTTTCACATGCACAGACTTACATGCCTTAGAAAAGCACTAACCGGGGCCTGGGGAGATGGCTCAGCGGGTAAGAGCACTTGCCTCATAAGCATGAGGACCTGAGTTCAGATCCCAGCGCTCACACAAAAAGTACAGTATAGCCACATATACCTGAAACCCCAGAAATGCAGAGGGCAGAGACAGGAGGATTGTTGGGCTTGATGGCTGCCAGCCTAGCTCCAAGACTCAGTGAGAGACTCCTGTCTCAAAGGAATAAAGGAAGAAAGCGCCTCCCTGTACAGGTGCACACACCTCCACTTACAGATGCTCACACTCTCTCTTACTCCCCTACATGCACACACACACACACACAGACAGACACACACACACACACACACACACACACACACACACACTAGTTCCTGTAGGCCCGACAGCTTCTTTTCACCACTTTTCTTGCAGATTGTTTTCTGCTCTAGCTCACAAGCTTCTCAGCCTTGCTTACTGCTGCAAAGACATGAGTTTGTAAGGACAGTAGCCGCCCAGAGACTGACACCCGTAGATGCTTCCGGATCTTCCGTGTGATCTCAGTTCTGGGAGCGGGCCACTTGGTAATCCCCGCCTTGGCACCGTAGCGTGACTATTGCTTTCCCAGCCTGCCCTGCGTGAGAGGTGGCTCTGGCATGTGCCCATTTATTGAGTCTGCGTTCTGTCTTCTGGGTTGCCCTTCTGTCCTACATTGCTGCCTGTCCGCTTTTAATGCCTTGTTGCGAAATAGACTTTCCCCTCTTGGTTGCCTGTGCACGGGCTCTGTCTTTTTAGGAACAGAGCTGAGTTCTGTCTTTGGTGGCTGCACAGGGATTTTGGTACAAGGCCGGTGGAGAAGGGTCATGTTTTCAGTTTGCCTTCTTTCTTAAAAGCCAATGGAAACACTGGGTGGACCCGGTCCGGTCCCCTGTGCCAAAGCCTCACTGCACCACGTAGTTTAAAAGCAGAGCTAAAGAAGTGGAGTCCCTGTGTGAGTCTCTCCCTCCTCCTGTATTGAAATATGGAAGATCCAAGGAGAAAGTAGAGGCATTAGTCCTACAACATGTTCCCTTCCCAGTGAGGTGCAGTGCATGCCGGATGCCCTGCTGAGGCTGGGGCATCATCCTGAATGTAGCAGGAAAGTCCTCACTGAGTGAGGAACAAGCATTGCCCCGTTTTGTCAGGCAACCATGATGAGTTCATCATTAAATCACCCACGGTGGCTCTGGTTTTAAAATGTCCCGGTCGCTCATTGCCGCACTGGATCATGGGCTTCTCCTGCTCTTCCTCTATCCTGCTCACAGTCCCGGCTCCCACACGGTCTCTAATCTCAGACCAGCTGCCTCACCTCACCTGTCTCTATTCCCTACTGAATGTTGTCTGGGTGCCCACTTCTAGCGTGCGGGCTTCTCATTTACACTGTACCTTGCCTTTCCTCAGCCCATGTCACCAGAAGACCAGTCTGAGCTGCAGCCTGTCCATTTGACAATGGCTTCCCAGGAAATGAACCTTGAAACCCCTCCTCCAATAACCGCCCCTCCCGTCCCGCCTATTCCCAAACCGAGAACATTTCAGCCTGGGAAAGGTGTTGAGAGGAGACCCAGCAATGGCAAACCGGAACCAGATGAGGCTCCTTCTGTGACAGGCGCTGTGGAGTTACCGCCTCCAGAGCCCCGGGAGGGCGCGTGTCTGGCTCCCAAGGTGCCTCCAAGGAGGAAGAAGTCTGCTCCAGCAGCCTTCCACCTGCAGGTCCTGCAGAGCAACGGCCAACTTCTCCAGGGCCTCACCCGCTCCAGCAGTTCCCCGTCCTCACTGAAGCCCGACGGCCACTCGCTCTGTCCACAGGTGGCACTTGGCACTTCATCTGCCGTACGCCCGGAAACTGATGGCCCCGGAGCGACGGAGCCCGAGGCAGGCTCTTTTCGTGGCGATTATCCAGATCCCTTCTGGAGCCTTCTCCACCACCCTAAGCTATTGAATAATACCTGGCTGTCCAAGAGCTCTGAGCCTTTAGACCTGGGGTCCGGGAACCCTGAGAGGACACACACAAACCCGGCACAGACCAACGAATCAGTAGCTGAGAGGGGGCTTCCACGTGGGGAAAAAGACTTCAGTCACTGGATGACAGCTAGTAACAAAGACAAGAGGACAACATTAGGTGTTTGACCCACAGGCAAGAACATGATCTGTTGGCTCTGAAGATACTCTCATTTCAAATGTTCACCTTCCTCGTGTGGGTATTGCTTGACCTGGTCAAAAAGGGATGTTGATTTAAAGGCGCACTGAAACCCTTGCTTATCTGTCACTCTGTAGTGTATGAAAACTGTCTGCCATTCAGTATAGTTATCCAGCCACCCAAATGTTCTGTTCGAGATCTGTGCATCTTAAGCTTGTTCTCAGGGGACTGGGAAATGTGCTGTTGAATTCAGGGTATGGATTTTAAAGGAAAGATATCCAGATTCCCAAGACGCTCTCACCCGTAGAATTTTAAATGGTTGTTCAATTTCTGTGTGTGTGCCATTTGCTTGTTGGTTTTGTTTGTGTTTTTACAGATTTGGGGTAAGTGGTAGGTTCATCAAAGATGACATTAAAAGCAGTCAGGACCGTTAAGAGCTGTTCTGACCCACTTGAAGCCACATGAAAAAAAAAATCAGAGCTGCAAACATCGACTAGGTCAACGTCATGCCTGGACCGTACATTCCTGTGAACCCTTTTTATGGAATTGCCCTTGATAGCTGCAGGTTTTTTGCTTCTTCAGGCTTGGCAGAAAGACCTCCTCTGTACTGAGCATGTGTGCTTTCTGTTATTCTCTAAATACTACGCATAACAGGTGTAAGTCATTTGGAGACAACTGAACATGTATAAGAGGGTAAGAACTACACAAATACTGTGCTGTTGAGGACTTGAGCATCCGAGGATTTGGGTACCTCAGGGGGTCCTGGAATTGATCTCCCATAGATACTCAGGTGACCACCCATGCGTAATTAGCTTTAATTGTGTATAATGTCCTATGAGAGCTGGTGGCAGAACTGTTTCGGTTGTGACATGCGCACCACTATCACTCAAATATGGACCAGCTGACTCCTGCATGCCTGGTAGCCGTGGTATTGAGCCATGGTGTGCTGCTTAAACTAATCCACATTCACCCTCTGGATGAAACGTCCCTCCTGTTCATGTCCCATAAAGGCACAAAATGTGAAAACTCATACCGGCCCGTCATGGTCGATCTTCATCTGTGTAGTATACGATGGCTTCAGGAACGAGTGTGCACAGCTCCCCGTGAGGTCGCATCGCCAGGACAGCAAGTCTGGGCTTGTTCTCTGATGTCTCTTGGGTCTGTTTGTTGCTTTTTGCATTCATGCATTTCTAATATTTCTCACCTCTTCAAGAATTGACAAAGACACCGTGATGCTATTTTATATTTAAAAAAAAAAGAGTATTGTGATGTCTAGAATCTGTTTGAAGCATATATCACATTTTTGTGTATAAAAAGCTCATTAGCTGAAGAAGGCTGAGTTAGGAGGGTCATGAGATCAAGACCAGTCTGGGCAACAGAGCAAGATACTATTTTTAGAAAGAAATTCATTAGCAAATCTTGTTACGCCAACTTCCATATTTATGAGTCTTTCATATCATAGGCCCATATGCAACATCCTGTGTTGCTCCTTATGGCCAATCCTGAAGAGAATGCTAATGGTGGGGTAGGTGTGGCCATTGAATGCTAATGGCTGGGGTAGGCATGGCCATTTTGCTTGGGACATGTCACTCATTCTTCATTACTCACCAGACTGTTGGGATTTCAGAAATTATTTTACTGTCACAGAATATTATTTTGCAAAAGATATTTTGCAAATTATTTAAATCTGGCACTCAAGAACAAAACTCCATGTATCTACATTTATCTGAAAATTGATCAGGAAAAAAAGAAGCCGCTGACCCACAGAGTTATAAAATTTGGTGTGGGGGCTGGAGAGATGGCTCAGAAGTTAAGAGCACTGGCTGCTCTTTCAGAGGACCCAGGTTTGGTTCCCAGCTGTAACTCCAATCTCATGAGACCCAATGTTCTCTTCTGGCCTCTGAGAACCCTGTATGCACAAGGTGCCCAGACATACATGCAGGCAAGTAAATAAGAAGAATGAAAAACAACAACCTACCAATAAACAAGATAAAGGAAACATTAAAGATGGCATGTCAATTCGTAAGATGCTTACTGTGGTTCTTCAGATCACGTGGTTCATCTTGTGTTCATATATAGCAAGCATCCAAGGAGAAAGCAAGGTGGGCTTGTGTGAAAGAGTTGCCCACGGTATTGCTTCCGCAAATTCAGTCAAGGACAGAAAAATGGTTTAAACTCAGGTGCCCTCTTCCTGTATATACCCTCTTCTCCTGCCACAGAGGAAGTGAATTTGACAACATATAAATGTAACAGCCCCCCCCCCCCCAGTCAGAAAGGCAGCAGGGAGGTCAGCTCTTCAAGATTGCTTGCAGCATGGGAAGAAGTCCAGCGTGTAGTTTTCTTTGTTTATATAGTAATCAAGGGAGAAGCCCCACTAAGACCAGCGCTCACCTGAGCAGCAGCTGCCCCTGAGAATCTGAAATCAAAGTACCGCACCCAGAACCTACACCTAGGACCGTGAGTTAAAAGAAAAATGGAGTTAAGAATTGAACAAGCCAGATGGTAGCGTACATCTTTAATCCAGTACTCAGGAGTCAGAGGCAGGGGGTTCTCTGTGAGTTCAAGGCCAGCCTGGTCTACATTGTTCCAGAACAGCCAGAGCTACATAGTGAGACCCAGTCTCAAGACAGTGTGGGTGCTGAGTGGGGTGGGGAACGGGACAACAGTTGGAATAGCCTTATTTTTTAAACCAGGATTCAACTGGAGGGCATTTTAAGCCAGCATCAGTTGGTTGAATGACTTTAGCAGTGAGCGACCACCACCCAAAAGACTCCATTTCGCGTTGAGTCTGTTTTGGCTTTTGGTCTGCCGTAGTTAATGTGACTGCGTGTTGCCATTACTTTGAAAAATGGCGTAGTTTAACACAGTATTTCAGGGGCAATGCTGACAATTTCATTATTGCTGACCCTAGTATAGACTCTCTGATTTCCTACAAGCTAAAAATATTTAAGGTGACTGAAATTAGGAACTGTTGAGAAATTTCTACCAAGGTTTAAAGTTACTAAAGTTTGAGATAGTTAAAAATGTTTGAGACAGCTAAAAAGTCATTTGTTGAAGTGTTGGCTTTCGTCGAATGGTTGTTTCGTCGGACAGGGAAACTGAGAAACTTATACCCAGAGATCAGTGATCAATCAAAGCCTGCAGTGTATCTTGGTTGGTAATTTGTTCTCATGTTGGGTGCATTAGATGTTTTTATCTTTTTAAAATTGAGTTTCTTTTCAGATCTGAAGAGAATCCTCTGATTCTTCTCTTTGGCCAGCCTTCCTCGATATCAAATGCGATAGCTAGTTCTGTGTGATGTTTCAGTTCTCTCTCTCAATCTCTCAACAATAGGGACTCAACGATTGGTTGAAAAGCAGGATAATAAGGTTATGAATTTATGGCTTGAGTGCGCAAGAGGTGTTTGCTGTCAAGCCTGAAGATCTGAGTTTGATCCCCGAGACTCACATTGTGGGACGAAGAACTAACTCCTGAATGTTGTCCTCTGACCTGTGCACACACAGACAGAGCAACTAGGTGTAACTAGAGAAGGAAAGAAAAAACAAACCTTAGAATGTATCCTGTGAGAGCTGCTATCATGGTTCCCTGACATAACACACACAGGAATCATGCCTGGCTATGTGTGAGACTTGGGTGAGGCTAGTCTGTCTTCCAGAGGCCCTTACAGCAGACTGAGGAATGGATGAACTCTGAGGGTGCTTTATATACATTTTTTTTTCATGGAAACAGATGGGACTGTGTACTATTCAAATTCTGCCCATGTTTATTCTAAGCTTATTCACACAATATAGCTACTCATATTGTATCTCTCAGGATTAAAAACATGCTGGTAATTTTAAAATGGTAAACCAGTGGTGTGTCTGAGTTACCCCGAGACCCCCAGAAGAGGTCTAAGAACTGCTAGATCAGATGTCAAGAGACAAGAGAGTTTTTATAAATTTGAGTCAGACTCAAACCTTCCCACTGCGCATGATAGGAGTGCGACCCCTCGCCTAGAGGTCTTGGTGTTTTTATACAGCATAGTCAGTGATTCTTTGGGTTTTAAGGTGACAGGGGAGATGACAAGGGACATAATCTTTCAAACATGATATTGTTTGTTTATGTGGCAAGGCAGTCGTGTAACTGGGAGGGGGAACTCTTCTGACCTAGGGAGTAACTTTATGGTGCTATCAGGAACTAGTGTGTTTTTAGACCAGCCACAACTGCCTGTGACCCTTAATTACTCTCCTTTTATGGTCCAAATGCGGGACCTTTATCTCTCCAAGGATGTTTAGTCTTTGATTTTGACCCAAGGACAGGCACCGGCTGCTCTGGGAAGCGCTGGTTGCCAGTTTGCCTTCTTTTCAAGCCAGCATCTGGTTCCTGGGGAGAGGTGTGTTTCTGTTAGGGGGTGTGGCTATGAAAACAAGGATAGTGATATTCCGGTGTCAGATTGGGACCTCTCTGAACGGTCACGGTCGCGGAGGGGAGGGGAGTGCTGTGTTTGCTGCAGGGAGGAGCAGGGGTGGAAAGGAACTTCTGCAAGAAAGCGCACAGGCAGGCTGCCGGTGTACATCATCCCCTCTTTATAAGTTAGGTCAATCTAAGGACTGGCATTGACGCAGGGTTGTCCTGTGTAGGGCCTCATACAGGTTTAGGGTTTGTCAAACTCTGGTTTGGTCCTACAGCTACCAGCAGGGGGTTCATAATTGGTTTTATCAGGAGTCTAACTGTAAAGAGGAGTCTAGGACTAACTCTTTGATGATGTGGAGCCCCAAGATCTCTCAGTTTTCCATCTCTTTGCTTGTTTCCCTTTTGTCTGTAAACCTCAGTAACACTTTGGAGTCCTCTCCCTGCCGAGTGACTGTGAGAAGGTCTTCCCTTGACACTCCCATGACCGATGTCTCACATCCCCAGGAAGCACAGTAAAATTGTTCTGGACCCCCACATGTAACAGCCCTTTTTTCCCTGGGACATATATAAAAGGTCCTCTGTTGACATGGTGGGTATGAATGTCGTAAAGTCTTTCGAGTGTCAGGCCATGAGTTATCAGCCAGCTGGCACAGATTGAAGGTCAATTCTGGGAACCAGAGGGTCCCAAGTGGCTTTTTTGTATTAGCCAGTTGGGTGAGGTAGCCAGTCTCAGGATTCTCGATTGTCTGAGTCAAGTCATAAGGCTGGTGTGGGCTTCTGGTCTCTGAATGGAGGAGTGGGCTGGGGGCAACAGTACAGGCAGCTAGTAAAAACAGCAAGCTTGAGACTGGGTTAATTTTAGTTTGAAAGGATTGGTGTCTCTTTGAACTTTCTATTCTAGTGGCGACTGTGAAGTCTGGTGATCTTCTGGTGAGGGGATTAGCTGGTCTCACGTGAGTGTAGTGCACCCAGGTAGTGATCCCATCCCCTTTAACAGGAGTTGGCATGGTCAGCAAAACAACATAGGGTTCTTTCCACTGAGACTCCAGTATATTCTGGCGAAATCTCCTCACATAGACCCAGTCTCTAGGTTGAAACTTGTGTGGTTCCGGAACTGGGCCTGCTTTATAAAGGACACACAATTTAGGCCAAACCTGCTCGTGAACCCATTGGGTTGTTCTGATCTTAGTTATTAATTTATCTTTTAATTCTGCAATAGCTGTTGACTGAAGGTTAGGCACAATAGGAGTGGGGATACTGTACATGATTTTAAAGGGGGTTAATCTCATCTGACAAGGAGAGTTCCTCACAGATACAGGGCAAAGGAAAGAAGTGTCGCCCAGTCCCCGCCAGTTTATATGGCTAATTTGGCCAAGGTCTCTTTTAATGTCAATTTATCCTTTTTACCTGACCTGAATTTAGGGCCAGTATGTACAATGTAATTTCCAATCTGCCCCAATAAATCTCTCTACATCCTGGCTCACCTTGAACACAAGTGTCGGCCCACCGTCTGGCCCTCTCATGTGAGGCAATCTATACCTGGGTAGGATGTCTTCCTGAAACTTTATTAGCTCCTTCCTTTGTAGCTTTAGTCTTTGTTGGAAGTGCTTCTGTCCATCGGGAGAAGGTATCCACAAACACCAGTAAGTACTTGTAGCCATACTTTTCTGGTTTGATTTCTGTAAAAATAAACTTCCCAATAGGCTCTCCTGGTCTCTTACCTTGCAGACGAGCGCCTGGATGTTTGGCAGTGCTGTGGGTGGTGGTTAATTGACAAGCTCTGCATCTTGACACAATGTTCTCAATGGTATTTTTCATGTCTCTGAAAGTCACTTTAGATTGTCTCACTGTGTTTGCCATCTGTCTCACTCCCATGTGGGTGACTCTATGGATTTCCCTGAGGATATATCTTGCCAGGGAGGTGGGTAATATTAGCTTACCTTCAGCATCCATGAACACTGGCTCCTGGGCTGATTCCTGGCCCATCTGGTCTCCTCTTCTGTATAGACTGGGCGTTCCAGCGGGTTGGGGTTGGGCGGCTCTGGTAAGGTCACAGCTAACACTGAGGCGGCTGTTTCCTCCAGGGCCACCTCTTTGGCAGCTTTGGCAGCCAAGTTGTTACCTCTAGCCACTGTCATCATTCCTTTCTGATGGCCTGGACAGTGTATGGATCGACACTCTCTTCGGCAGCCAGAGGGCTTCGAGTAATTATAGGATTTCATTTTTGTTTTTGATAGTTTTTCCTTCTGCAGTTAGCAGTCCCCTCTCCTGGTATATGGCTCCATGTGCATGAGTGGCTGTAAATGCACACCGGCTGTCCATATAGTGCTGACGGCCAGCCCTTTCCCCATAAGGGCCTGGGAGAGTGCTATCAGTTCAGCCCTTTGAGCTGAGGTACCTGGGAGAGAGACTGGGCCCAAATTATCTGTTTCCGTGGTTACTGATGCTCCTGTTTTCCTCTGCTCCTCTTGAATGAAACTGCTTCCATCTGTGAACCAAGTCTGCTCTGTTCCTCGAAGAGGCGAGTCCTTTAGATCATGTTGAGTACTGGGTATTTGGGCCAGGATTTCGCTGCATGGGCGGAGCAGGTGGTCCAGATCAGGGTCATGGAGAAGCGTCGCAGGATTTAAGGAAGCAGGCAGCTGGAAAGTAACTCGGCCACGGTTGATTAGTAAGGTCTGATAATGAGTCATGCAGACATTACTGAGTCACCTGTTGGGTGGCTGTTTGAGTACCCCTTCAATTGTATGGGGGGGGGAAATCACGGCTAAATTTTGTCCCAAAGTTAAGTTAGCTGCATCTTTAACCAGTAATGTCATAGCCACAATGACACACAAGCAAGGTGGCCATCCTTCCGGGTCTAATTTTTTTTTGACAAATAGGTCACAGGCTGTTTTTACAGTCCCAAAGTTTGAGTCAGGAGCCCTTTGGCTATTCGTTTCTGTTTTTGATGTACAAGTGAAATGGTTTAGTGATGTCTGGTAGGAGCTGACAGTTGGGCCTGCTTTATTCTCTCAAAAGCCCTTCAATGATCTTGAGTCTAAACAAAGTCTTTGACTTCTCTGGTGGCTTCATATAAAGGTTGGGCTATTTCATCAAAACCTGGAATCCATAGTGTGCAAAAGCCTATGGACCCCAAGAACTTTCTTACCTGTCTAGGGCTCTGGGTCAAGGGTATGCTGAGAGCAGTCTCTTTTCTTGCCATGGAAAGCCACTGCTGGCCCTCTTTAAGAATGTAGTCAAGTTAGGTGACCTCAGTCTTACAGAGCTGTGTCTTCTTGGCAGATGCCTGATATCCCATGTCCCCCAGAGCCTGTAGGAGATTCTGGGTCCCTTTCTTGTACCATTCTTTGGTTTCAGGTACAATTAGAAGGCCATCTATATACTGCACAAGAGTTAGATCTGGGTTATTGACTCTGTACTCATCCAGGTCCTCATGTAAAGCTTCATCAAAAATAGTGGGTGAATTCTTGTAGCCTTGAGGCAGGTGGGTCCAGGTGAGTTGTCCATTAATCTCTTTCAGGATCATGTTACTCAAAGGCAAAGTATTTCTGGCTTTTGGGAGCCAATGGTAAGCTAAAGAAGGAATCTTTTAGGTCCAGAACAGAATACCATTTCCGATCTGGATGTAGAGAGCTCAATAGGATATAAGGGTAGGTTCATCACCCTGTGGTTAACTTCCCATAGGTCCTGGATGGGGCGGCAATTATTGAACTTGGGCTTCTTCACAGGCAATAATAGGGTGTTTCAGGCTGATTGGCATGGCCTAAGGACTCCCAAAGCCAACAGTTTCTGGATATGGGGAATGATCCCTTCATGTTTCTTGGGACATGGGATATTGGCAGACCCGTACTTGGTCTGCTCCCGGATTGAGCTCTACAAATACCAGGGGTTGATGTTTTGCCAACCCCATGCCTCCTGTCTCTGCCCACGCCTGGGGAAACTGCCAGCCAGGCATATAGGTCTTGTTCAGGGGTGGGTGGTGACTCATATAGTCTATACTCAGTCTTAGAGGCCAGGTCAAGTGTTAGCTCCTAGATTGGATTGCCATTCGGGGTCCATTAGCTGGCTTTCCCCAGAGTCAAAATGAATCTGGGCTCTCATTTTGGTTAGTACAGCTCTCCCTAATAAGGGGTACAAGCACTCAGGAATAATTATGAAGGAGTGAGATACTCATCCCATTCCCAAGTCCACTGTTCTTTGGTAATTCCATGAATATTGTTTGGTGCCTGTGGCTCTCTGGATCCAGGATTTCTTATTAGACAATGGCCCTTCAGCCTTTATGAGCACTGAATGTTGGGCTCTAGTATCCACCAAGAGGCCTAGAGCACCCCCCCCAAGGGTTACCCTGGGCTCAGGGAGGGGGTCTGAGGCCCAACTCCCTCAGTCTTCCTCTTCCTTGGTGACCATAGTCTTGTTTTGGGGCTTTTTCTTTGGGTATTCTCTGGCCCAGTATCCTTCCTCCTTACAGTAGTCATATAGGCTCTCTCCTCTCTGCGATGTTCTGGAGCTAGTGCTTCCCCTCTCTCTGGTCCAGGTTACCATTGGCTAGTAGGACTTTGGGTAAATCTCTGTTTAGTATCTTTCCTGTCTTAATTTTCTCATTAGTTTCCCTGATATGGAACACTTTCTCTGCTACCTCTACTAAATCTCTCAATGACTTCTCCCCGAGTCTTTCTAGTTTCTGTAACTTCCTTCTAATGTCCAGTGCTGACCGATTCATGAATGCCAACGCAATTGTGTTAGAACTTCCCATTTCCTCTGGATCTAAGTGTGCATAATGGCGGAAAGTATCATAATCTTCTCTGGGCTTTCATTATCTTTCTGCCTAACATCATAAACTTTAGCCAGATTTGTGGGCTGCTTGACAGCTGCCCTGAGACCCGCCATTAGAGGCTGGCTATAGACTCGAAGACACTCCTTACCTGTATCCGTATTATAATCTCGAGCTGGTCTCCTGAGAGGAAACCCCTCATCAAATTCAGCTTGATTCTGAATTAGAGTGTCATTAGCTCCTGGAACGTTCTTCTGGACCTCCAGGATGATGTATCCCTTTCCCTCTGTTGTGCAGAGAATCTGCAACAATTGCTGACAATCATCCCAAGCGGATTAATGTGTAAAATGGATGGTGTCTAAGAGACCACTGAGTTCTTTAGGATTGTCCGGGAACCAAGCATGCTCTCTTCTCCAATTGTAAAGATCAGCAGTAGTGAAAGGCCAATACTGACGGGGCTGCTTTCCTTGTTCATCGACTGGCCCTGTTGCTCTCGGGTAAGATAGCGGAATCTGCCTCTGGTGCTGCAGCCTTGGGTGGAGTCCTGGCATGCCTGCTTCTAGTCCCCTGGGCCAGACCTCCTTCCATCCCTGAGGTGGACACTATTGGAACCTGGGGCACTCCCTCTGGGGGAATACATGGTGGGAATAGAGCAGTGGCTCTGCTGCTGGGGGAAATCCCGAGGTAGAAACACATGTGCAGGTCCTGCCTGCAAATGTGCAGGTGGAAACTCCTGAGGTGGAAATGCCTGCGCAGGTCCCCCCTGGGGCAGGGGTGCAGGCCGAGGTGGGGTCCTAGTCAAGGCAGGGGCTGCTGCCTCAGCCAGAGCTGGTGGCTGAGTGCAAGGGAAAATGACTTCTTCTGGCGTACTGTCCTGTAAAATGGGATCGAGGGGCTTTGAAGACTTGGAGACTTCCCGGTTTTGCTGCTCTGCCACCAGAGCAGGTGATGGTTCCTAGAGGCGAAGTAGCTTAGTTAAGGGCAATAGGGAAGCTCTCACCCAAGGTGGTGGCTTGGCAACCAAATCTTTCCAGACTACAATGTAGGGGACTTGTTCTGGATGCACCTGTGCCTTCTTTGTCTTCCACTGTCCCCTCTGGTGGCTATCCTACTCCAAAGGTAGGCCAGCCCCTCCAAGCTGCAATACGTGTTTTTTCTTTCTCACATCCACCAAGAGATTGTGAGCTCTGGTTTTCACTCCCTTAATGTGAGCTAAAACATTGTTAAGGGGGTGGAAGGGAAGAGAGTGAGTTAACCTGTTCCATTGCATCCATCACCGTCCAGTATAGCACAAACACTGTAAGAATAAACACTACCAGAAACACCACTGACAAAACCACACACACAAAATAGCCAAGTCATGACTGGAAATGAAAGTAAATCCAAGCACTAAGACTTCTGCCTCGGAAAGTGGGAGGGAGGCGGATATGGAAGCAGATTGTGTAGAAGTCTCTCCTCAAGCACTTCCAACCGATGGGCAGTGTACTGGCTGGTTTTGTGTGTCAACTTGACACAGGCTGAAGTTATCAGAGAAAGGAGTTTCAGTTGGGGAAGTGCCTCCATGAGATCCAGCTGTGGGGCATTTTCTCAATTAGTGATCAAGAGGGGAGGGCCCCTTGTGGGTGGTGCCATCCCTGGGCTGGTAGTCTTGGGTTCTATAAGAAAGCAGGCCGAGCAAGTCAGGGGAAGCAAACCAGTAAGAAACATCCCTCCATGGCCTCTGCATCAGCTCCTGCTTCCTGACCTGCTTGAGTTCCAGTCCTGACTTCCTTTGGTGATGAACAGCAGTGTGGACAGTGTAAGTTCAATAAGCCCTTTCCTCCCCAACTTGCTTCTTAGTCATGATGTTTGTGCAGGAATAGAAACCCTGACTAAGACAGGCAGGCACCTCATCAACCCTGGACCTGGGGTCAGAAATGTCTTCCTGTCCCCTGGGGCCATGACTGTCCAGCACGTTAGCCATTTCTTGCCACTTGTTACCTTGAGACTTTTTCCAATGCCAAAATATGGCCAGAAAGAACAGACGTGAACAATAAGCAACACAGAAACACTGACACTCACCACACTTGCTTGTTAGCTTTAGACTCTCCGGACTGCAGATTCCAGAGATCTGCTGGGGGATCCCGGATGAGCCCCCAAATGTTGTGTCTGAGTCACCAAAGAACCCCCAGGAGAGCTCTAAGAACCATTAGGCCCAATGTCAAGAGACAAGAGAGTCTTTATTAATTTGAGTCAGACTCGGATCACAAACCTTCCAACTACGCAGGACAGGAGTGCGACCCCCATGCCTAGAGGTATTGGCATTTTTATACAGCATAGTCAGGGATTCTTTGGATTTTAGGGTGATGGGGAAGTTATCTTTCTAACATGATATTGTTTATTCAGGCGGCAAGGCAGAATCACGCAACCAGGAGGGGGAACTCTTCTGACCTAGGGAATAACTTTATGCTACTATCAGGAACTAGTGTGTTTTTACGACTAGCCATAGCTGCCTGCAACCCCTGATTACTCTCCTTTTATTGTCCAAATTCAGGTCCCTTATCTCCCCAAGGATGTTAGTCTTTGCCTTTTTCCCAAGGACAAGCACCTTCTGCACTGGGAAGCGCTTAGCTGTTTGTCATTGTGAGTGCCAGTTTCTCTTGTTCCTCCAGGGGAGGTGTGTTTCCGGTAAGGGGTGCCTCTATGAGAACAGGGATAGCAGTATTCCGGCATCAGATCAGGTCCTCTCTGAAGGGCCAGGGAGGGGAGGGGATCTTCTGCAAGAAAGCACAGAGGCAGGTCACAGAGCACTTCACCAGTAAGATTTCTTTGTGTGACACAGACTAGGCTAAGAAAGGAATCAGCAGACGGCAGGATCTTTGTTCCAAGGTGGTAGGAGATGGACTCACACTCACTACCATGTAAACTGTGCTTGGCTGGACCGGGCTCAGCGGCATGCCGAGTAATAGTGTCAACGGGGGAAAGTTAAAAGTTAAGTAATACAGGGTTCTGCACACTTTCTGCCTGTTCCCATAGGAGCTCCCCCAGTTGTCCTGCCCTAGAATGGCTACACCTAATGACCCTATGCTGACACACCACCACCTCTGATGGCTTCACAATCAGCTTGACACCCTGCTGAACATCTAAGGTATAACAACGCACCATCTACACTGTGAGATCAGAGCTTTTCTCTGCCCTAGAAAGACCTTGAACCTTGCTCCTGTGCGTCTCCCAACTCAAATTCCTAGCAACCCTGTCCTTGCTGTCTCTGGTTTTGCCCCTTGTCGAATGTCAGAGTTGCAGCCATACTGGCTTTTCTTTAACCCTGTGACAGGAATGTAAGGGCCCTCTCTTCACCAAAATATTTTTAGTTGTAGATTGTTTTACTCCAAATGTATCCATAAATTATCATTAGCATTATTCAGAAATCTATGTGCACCTATGAAAAAATAACAGATTACCTTTGGAGCCATTCCATCACATTCTAATTTACATGAACTCGGGCTGAGCCAACACTTGAGTTCCTGCAGCCTGACCATAGCTGTTCATCACGCTGACACTAGTTTCAAGGGCGGCTTAGCTGAGAATGCAGTTTCTTCCTTGTTACTGTGTCTAACCTGAGGTAGGAGGGGTCTGATAGTTGGCATCTTTTTCTCTTCCTTCTGCAGCCGTGCTGTCTGTGCTGAGGGGACGTGCATTTGTGCTGTCTTTAATACGCTGCTGTCTGTAGTTGTGCTCATGTGTTTTCAATCACGACTTTGTTCAGGATGATCTCACCGTTTCAAGGACCTCTTCCGCCAGGGCTGCATTTGTTCTGCCTTGCTCTATTATCCACCCTGGTTTTATATAAGCCTCATCCGCGCCTTTCCATCATCTAAACAGAGCAGACATGCCGACTGTCTTGTCAGAAAAACCGCAACCCTAATTTAGTAATTCACTGGACAGCTCTTTCCAGATTGCAGTTTTAACGCAGAACCGAAGTTATGTTCACCTCGATGACAGACACCTGGGCAGCAGAGTTAAAGGAGAAAAGGTGTCTGCTGCTCATGGTCTCCCCCAGTCATCACTGGCCCCATGGTGTGAGACAGGGCATCATGGGAGAATGGGAGGATGGGCAAAACTGCTCACTGCAAGTCAGGGAGGAAGCAGAGAGAGGCAGGAAAAGACCGATGCAAGGAAGAACCACTATGCTAAGAGCAACACGGTGAAGCTGCCAACTTTATGAATGTCCACTAGGCAAACGCACAAAGATGGAAAGTGTTAGTGTTTACTGGGGTTTGGGTCAGAGGAGGGAGATTGCCTGCTGCTGAGAGAGCTTCTTTGGGGATGATACAACAGACTGAAATTGGACAGTGGTGATAGTTGGTAAATTCGAATATAGCAAAAATCAATAAGTTGTATTCTTTGAAGGTATAAATTTGGAGCTGAAGACATAGTGTACTGGCAGAGTACTTGGCTAGCATGCACAAGGTTTCAGGTTTGATCCCTAGCACCACACACATGCACACGCATGCGTGTGCGCATATACACACACATGATGAATTTCATGTTAATAATGCTATTACTCAAATACATAAAAGGTTGTCAGCATGAGTTCTTATCCTCCCATGCCGGAAGTCCCTCTAAAGGGAGCATGAAGGAAAGCTGTACTTTATGTAGCCAGAGAATCTGAGAGTCTTGATACTAAGTAGTTAGTATACCTGATGGCTTCAAATAGATCTGTTCATAATCTGACCCGTACCTTATCCAGAGCATATCACTGAATAACTAATTAAAATCTCCTAGAAGGAATACTTAAAAACAACTGTTCTGTGCATGTGAGAAAACCAAAAGCATACAAGACTGGTCTGCACATACAAGCAGGTGTGCAAGAACCACTGAAGGTGTGAAATGTGTAACTAACATATTGACATTAAACACTGGCAGGAAAACATCACAGCACATGGTACCCAGCTCAAACACAGCCGCTGTGAGTTCTAGCTTGTTCTCCCCAAGTTTCATTCTTGTGGTGTGCTAAGTTGCCTGTCAGGACTCTTGGGTGAGCTGGGACAGGCTCAGGTGGTCGGGCCCTCTGGCCACAGCAGCTCTGCTCCCTACCCCAAGGCCCAGCACCAAGGAGTTTCAATGTAACCCTTCCTCTGTGGCCTCCAGGTATGCTCGGGCATCTCCCAGTGCCTGCGTGAGGAGCTGCACTCTGCCGTCTGCACCCCATGTGCAGTGAGTGCCCAGGACTGCATAGAGCTTAACAAGAGATGGAGAGTGCCACGTTTCCTGCACTGTATTCACACAAAAAAATGGAAGAACGTAGCTGTCAGTTTTCAAGGTCTCTGGCTAAAGTTTCACAGATGAACTGTAGAGTACGTTGGTACAGAAATGCATCCTTTGTCTTCGGCTTGCAAATGTTCAAGTGGTTGACGTCCACGGGGATTAGATCCCCAATGCCTAAATCTGAAGAAAGCAGAAGTGTCAATAAAGCAAAGGGAAGCCAATGCTCACCCGAGCACAACTCTGACTCCCTGTGTGAAAATGGATGCCCAGTAAGTACGTCTCAGTTTGTGCTTTTCCTAAAATCTCACGTGTGTTCTAAGCAGAGTCTACGCACTGGCATTGTAGACTTCCCTGTACCTGTAGGCTACAAGAAATTATCTTCTATGAATGGGGGGCTCCACATGGGAACCATTTCAGACCCACATTCCAGGTGTGGAGGGGCAGGATTCAGTACTTTAGCAGTCAGCTACTTTAGAGGTGAGAAAGGTTATCTGATCTCAGTCTGAAGTCTACCTGGATGTAGGTAAGGAGATGCCAGTGAGCCCGCCGCTGAGTGGAGGGATGCGAGTAGGAGGTAGAGGACAGTCAGGGTTACTACGGCAACGCTACACCGCTGCAGGCAGCAGCTCAGGAGACTGCCTCTGCAGTTGCTTTTCTTCTTTTTTATTTTATGTGCATTTGTGTTTTGCCTGCATGTCTATCTGTGTGAGGGTGTCCGACCACCTGAAACTGGAACCACAGGTGGTTGTGAGCTTCCATGTGGGTGCTGGGAATTGAACCCAGGTCCTCTGGAAGCACAGCCAGTGCTCCTAACCACTGAGCCATCTTTTAAGTTTCTAAGGGATTTTTTTTTTTTGGACATCTGGCAGCCATTCTCTGCCCTCTTCAAGTAGCCGCTTTGTCACCCCAGCCTAGGGCCTGGGCCTCTGCTAGAGGGCGTCTTTAGGATCTGTGGGGTACTCTCCATCTGTGTGGTGTATGAAGAAATAAACACAGCTTATTATCCACACTCAGGATCGTCACCAAGACAAGCACACTGTCCCCGGTCACTAACTCTGACATTGGCTATGAGTGACCAGGACAGGACCTAAGCCAGCCTCGGGAAGGAGCTCCAGGAGATGACAGTCAAGTGGAGGATGTGGTTAGTCGGGGGGATGTGGGGGGTGAGGCAGTTCAGACAGTGTGGACATGGGAGGCACCCCAGCACCCCTAAGGAGGGCCTGGATGGAGGCTCCACACAGACCGGCAAGTCTAGCTCGTCTTCAGGAGGAGCCAGTTAAAAAGCAGTATTTTTAACACTAGGTTCTTCCTCTTAAATATTTCCTGCTTCAATATTACCCATCCACTTTCCATTTACCAAGTCTTCCAAATGTTTATATCTTACATTTTTATCAGTGGGTTTAAGACTTCTATGCAGCTATCAATTTGTTGAAAACATGCCCTTTTATTCTGACTTACGAAAGTGTTTGGTCTTCTCCTTAATGCACGTACTACTGTTGGTGCCTAGGAGCTAGAAAACTAGCCACTGTCATCTAACTGTTAGAGACAAGAGGCTGGTGCCAAGGCTGTGTGCTTGCAGAGGATTTGAATCTTTTGCTAGAGAGTGTAATTAACCTAGATTCTGGATTTATATTAAACTTTCTCCTATACATCCCTAAGACCCTGGCTGTGAAAACTGTTATCTATGAAATGCGAGGTCCCGTCACCTAGGCATCCAGTGGCACCGTGAGTCCCGAGTGAGTACCTGCCGACTCCACGGGCACGATATGCAGTTTTATCATGCTGCCGATAGATGTCGGTTGTGTTTCTACAAAGTTCAGCACCTGGAAGTTTTTGTCTTTCGCAAACTCCAGAAAGTCATCCTGTAGCATCTTCAGTGCAGGAGAGTCTGTAAAATTAGAGAATGAGACAGGCTCTGTTCATGCCTTTAGATAAAAGGTGTTCTTATTTGACTCAGAAAGGAAATTAAGATTCTGATTCATGACGGGCTCAGGTAGGAGAGCTGGTTAGGCAGGTAAGCCTTTGCCTCACAATCCTGAGGTGATGGCTATTCTTGGATGTCTACTTGACTACATCTGGAATTAACGAAAAACCCAAACCACTAGGCACTCCTGTGAGGGATTTGTAGTTAACTGGATCATTTAAGGTAGGAAGACACACCATATATCCAGATCACTTGAGGACCCACCTTTAATCTGGGCCACACCACCTAGTGTGTCCTAAAGGTCAAGGAGGAGCAAAGTGTCTGTTCTTTGTCTGTTTGCCTTCACTCTTACTCCACTGGCATTGGAGCCTGCGGGGGGGGGGGTGAGGGGGGGCTGGGGGCTGGGGGCTGGGGGCTGGGGGTGAGGGGGGGCTATTCTGACATTCTGAAGACTAGCTGAGACATCCAGCCTCATTGACTGAACAACTAATGCATTCTTGAACTTTCCATTAGGAGACAGCCATTGTTGGACTAGATGGACCACAGCCTGTAAGCCATTCTAATAAATCCCATAGATATGTTCTATCAGTTCTATTCCTCTAGAGAAAGAACGCTGACTAACACACATGAGGACCTGTTTGGATCCCTAGAACCTGTGTGGAAAGCCAGCTGTAGCTACACAACTGTAATCTTAGCTGGGGGTGCAGGGGAGACCAGGAAGAAACCTGACATCAGAAGCCTGATTCATACTACCTCTGGGGAGGATAGGCAACCTACAGAGCACTCTAGTATCTTCAGAATGAGTTGAGAAGACAACAGACCACAACACAGGAAGACATGACTAAACATCCACCACCATAATCAAGATAGCTGACAAGAGGTATCCTGAGAGCAACTTGGCCACAAGGAAGCACCTGAGACCTGGAAAGGGGTCATCTGGGCCCCATAGCTCTACATATCTGTAACAATCACTCTTGTTAACACCGCAAGTTATCCTACTGGATATAGGATGATCTCTTAGGTTCTACACCCTCAAGTCTATGTTTAGCAGACCCCAGCATTACCTGTGCTCAATCCTCAGGACCTTAAAAGTGGAAGGCATGAATAGACTCAATGCAGAGGCATCAACAAAGGGACACATTACTAAGGGAAGCATTATACCATGAAGGAAAAGATTAATTCTCCAGAAACAGAGTTGAAGGACATCTATGAAATGGTACAAAGGAATTAGTGAGCCTAAGGAGAAAGGTGAACCAGGACTAAACAGCACGGCCGAGAGATGGATCAGCAGGTTAGAGCGCATGCCGCTCCTACAGAGAGCCTCAGTTTGGTTCCTGGCAGCCATAGCCCATAACTCCAGCTCCAGGGGATCCAATGTCTGCAGCTTCTGAGGGCCCTTGTACTCATGTGTGAGGAACATGTGCATATGTATGCATACACAACACAGAAACAATTCAGAACATGAATGAGAGATTGACCAATGGCAGAAATCATAAAAAAAAAAAGAATCAGAACTTGATTCTTACAAAAGAGCATTTCGGTAACAGATTAGAATGAGAGGAACAACATGAGCTTGACGATAGGTTTCATTTTGAACTCAGTCAAGCAAGGAAAGAAAGGAGGGAGGGAAGGAAAAGAAGAAAAAGAAAGATTCACACTGTGGAAACTCTAGAAGCTGAAGAAATGTAGAAGTCAATTAAAAACCTGATTCATAAAGCGACAGCCAAACTTCCAAACAGGCAAGAGGTATAGACATCCGCGTACAAAAGGTCAGGACCCCAGAAACACTCAATGAATAAACTTTACCAAAGCAAAATTGTCGAAAACCTGTCAAACAGCAGGGAAAGGATGGCGTGACATATGCCCAAAGGAGGAACTGCCAACCAAGGACAGTGATCTTCAAAAATGACGACACCAGCCATTGTCAAAGCTCACAAAGGAACACATATGTTCATCAGAAGAGCCAACCGAGACTCCAAAAGCCACCAAACCATACAAAACGTGAGGCATAAAGGAACACAGTTAACAAAATGGCATTTACACTATACACTTACTAACCCTACAGATGAATGAATGATATTCTCCACCTAAAAATATAAGAAGGGACTCGTGCAGGGACAAATCATATTTTAAGTCAGAAACAGTAAAGACGCATGGCTATACACAGACAGGATCAGTTCAGCTATGCATGCAGTAACCTTAGCTATGCATGCATCTAACATGGAATCACCAATCATATAAAACACAGGTCTAAATGCAGAGACAGATTAACATAGTGATAGTTGGAGACATCCAGACCCACTTTCCACTATGCTAAGCTCATCCAGAGAGAACAGGCTGAAGCCCTCAATACACAATGACAGGGCCTAACATGGATGCTTAAACCTCTTGCTCCATCCCCCATTCTTCTGTGCACAAACTGTTAAGCATATGTTGGCCTATGAAACAAAACAGTGCTTTATAACTAACATGCTGGCTCAAAAGTTCATGTATATTTCGATAGCTGATGATTTTCCAAATTCATGGAGAAAGGTAGTTTACTAACTTCAACCACTTAAACCATCAACTACTTAAACCATCATCTGTCTCGGTTTAAGTAGTTGAGATAACTTAACGATCATGACTGTACTAGAGAGGATAACTACCTAGGAACAAAAGAGAGATGGGAGAAAAGTCACGCCATCCCAAAAGCTTTCAGTGGATAATCTAAACAAAACTATATGCAAGTTTAAAAACAAGATGGTACATTTAAGGAGGAAATGGTCATTTTTCCTTCTGTCCATGGATTTGATGTTCTACAACTTCAATTTCCTTCACAACAGAAAGTGTTACCCTTGCTGAGTTCTTTGACTTCCAGAGAGGGAAAGAGAAGATATCGAACATTAACGGAGTATTCAGCCAAACGTGACCCATGGTGAGGGACACTGTAGAAAATGATTCCTCTGGTGTTGTTTATAACAGCGCTCAGGTCTGGCTGCTTAGAGGCTTCCAACAGCATCTTCTTGACAAGAAGACCTAGTCACCAAGGAGAGAGAAGGGAGAGTGAGTAGTTTCCTTCCTCTATCACTCCTCAAAAAGAGGAAGCAAACAAGACAGAGATGCTTTAAAATGTAACTTCCTCTAGTGTAAGAAAACCGCCTTTACAATAAGAACACTACTGCGAATGTATCGCTATGAGCCTACAAGCAGTTAAGAGACCATAGATTGCACACCCCTCTCTCATAGCTCTCACTCTCTGTGAGGTAGGTGTCAGTCACTGCCATCAACATCCAAGTCACAGGGCCCACCAAGGAAGGTCAGCTGCTATGGGAAAGGCCCCCAAGAGCACCTAACTACATTCCCGAGTCACGGATGGCAATGATGGGTTTTTGAGGAGCAGAAGGGCTACATCCATCTTCCTCAGCAAAGGACCGTGGTTGGGGCTCAGCCTGTCATATTACTCAGGCACCCTGGCCTGGGGCTGGGCAAGGCTTTAAGCCAGGCATACAGAGAGAGCTGAGAGCCAGTTTGGACGAGCGCAGGAGAAGGAAGGCATGTAGCTGGAGCCAGGCTCCAAGCACAGCGCTCAGGCACAGAAAACCGTAGTCCCCACGCCTCAGCAGCACAGGCCAGGACTGAGTTAGCAATGTGAAGATGCATGGATGGGAAGGCAGGGAAGCCCCCCAAGACTGTGGCGATGCTGACTTCTCTGAGCCTAGTGATAAATATCCCTCAGTGTAATCTGACTCAGAATGATGACAGGAAACCACCACATCTGTTATTAACTGTCCCCTTCTAAAAAAAAACAACATGGATGGAGAGCAGTAACTTTAAAACTCTTAGCTAAAATGTTAACTTGGTGTGGGAAGACTAGTAAGACAGACAGAAACCCTGACAACCACCTCATGATGGCTGTCTATGAAGATGAGCCCATCCTTACCTCCCATGCTGTGTGAGACCCAAATCATCGGCCTATCCCCAACACCAGCCGCTCTGAGCTTGCTGAGAAGTTCGTTGCTTCTGAATGCAATGGACTTTCTGAACAAAACAAAAACACCAAGCATGATGGGCATGGGGGGGTGGGGAGTGCTTCCATCCCCCAAATCTCGTGATGGGAGGCATCATGCTGTCAGCTCCCACTCCTGAGTGTAGACTATGCCAATGTTATTCTCTATCTGAAACTTGCTCACACTAACATAGCTGGACTACTAAGCCCACAACAGCCACTCATACACAAAATAAGCATTACTTGAGTATCAAATGGATCTGGCAATTTGTACAGGTGGATCATGGGTCTCACCCCAGCTGCCCTGGGCAGTGAGGTATGGGGTCCCATTTCATCTACAGCCTGACACTAAAAATGCCCCAGAGACTTGATTGTCTGAGTTTACTCCTACAGACATTAAGCATCCACATCTTGGGTTTATGTAGAAATACCAGATGATCATCAGAGAGTTCAAAATAAGTGATTTCAGACCAAAAAGGAAGTTAACATCATAGCTTAGTAGTCTGCTAGTCTCACACTGTTTATCTGCACTACCTCTTTTGAGAGCAAAGATTCCCAGTGCTCCTCTGGGTGCCAACATCCTGTCTGTCGGCACCTGTACGTATGTGGGGCCTGCTCATCAGGCACCGTGCTATGTCACCGACTAGATAGCTCTCTGTGAGCAAACTCCCTAGCACTCACTGACACTGTAGGCGAGCGAGCCACAGGTGGGGCTGGGCTACTAGGTCCTGGGAACCAGGAAGGAGTTGCTCCTGAGGATATAAAAGGACACAAGTCCAGACTGCTCGGCACTGTTCTCCTCGAGCTTCCCCAGCCAGTTGGACTGTGAATACACAAGCAACTATCACTTTTACTTGCAGCAGAAGTGCAGGCTTTGCTAGAGATCTGTGGTTCTGTACGATTGTAGGCTTGCATGAGCTGTGTCAGGAGCTCAACATGGACTCTGATACCTGTTACTGACTTTCTACTAATTATGCACTAAAGCTAATGCCTTCCAGAGGAGAGTGGCAGCGGTGGCAGACTGGAGCATCCCTAACATGCACAAGACCTGGGCTCATCCCCAGGTCTTAGACAATAAACCCCATCTGTGATGTAAACGATGAAGTCCTCCCACAGCAGGGGATGCATTTGAGGCTCCATCCTCCCTTCCTCCCAGGCTAGTGCTCCCTCCCTCTCACATTACCTCTCCATGGGGCACGTGGCCCTCCAGTCGCTGAGGCTCGTGTCGTACTCCACAGATATGATGCGGAGTGCAGGACAGTCCTTTGCTAGCCATGTCTAAGCAAAACAAAAAGTCGTGAGCAGAGGCACGCACTTCCCCACCCAGCTCCTTCCTAGTGACTGCTCTCTGTGGCCAGAGGCCTCCTGCAATAGACACTACAGAAGGCACTAGAAAACAGGTGGGAGTGAAGATAACAATAAGCCTGTTATCTCTTCATATCTGGTCATAAAATACCACTAATATTTATAATGAAGGTGTGAAACACTGTCAGTTTTAATCGGCAAGTGCCAAAATCAAGACTTGTCTTGGTGACTTTCTGCAGTTAGTAGAAAGATATTATCTCAGAACAGACTGTACTTTCTGCTGGATAACTGAGATGTGAGAGTTGGAAAGGAATGATAACTGCACTCTGTCTCTGGGAACTGGATGCTGACGTCTCTAGGATTTAGCATCCTGGGAGAGAAAAGCAAACTATTCTGAAGTAAGAGGGAGCAAAGCCCTGGACACTGTTCATACACAGAAGCACTGTCCTGCATGAACAGGAATAAATCTCAGCCCATGAACTCCTCCCAGAGTTGATCCTGGAGGAAATAACGTCAAAGAAATGCAGAGGAGAGCTACATTACTCAAGACTGTCAAAGAAATTCAGAGGAGAGCTACATCACTCAAGACTGTCAAAGAAATGCAGAGGAGAGCTACGTCACTCAAGACTGTCAAAGAAATGCAGAGGAAAGCTACGTCACTCAAGATTTCCCATTTTTATAATTATTAAGGTCATAAAATTGGCTGTGACAAGTAAATTCTGGCTGTTATTAAATTACGTATCAACAAAGCGAGTGATTCCCCTACTTTTTTACTCATGGAGTATTATTATTCTAGAGTCACAGATTATACACGACACAGGATCACAAGCCCCGCTCGTGACGTAAAATCCTACAAATGTCTCCAAGAGGAAGCAGCGGTTGGACCCCAGTGGCTCGGGACCCCAGTGGCTGGGGACCCCAGTGGCTCGGGACCCCAGTGGCTCGGGACCGGAAGCAGCCATGATGCACGCAGCAGTGAGTGGAGGCGTGTGTGTGTGCTGCGGCTCCTTACCTTGGGCCAGCACGTAGTGTACCTGTCTTCATCCACCACAGCACTTTCAGTCAGAGCCCGCTGGCTGTCATGCTGGCGCCAGGTTTTAAAGGCTGCTCCCATAAGGCCATGAATAAAAAGGACATCGGCTTTAATGGGCTGACTAAGAGGGAAGAGAGTTTTAAAAAGAAGAATAAACGCATTACTACTGTGGCAAGCTACACAGCATTCTCTCTGGAGGGCGTTAGCAGGCTGACAGGACATAAAGGAGACTTAATTAGGGCAAACTATATCAACACAGGGTTGCTGAGGGAACCGGGAACTGTGACAGAGATGGCACGTTCACTGCTCCTTCAATGAAGAGAGACACGGTTAAACAGACCAGCCACAGCGACTATAATGAACTCCAGTGTCGCCACCACACGATTATCCTCTAAGTAAGTCTGCTGTACAGACAGTCCACAAACCAGTTGAGGCTTTTAAGAAGTTAGACAAGAATACGCTAATATAATGGCAAAGTTGCTGGACATGAGAAATATCAGAGAACATCCACAGGACATGCAGTGGCCTTGTGGGGAAACCCAAGACAACACACCTCATTCCAGGGTAGGAAGGACACTTATTGACTCAGCCAGAAAGACATACATGGGTGGATCACCCAGTACCTGACCTCCCTCACAGTTCTGTAACAGCCAATAACTTACCCCGTGCCTTCAGGTCTGAGGACTGTAAAGGAGATGAGGTCACTGGGGTGGGCTCTCCATGAGCATTAACAAGGCTAGACTCAGGCAGGAGCATGACCCAGAGTAAGGAGACAAAGTGGATCCAAATGGAAAGTTGAGAGGTTTTAGCAAAGGCTAGAGCACCCCTGCTATTAGGACCTACACTGCTCACTAAGTAACTATTTAATTAGGAAATATATTTCTTTCTTGTTGTTTTGTTTTTCTTTTTTTTTTTTTTCGAGACAGGGTTTCTCTGTATAGCCCTGGCTGTCCTGGAACTCGCTCTGTAGACCAGGCTGGCCTCGAACTAAGAAATCCGCCTGCCTCTGCCTCCCAAGTGCTAGGATTAAAGGCGTGCGCCACCACTGCCCGGCGTGTGTTGTTTTTCTAGACAGGATTTCTCTGTGTAGCCCTGGATGCCCTGGAACTCCCTAGGCTGGCCTTGAACACCAAGATCCACTTGTCTCTGCCTCCTGAGCCTGGCTATGAAAGTATTTTTCTAAACTCAAAAGTTTTGTATAGATATATAAAGCAGAAAGGAACCATCAAGTATGAGAAAGAAGTATAAATCACTAAAATAGTTTTGGGTTAACATAAGGCTGAAAGCATGGGAAATTCTCTGCCCTGAGAACCAGCGTGGTAAAAAATATAAGGTTCTGTCCTAATGGGTTTTTACAAAGTAGAGAGAAAAAGGACAGCCCCGCAGGTGGCAGTGTGCCCTAAGGTGCGGTAGGTAAAGGTTGTGTGTGTGTGTGTGTGTGTGTGTGTGTGTGTGTGTGTGTGTGTGTGTGTGAAAGAGAGAGAGAGAGAGAGAGAGAGAGAGTTAATACTTTCCATAGTTAAAAACTAGTAACACCCCATGGGTTCGGAACTGAAAGGGATGAGATTTCACATTTTCAAAGGCAGAAAGGCGGCAGAGGGAACACAGCTTCTGCTTGATTCCTTAGCCAATGCACCTCTCGAAGACTCAGGTTTGACTGTTTTCTTTGTTGTGCGAACCTAAATGGGAACCGACACTCCCACCGCACACCACTGGGGGCCATCCTTGCTCCAGACATTTCCTCTCTTTCTCTTGTGCAGTCTTTTAAAAACAAATGTTTTTGTCTTTTTTACAGAAATGTTTTTAAGGTGTGAAGAAAAAAAATAATGATTTGATTTATTCAAATGCCTCTAAATAGGCCCCAACATTTCCATCAGCCAAAAGCTAAAACGTCACCAGGTGACACCTACTCTGGGAATTTCCCCCTGCTTTGCTGTCTTCCACCTACTTGATGCTTCCATCAGAATATTGTGTAAATGTGTTTACTCGTGACTTTCTTCTTGCTTTGTGACTCTGAGAGGCTGGCTTTGGAACACGTCACCCCAGGCTGCCTGCAGCCCACTGCAGACATAGCTGCTCACTCAGCTCGGAACAAACCCCGCTTCGTGTTGGAGTGAGAGCCGGATTGCACTGGTCATTGTAACATTGAATTTGCCATTAGACTGAACCAATAAATCCCTGTTTCTTTTTGCAGAGGGCTTTTTAAATCTTCTGCAAGGGAACCCTAATCCTGATGACAGCTAGACAGACCATCAGTGGCCCTGAGTCTGAATCCGTCAGGCTCTCCCAGAAAGTGGGATTTCTCACCCTGCCTCCCCAGCACAAAGCCCTGGCCCCGCTCCCAGGACCCTGCTTCCTTCTCATCCTGCCTCACTCCCAGCTGAAAAGTAGGGCAGAGCTCCCCTGAAAGGAGTGTCTGGGACAGGCACCCCAAGCCGATGGTCATGGGAGCAGAGCTGACAGCCCTTCGTTCCCCCAAACTTGGGAAATGGGGTCAGAGTGAGGGCCCGCCACTGTCTCCCCTTATGCGCCACTTCCTGCAGTCAGATGGAAGGAGGTGGTGGGGATGGAGGAGCCCACTGCTACTTCTAATTTCCTGTGAAGACAGACGTGTGTACCCAGGACTTAGGGAAGGGCTGAGAGAGGGAGGTTCACACAAACCAGCCACTTGGTCATCGAGGCCTAGAGCTTTGTGCGGAACACGGGAGGGCCTGGAGAGCCCCAGGGACAGACCACCTGAGGGGCCTCCTCCACCCCTGGCATTCTTGAGTCAATCTAGGGGTGTATGGTATTTCTTAGACCTTGACTTCAAGTCTCTCCTCACAGGACTCAGGGAGAGTAGAAAAGGGCAGGATGGCCTGCAGCTAGCTATGGCTTTGTCTCCCATCTCCTTTCTGGAAGTTTTCTCCTTCTTTCATTTGCATATGAGATCACTTTCCAGTTTAAAAACAAAACATAACAAACCAACGAATGGCCATTTAAGCCGTCCCGATGCTCACCCTGTCCGACACTGGGGATGGAGCACATACACTCCGTCCTGGTATTTCTCACCCACAGTTTCTCGGTCCAGGTTAGCCAGGATCCTGGCAGCGTGGGAAGCCTCCATAATGTGGCAGGACTTCAAGGCTTCTGCCATGAGAGATACCCATCCTGAGGAAAGAACAGATATCCTGAATGTAGTGAGTAATAATTAGGAAAGAGTACCACCCCGCCAGGCCTCTGCACCAAGTCCCAGCAGGTCCCGCTCAGGCCAGCTCTCCTCTCTGTCCCCGCCAGCTCTCACAGCGTCCCAGCTGCACTTCGTCTCCACCATAGACTCTGTAAACGGTGGGAGTCCCACGCTTCTGCACAGCACCCACTCCTTCCAAGAGTCTGGTAAAGCATGACTATTAAACTTGAATAGTTAACCAAATATATTTATGTATGAGAAGCTCTCATTTACATAATGACAATTTACAATGATAAAGTCTTATCCCAATATTTCTAACCTCTCCAAAACACCAGAAATACATCTGAAGCCATCTGGATATCCGCTCTCTGCTCGCTCGCTCTTGTGTCCACTGAGCCCTTCTCTCTCTCTCCTCCTCTCATTTCTCATAGCTCCTCCTCCTCCTCTCTCCCCTCCAATCACTGGCCTATCACTGCCTCAATGTGAGTGGATAGGAAATATCTTGCAACACTGAATACTGATGCAAACTAGTCTCAGCTGCAGACATGCTTCCAGGTCTGTGCTGGGTGGGGAAGCCCGGCGCTCCAGCTCAGGGGCCTCTGTCCCCCAGCACAGAGCTATCATGTCCCAACCACAGCCCTCCGAGCCTCTGGGTCCCAAAGTAGGAAGTGTGCAGTGGCCTCTTCCCACACAGAAAATAAGCACACAGCAATTACTGCAGGTGAGCTCAAAAGAGGACAGAATACAGTGATGGTCTGCTTTAAGGAGGACTCTAAAACTCGGTGGGCTGACATGAAGATCAGTAAGCCAGCCACAACCCTAACTGCAAGCAAGGAAACTATTTCTTTTTTTTTTTTTTGGTTTTTCAAGACAGGGTTTCTCTGTGTAGCCCTGGCTGTCCTGGAACTCACTCTGTAGACCAGGCTGGCCTCGAGCTCAGAAACCCGCCTGCCTCTGCCTCCCAAGTGCTGGGATTAAAGGCGTGCGCCACCACCGCCCGGCTAAGGAAACTATTTCTTAATGGATGAATTTGATGAACTGTTTATCACCTAGAATTCAGAAAGGAAAAATACTATTTTTTTATTTTAAAAAGAAACAGAGGAAGTGTGGATAACAGTATGATTTCAGCATATGTATACAAGTGCACATATGCACACAAGAACACTGGAAGATCTGAAAAGATTCAGGACACCAAATTCATCAATGTCGTTGCCTCTCAGGAGACAGATGATGGAAGAGGGGACTGTACAAAAGGGAGGTTCAGTTGTTTTTGCTGTGTCTGTTTTAAGTATGTTCAAGTGCCTACCTGTGTATCACACATATGTATACATATAATATTCATATATATTACAGCAGGATCTGAGCCTTGAGGTCAGAGAGGCTTGGATTGAATTTCTGTTCCCCTATGTGCTGTGGGACCTCAGTCAGTTTACTTCACAGCTGAGCTGATGATCTCTGTCTAGCTCCACCAATCAGCATCGACCTGTACGAGGGAACTGTCTCTGTGTCTCCTCTCCCCCTCAGCTGGACGGCCTGTCTGGCATGTTCAGGAAGTGTGGCCTCGGTGGAGAATGTGCATCTCTGGGGTGTGGCCTTGATAGAGAGGGTGCATCTCCAGGGTGTATCCTTGGGTGGCAATCTCACTCCACACCTAGTTCACACTCCCTTCTTCCTGCTTATATTTCAGAATGTGTGCTCTCAGCCTGCTTCTCCTGCTGCCATGCCTCTGGACTCTGATCCCACTGGAACTGTACATCAAATAACTTCCTCCCTTAAGGTTCCCTGATCATGATGGGTTTGTTTGTTTATTAGTATTTTTTTTAAATATGCATTCGTGTGAGGGTGTCAGATCCCCTGGAACTGGAGTTACAGATAGTTGTGAGCTGCTACCAACAACTCAACAAACTCATGTCAAAGCCTGCTCTCCTCTACAGTTCTACATCTGAGTCCTTAGTGTGCAGTGGCAAGTTGCCAAGGACCCAAGAAACCCTACGTAGAGCTTTAAGTCTATTGAAAACTAATGTAGCGTGAGGCGAGGGATCTCGAGAACGAGGCACAGATCCTCAGGGCGCACGGAGCTCTTACCTGAGTGGACTATCGCAGGGTGGAGATGCTCATTCAGAGCCATGTTTCCAATGATCCTCATGATGTTCCTCTGTATTTTGGGGCAGTCCCTGTGAAGCTGGTAGAGCCTCTGCAGGAGCGGCAAGCCCCCGCCTGCTTCAATGTGGTCGCAGTGTGAGGGTATCTAACGCAGGTGGACAGAGCTCCCGTTACATGCACAGCTCACCTCACACCTCCCAAGGCGAGCTCCCACACCCCCGCCCCACCCCGGGGCTACGACGCCGCAGTTCCCCTCATTCCTGCTTAGTTTCCACTGTACAGGTGAGAGCCATGCACTTCAGCCAAGTTAAAGAGCTCAGAACCTCGAGGGTGTGAACAAGGATGCCAGCCGAAAATGCGAATTCCTGCACTGCACACCAGATCTGCTTAGCATCTTGGGAAGCATCTTGGGAAACTGGACACTGTGACCAACCTGCTTCTAGGTGGTGCTTATACTGCACTTGTGGGTACCACCAGGCTTTTCATCTTTCTTAAAATTATTATAAAATCGAACTGTAGCTGGGCCTGGTGGCATACAGACACATAGGGATACACAGCTACAGGCTGCCTAATAAATAATCCAAGGCACCACTGTGCCAAATGCCTAGAAATTATCAGGACTCACAACTTAGGTGTGTAGCCATGGAATATTTACAGCTGACGGGTATCATAATGGCAGTTAACTATCCCATGCTATGTGTCAAACTATGTGTCAAACGACCTTGGGAAAGGAGAAGACAGCACAAATCAGAGGCAAAGACACCTTTAGAGCATTAACTGCTCCTTATGTGTGATTATGAATTGTTCAGAATGTGTAATAAGGGACTGGAGAGATGGCTCAGTGGTTAAAAGCACTGTTTGCAGCTCGTACAGAGGACCCAGGTTCAATTCCCAGCACCTACACGGCAGTGCTCCATCATTGTAACTGAGTTACAGGGAATCCGATGCCCTCTTCTGTCCTCCAAGGGCACCAGGCATGCGCATGGTATACAGGCATGCATGCAGGCAAAGCACCCATACACAAAAATAAATTATTTTTAAAAATTAAATATATAATAAAAACGCAAGTCTACTAATTCTAGTAGAATTTTTAAAATATATTTTTGTTAATTCTTTGAGAATGTACTTTGATCATATTCACTCCCATAACTCCTCTAAGATGCCCCCCGTGCCTCCCCTACTAACAAATTCATATCCAAGTAACTATGAAAAGCTCTACTGTGGAATGCAAGTTACCTCCGAATGCTTTACTATGGCCTCTAAACAGAACATCTCCACTGTGGCTGAGGGAACTTTCCCAAAGCTCTCCGCATAAGGCAGTCCATTTCCTCCAAAACACCACAGTCCTCCCTGAGGTTAAGACAAAGATTTTACAAACGCATCTTCATGTTAACAATCTGTGCACTACATACAAATTAGAGATTTCAAGTCTGTAAATGTCTCAAAATACTCTGGAAACTTAAAGGGGATGTTATGCCAACTTCTACTGCTTATCAGAATAGAAAAGACAGAATGATTCCAAGAACAAGTCTGACATCTTTTCTTCTGTGTCCTCTCACTGAAGTCAATCCTTTATCACCTGGTCCAAGTGTCCTGGCGTCTTCCAGATTATGGCACAGAGACAACTGAAAGCCTAAACACTAAAATTAAAGGGGAAAGATTCACCAAACAACAATACTAAAAACATGGTACTTTTAATCTTCCCAGTTGAAAGCGAAGCTCACTAGGAGAATAGTGTAGTGGAGGTAGGGGGATGGGGAGACAGTTCAGCGGGTAAAGTGCTTGTTGCACAATCAGGAGGAACCAAGTTCAGATCCCCAGCACCCACACAGAAGATAGGTAGGTGGTACACACCCATCACCCCGATTCTGAGTAAGGAGGGGACACACCCAGCTCCCAGTGACTAGCTGGACAGCCAGTCTAGCTGAATTGGCAAGCTGAAGATTCAAGGAGATACTGTCTCAAAAAGCAAGGTAGAAGGGCTGGAGAGATGGCTCAGTGGTTAAGAGCACTGACTGCTCTTCCAGAGGTCCTGAGTTCAATTCCCAGCAATCACATGGCAGCTCACAACTGTCTGTAATTCCAATTCCAGGGGATCTGACACCCTCACACAGATATACATGTTGGCAAAGCATGAATGTACATACATTTTTTTAAAAAATGTAGAAATATCTGAAGATCCCTAATATTGTCCCCCCCCCCACACACACACAATCATGAAGAGCAGCGGGTACTAACAGATGATATGATCCTGGGTCCTGGTGATGGCAGCATCGTGGGCTGCTGAGATTCACTGTCAACACTGCCGAGACTGTGGGCTTCAGCCCAGCTTTTCCCTCTGACCTCTGACCTGTGTACAGGACTCCATCAGCTTCCACACCCTTTGCCAATGGGCAGGCTTCACAAACTATGACTGTCACTGCATGTTCCTGCTACCCTCGCTTCTGACCTGCAAGCAGCCATGTTGGTAATTAGTCTGTTCAAGCCTTCAACATTAAAGGTAAAGGGCTTGGGTCTGACGTGGAGCAGGAAGCCTTTGGGGGGTTTTAGTCAGGGACAAAAGCAGTAAGATCACTCTGGCTGCATTGAGGAAGATGAGCTGGAGAGAAACCCTAGGCATCTAGAAAAACATATAAAATACTTCAAATGGACACAGAAAAGCTCTAAGGGAAAAAAAGAAATCAAGAGAAACCCTGGATGCTAGAACTGGAGAGAGAACATGAAACCCAGGAGATGGACGAGGGCAGACTGAGCCTGCAGGCCCTGGGCTGTGCTCGGGGAAGATGCCTTCTTAGGTCTCACTTGGGCAACCTCAGAGATCTCCACCGAAAGCAAGGACCTGAAATGTCCTTCTACGAGGGTAAGGGAGAACTGCCATGAAGGGCTGCGCAGAAGACGGAGCAGAGTGGGGGAGCTGAAGAGGAGTCCACAGACAGCCTCGCTCTGCACTCGGCACTGCGTAAGGTGCTGGCCCCAGACTGCAGTGTGAAACCTCCATTTAAAACAAAATGTCGTGACCCACACTGTCAGACTGCCATGGTCCTTCAGCAGTCTCGAGAAGGAACTGGATATGAGGGAGGCAAGTGACAGCTGTTTCTGGGCAGCTGTGTCCGAGCTTCAGAAAGCCTACTTGTGGTTAAACACTCGACGGTCTCGAAATATCAAAGACTAGGGCATTTCCCCACAAGTGTGCATGGACAAAGGGTCTGTGTCCTTCTCTTTGTAGGGGACACAGAGGATCCTCTAGAGGATCATGGGAATAAATTCTGTAAAAGAGAGGTCTTATCCACTACAATGTAGACAGGGAAAGGGTCACTTTACTCCATGAATATGCCACCAACCTTATAAATCAAAAACTTCTTTAAAATCTGCAACACGGAGACCACTATGCTATGACTACCTCTGCCCATTCCTACTACACACACAGACTCTGTGTCTGTGTCTTTCTGTCTCTGTCTTTACTTACTTCATTTTTGCTTATGTTTTATGTGTCCCTCCATAGAATTCCTTCAAGAGGGAAATCACCAAGAGACCTTCAAGGAGAAAGAAAACAAAACCTGCTCTATGGGAATAAAGCTATCCCTTGGGATGTAGAACTCTCTGGAAAACAGTTTATCCAAAAGTCCACGGAAGGACATAAGCACGAAGGAGAGCCAGCACCAGCACCAGCACCAGCACCAGCACCAGCACCAGCACCAGCACCAGCGGGAACCAACGCCCCACGAGGGAACTAATTCGAGAATCTGGAGGAGATGTAAAGATTATTGAGGAAGTGAAGGACGAGAAGCCGACACTGTGGAAGAGCAGGCGGCGGCTGCAGCAGGTCAGGAGGGGAGCAGATTCGACGAGTGCCCCACGGCAACACCCTGCAGCTGCCGACGGCTGTACCCATGTAAAGGACTGCGGGCCGGCTAGGCTGCAGCAAATGGGCAGTCAGAGGGTTAGGGCTGGGTCAAGGGAGGGCAGGTTTGACCCAACAAATTCAAGATTCTTGCTATGCTCCAAGGAGAGGGGGCTAAATAATCAAATCTAGAGGTCGGGTTAGAGCATAGGCCTAGCCGTATCGGCCATGTCTAGAGCACGCTAGGCAAGCACTCTGTCACTTAGCCTTACCCCAGTCCGGACTAGTGATTCTCAAAGTATAATACCAGAATCCGCTCCTGCAACGCTGGAAATGAGCTCATAAGCTGAGCTAACTCCCATAACCTGAATCTTTCTTATACACGTCTATGTTTACCCTTCTCTGTGATTTCCCAACACCATGCAGCCCAGGGCAGAGTACAGTATCTGTACCTGGGCAAATGACTGAGCCCAGCCGCTAGCCCCAGCATTGTGCCTTGGAAGTGTTAACAGTCAAATCAGTTGCTGAATAAGATACAAGCAGACCTTCTGTGCGGCCAGGCTCTGGCTGCTTTCACTGAGAGCCATGGATGTGAAATACTGGAGACACTCGTCAAGCTCTGTCTGAGGTAAAGAAGCCAGCAAATGCCTGAGTTCCTCTTCGGTGGAGGAGTCCTGGAATAAAACACAGAGGCAGTCTTTAGACACAAACTCCACAAGTGAGAACAAGATCAGTCAAAGGGCCGGGGCTGGGATGCACACGCAGGTAAGGAGAGAGGATGGATGGACGGAGGCTGTGATCTGAAATGTTCCCACCCCCCAAAGCAAAGGTGCATAACCACGTATTTCTAGTTCTCCGATTCAACCCCTGCTACCACATGCACAGACATATTACAGGGCTGGAGGGATGGGTGAGTAGTTTAGAGCACGGACTGCTTTTGCAGGGGATGCGGGGTTGATCCCCAGTACCCACGCCATAGCTCACAACCACCTACAACTCCAGTTCCAGGAGGCCAGATGCCCTCTGCTGGTCTCTCCAGGTGCTCAGCATACACGTGGGTATATGTATATACATGTAGGCCCCATACATACTCACAAAATAAAGTCTTAAAAATACACGGGGAAAAAAAGGGACTGTTACAAATCGTATCTCAATGTTTACCTTAGGATTTCTTGATATCTTGACTCAAAATGAACTGTACCCTTATTAATGATATGATTAAGTCTGGAGTGTATTAGTGTTTCATTTTCCTTGATAATTGATACCTGCTATATTCAATTTCTATTTTTCAAATGATTGCTTAACTAGAATTTCAGTTTTGTTTTCTCCTCTAAAGATGCTCAAGAAACATGCTTCCAGGCTGGAGAGATGGCTCAGTGGTTAAGAGCACTGGCTGCTCTTCCAGAGGTCCTGAGTTCAAATCCCAGCAACCACATGGTGGCTCACAACCATCTGTAACGAGATCTGATGCCTTCTTCTGGCATGCGGACATACACACAGGTAGAATACTATATACATAAATATTTTTTTAAAAAAAAGCATGCTTCTTCTGGCCATGGTTCTCATCAAGGGTACCTTTAGTCCCCAGGGCATATTTAGCAATATCTGGAGACAATTCTCTTTGTTACAACCCGGGGGACTCCTGTCACCCTAGGAGCAGAGTTCAGGTACTCTCCCAGTAAAAAGTTAGTGATCTAAGATGTCAGGAAGCTCAGGTTGAAAAAATCCTGTTCTCTAACACAGCCTGCAGGCTGCAGGGCTGACTCAGCGGTTAGGTCCAAGCACTGCCTCTGCAGCTCGGCTCCCAGCACTCACATCTGGTGGCTCACAACCACCTGTAACTCCAGCTCCCGGGATCTGTTGCCCTCTTCCGACCTCCCTAGACACTAACACTCACATGCACACACCCACATCCAGGTACACACACATAAGTAAAAAGAAAATAAATCTTAAAGCAGTAACAAAAAAAGTTTAGTACAGGCCCCTTCTTTTGGATGTCGACAGGCGGTGGAGTTACCTAGAACAGACTCTCCACCCACAAAGGCAGTAAACAGCAGGGAAACGGCTCTAGGGAGGACCACGGTGCTGTGGGACTGAGACTTCTGCTTTGTGTCCAGTTCCCCTGCTCCTCTAACTCAAGCAGCAGCTTGTTGAGAGTTTATGGGAACCGCACTAGGACCATGTGTTAGCGTTTCCACTCCCTTAGTCACATGCTTGCTTACCTCTTTTAAAGACGGCAAAGGAGGGGGTGGGAGAAAAAAGCGAAGATCACTATCTTTGCTTCGGGCCAAACCAATAAGGGTCCTCTGGTCACAGGCTTGAGCAATTATCCTGTACTGGTAGTCTGTCGTGGAAACAGCTTTTGTTAACATCAAGATTAAAGTTATCACGAGATCAAGTAAACCACTTGAAAGCACCCCAATTCTTAACTATTCTACAACTTTGTAACTCCAAATTTCCCAAGTATTGTTCATTACTCAGCAGGTTTTCCAGTTTATCTATCGTAAGAGTTTTTCCTCAGATGTTTGAGTGTGTGTATTTTCATATTTAGAAGCCGGACTCTTCTTCCCTCCCTATAGCCTATCTTCTCGCAGACAGCAGAGAACACAAGGCGGCTAAGCACAGTCCTCCTTACCGTGCCAGTGGTGAGCCCCTGACATTTCCCGCACGGCCTCCAGGCGCGCAGCCAGCTCATCCGCCCGGCTCTTCCTCAGGAGCAGCCACACTGCACAGTCATGATCTTCTATGTCAACGGTGCTGAAGGAGTCTGCCAAAGGAAGACGACAGGCATGGACAGACAGCGGTAGAAACAGTCAAGACAGCACTTGTGTATAAGTGTGGTACACGCATGTGTGTACACCATATGCTTTAATATCTCTGGGTCAGAGCCTCCCGCTGAAGCGGCTCCAATCCTGCTGGGCTGGCCGGCCAGTAAGCCCCGCAGCTCCTCCAGCTGTTTCCCAAGCGCTGAGATTACAGGCGCCTACTGTAATTATGTACAGGTTCTAGGTCATCTAAATTTAGACCCTCACACATGAAGGGAAAGCATTTTACTGATTGAGCCATCTTCCTAGCTCCAAAATATTTTAATATTCACTGTTATATTGGATGGTAACCTGTAAATAGTTGGAAATTGTAATGGGAACATTAAAAGCAGATACAAAAGATGACCTAGCGTTTGATCTTAGCTATCATATTATTTTTCTATATTTACAACATGTATTACATGTGTACTTTTATTTAACATTCTATTACAACTTTTATTATGTGGTAATTGTCTTTTCCACTAAAATTTTTTATGAAGTAGATTCAATATTAAAGCCCACATGCCTATCACATCTAGTAGCAGCAACTGTCACTCTGCCATACTGAACCACTTGCGTGTGTGCAAGCCAACTATGCAGACGGGACAACTTTTTATCCTTTCAGGTTCAATTTGCATCTCCCAAGAACAAATTTATTGCTGGGCACACAGGGGGCAGAGGCAGGCAGATCTCTGCAAGTTCTAGGACAGCCACAGCTATGTAAAGAAACCCTATTTCAAAAAACAAAGCAAACATCTCTCGTATAGTCATGATGTTATTATCATATCCAAGAGTGCTCACAAAAATCAAAAATCCAGGCAAACTCCACATTCAAATAGTCATCGTAAAACGTCTTTACAGATGCTTGAAAGCAGGATTGGGTAAGCTCTCTGTAGTCTCTGGGTTCTAGAAAGCTGTCCTGCGTAGTCTCCATGATGTCAGCTCTGTGAGGAGACTAGGACAGCTTTTCACTGCTCCCTCTTGGTTGTGTGAGACAGGTTCCTCTGTGTAGCCCTGGCTGTCCTGGAACTCACGCTGGAGACCAGGCTGGCCTCAAACTCAGAGACTTGCCTATCTCTGCCTCTTGAGCACTGGGATTAACAACTACGCCTTGTCAGGATAGCACTTTAGAGCTAACTCCAAATCAGAGATTTGATAACATGAGAAAATACAGGAGTGGTTTTCTTACAAATTTTAAATTCTAACCATTTTATAAAAGAATATTCACTCTCAGCAGTTACTTAATTATCTTAACATTACAGACACAAAAACTGTCCAAAGCCCTTAAGCTGTGAAATTAAGCATAGCCAAGACGAAGTTCTTCAGTCAGCTTCTCATAGTTAGGAAAACATAAGAATGTTTCAGCCTTGGTGGGTTGTCCACGCGACGTTCAGACCACTGACGAGGACCGGTGACTACACGTACCAGCAAATGGGCTCCGCAGTACCTTGGCTGCTGCCGCCAACACTTTTCTTACTGCTCTGTGAAGTTCTTTTCTTGCCTGCCAAACAATCCCTAAAATGATGGCAGCAAATAAGACCAAATGTGCACGTTTGATATCATGCTCCAACCCTTCAAAAAGAAATACATAGACCAGGCTCCAAAGTTTATCACAAAGAACATAAAAGTAACAAAATAACACCACCTGTGACCGCTCATTGCCATTGTAAGTGGCAACACATTCCCACTGTGTCATAGGAACACAGAATGCTTTGGACTCAGAGCCGGTCAGGGAGAAAGAGAACAGGGTGGGAAAGTATCTCATGAAGAACACAGCCGACCGACCGATATTCAGAACGGTCCCTGTAAACACAGCCGACCGACCGATATTCAGAACGGTCCCTGTAAACACAGCCGACCGACCGATATTCAGAACGGTCCCTGTAAACACAGCCGACCGACCGATATTCAGAACGGTCCCTGTAAATAGCTGACCGACCGATATTCAGAACGGTCCCTGTAAATAGCTGACCGACCACAGAACTTGGAAAACACTTCAGAATGAGCTCGAGCCTCACCACAGGTAAACTAAGAGGCGTGGTAACAGTCTCCATACCTGAGACTGTCAGTCGCCCGGATGGGTGCTGACGCCCAAGGAGGTCACACAGTAAAGACGGTGGTGATAATATACAGGTCACAAGGAGCCACCCCATCACCCCATGCGGGGCCGCGGCCTGCTCACAGGCGCATGAGGACCGGCGTGCTAGGACAGCTCCAAGGCAGAGTAGATTGGGGCTCACCAAGATGCCCAGAGCCCAAGAGACCTCCTCCGAGCCAAACTCTCTCCTCTACTGAGTAGCCAAGAGGCCAGCATACAGCCTTGACACAGAGGAGGGGACGTCCTACCCCACAGGGACAGACCGCTCAGGATCCGCACCAGATGATTCACATTTCTCGATCTGTTTCGCGAGCTCAGTTGCATGAGTCACCCTACAGGATGATGGTCTTGGAGCTGAATGGCAAAGCAAGCATGTGCAAATCGACCTGATGGCTCCCAGGGAACAGGGAGCCCAGAATCGGACACAAGGGCAGAGGCCGGGCCTTTGTTCTAAAGGAGCTAAAGACTTGGGGAAACACAGAAGCCCAAATCTGGTAGTCAATGGTTGGTGTGGTTGTTTCAGTAAGAGTAGCCCCCAGGGGCTCATATATTTGAACGCTTGGTCACCAGGGAGTGGGACTCTTGGATAGAATTGGAAGGAGTAGGAGGTGTGGCCTTGTGGAGTGGGTGTGGCCTTGCTGGAGGAAGTATGCCGCTGCGGGTGGGCTTTGATGTTTCCAAGAGCCCATGCCTGGCTCAGTTTCTCTGCCTGGCCACAGATCAGGATATAGCTCTCAGCTAATGCTCCAGCACCTGCTTGGACGCTGCCATGTTCCCAGCCATGATGTCAATGGACTAAGCCTCTGAAACTGTAAGGAAGCCCCCAATTTAATGCTTCCTTTTCTAAGTGTTGTCTTGGTCACGATCTTTCTTCACTGCAGTAAAGCCATGACCAAGAAAGACACTTGGGAGCCTGGCTCCCATAGGCTCTGCTGATCCTTCCAGAACACTGACGTCTACTTGTCGAAACTGTACTTGAAACAGACCCACTGCTGCATTTTATGTAGCATGAAACTTACCACGGTTGTCTAACCTGTCTGCAGGAGTTTTGTGCACATAGATGTAAGACTTCATTTTTTCTCTTTCCACCACCTGAGTGTCCAACATTAAAGACTTTTTCAGGGCCAGCACTTCGTATGTAATAAAAAGAGAACCCCTAAAAAAGAAACAAAAAGTTCCTCACAAACGAGGATCTAAATATGACCTAGTAGCTTTTCACAGTGAACTGCTTTCTAGTTTACTAGGAAACTAGCATACAGTAATGCACAAGTGCCACTTTTCATGTGTGTACACACACATATGTACCTATGTGTATATGTTCATCTCAGTTTAAAATCATAAGTGAGCCAGGCAGTGATGGCTCACGGTGTTAAGCCCAGACACTCAGGAGGCAGAGGCAGGTGGATCTCTGAGTTGGAGACCAATCTGGTCTACAGAGCAAGTTCCAGGACAGCCAGGGCTACACAGAGAAACCCTGTCTTGAAAAACCAACCAACCAACACACACACACACACACACACACACACACACACACACACACACGTGCACGCACGCGCACACATGCAAAACTCAGCAAGTGGCCACATGATTATATCAAAGCAAGAAACACAAGATGAGCAACCTCAAACGTCTCAGTGCATATTCATTCTCTCTCTCTCTCTCTCTCTCTCTCTCTCTCTCAGTAGCAAAAGTCATAATGTCACTGTTTCGCATTGTGCGTCTGCTGCCTGAGTGCACACACTTAAACACGACACTCAGTTTGGCCTGACTTTAAGCTTCACGTGCACGGACTCGGGCTAGACATGTTCCTTTATTCAGCCTTCCGTTTGTGTGACTCATTCACACTACTGTCTGCACGTACACTTCCCTCACAACAAATACACTTCCCACAACACACTTACCCACTGTCCTGAAATGAACACTCATGTCATCTTTAGTTTGAATCTATTACATACAATGCCATTACTCATATTTATGTTCACATACACTCCTCTACAGAGGCGTGCTCAGCCTTCTGACATTCCACATCCCATGGGTACTCCGTGCTCGCTACAAATCTCTTCTGTTAAGATTTCCAACAACAGTCTCATGAAGCCATTACTACTGAAGGGAGGGCGAGCATCAGTACTTACCCTACAATGAGCGATCCAGTAAATCTTATTATATTTCCTTCAAAGAGAAAGAGACACATTACATACTAGATTTACTTTCAGTCCACGGCAGCACTGAGTAGAACATGATTTAGACTCATGGCTTCCATACTCGCCCTTCAAGTTCCTGCTCTGCTACCCCAAACCAAATCAAAAGAGATCAGGTCCCAGCCACTGTTACAGAGCCAGGGTCACAGGTCCATGGAGTGTAACCAGTAGGAGCTTCTGCAGCCAGAGGCAAGGTGGGGTCCGGTGGGGTCACCGAGCTTCCCAGCACCTTCACTGAGGGACTCTCCAGTGGGCACACTAAAATGACTTATCTCCCAAATAATCACACCGTCCTTGGTGGGTTAAGCAGCAGAGCTGTCACAGCCCCATCTAAAATATTGGCAACAAGAGAGTAAGTTTTTGATGGACCTTGGAAACAATTTATTTATGTGTGTGTGTATATATATATATATATATATATATATATATATATATATATATATATGAATAAATATTACTGGCAGTGCTGGAGTTACAGGTGCATGCACTACACCAGCTTTTTACTTACGTGGGTGCTGGGGTTTGAACTCAGGTCCTTATACTTGCACAGTAAGCGTTCTTATACACCGAAGCCTCCGTGGCCAGCCCAACCTCAAAACTCAAAGAGGTCCACCTGCCCCCCCCCTCTCCCCCCCCCCAATTAAAGGCATGCTCTGCCCACCCAATTCCAACAGGTTGATCTTCAAGCTTCAAAGGAAACACCGTAAGGACAGGGACTTCATCTTACTCAACACCTTAATCTCAGGGCTGAAAACAGCACCTGGTGCACGAGAGACATTCAATAAATGTTTATTGTCAGATAAATGAAGGGTGCACAGGACAGCCTTGTCCTACAAATAAAAGAATCAATGCCGGGGGATGTATGTTATTTCATCCTTCTGTTCAACAAGCAGGGCCGGACCTTCTCCTGCATGCGGCAGGTGGCAATATGCATGGGATAGAGTAGTGAACACGACACTGCCCTCTGAGCTTAATCTATGGGAGGAGCCAGATAACTAATCCGGTTCTACAGGGACTCGACTGCGATTGCTTGGTGACTGGTGGCTCTGCATGGCTCAGCCAGTCAGGGAAAGTTCTGGGAAGAGAGCTGGGCAACAGTGTGGGATAAACCACGCCTCCACAGGGCAAGGAGGACTTTCTCCTTGCTCAGCACTGTGCTCAGAGGTAACTGACTCTGCAAGAGCTAAGTGAATGTGTGCTGAATGAGAACACAGTGACAACTAAGAATGGAAAGGCGGACGGGAACAACTGATCGGCCAGGACAATTTTTGGCTCATGTGTGGCTCTGGACTTACACACTTCGTGTGAATCAGGAGTACAGAAAGGCGTGAGCAGATGAGAGACTAGGTGTTGGATACTGGTTTGGTAGTGCTTTCCAGGAAATCGGTCACAATCCTACCACTATTCCTATGAGAAATTGGAGGCCTGGAACTGTACTCACGGATATTTCTCCAGGGCGTGTGGCTTTTTGATCGCGGAGCAAAGGTTCCTATCCTTCTGCAGCAGATGACACAGTAGGCAGCCAGGGACATCCTAGGTTGGAAAGTAATTGAAACAAGGTTAATTCAGTATATATTTGAAACCTTTTCTTTGACCCTAAGGATATACCATCATCACAGTGGACCACTCAAAGTCAGATTACTCAAAAAACTGAGGAAGAAAAAAATTCACCGTAAGGGTTTCACCCCTGCAAACAAACCAGACTTTACTAGAATAAAGTTTGCTGATGCTTTCATTACTCTTTGAGTTGTGTTCAACTCAAGTAATTAACAGGAAACCAAGAAAATTCAAGTAAATACAATACATAGCCTGTCTTCTCTTGATAAATGAAGGCCCACAGCCATGGGGAGATGCAGGAAATTCCCTCTAAGGCAGCTAGTGACCGCTAGCTTACAACCAGCACTAGCTGCCGGGCCCCAGCTGACCCAGTAACTCCTCTCCCTGCTAAGGGATAAATGCCAGTGCGGGCCGTTAGGCCTTGGGATGGTTCGTGCTGCTACAATGAGCCAATGCACGCAGCTTCTAAAGATCCCTTCATATTTTATAAACTGTTTCTGAGACAGGGTCTCTTACATAACTCTGGCTGTCCTAGAACTCACTGTGTAGACAGAGCTGGCCTTGAACTCACAGAAATCCACTTGCCTGTGTCTTCTGAGCACTTTTTATAAATAAAAGTCTCCGTGTTGAAACTTCATTTCTGTGCCTAGCCTTTGAGGTAGTGTGTTTGACTAGGCTTTATAATCTTTGATCACGAGCTCATCCTGAGGGACTGTTTGCTGTGAAGCTTCCTGTGTGCTCTAATCTACGGTATGTGTCACAGATCTGACTGGATTATCACACATACTTCAAATTGATGGGCTTAGAACATGGACTTATGAGTTTCAATGTCCAAGGCAGATGAGACGGTTAGGCCTGTAAGGAAAGCTGAGGCCTGCTTGGATCCCTGGCAAGCACGGTACAGCCTGGGGCAGCAGCATGTGCCTGTGAGCCCAGCACTGGGGAAAGAAGCAGAGGCGGGACGTTTCCTGGGCTTGGCGGTGAGCAGCAAGTCTAGCCAGACTTGCTCACCCAGGTTTGGTGAGAGACCTTGTCTCAAAAGTGAGATGGAGAAAAGGAAGTCACTCCGTGATGGCAAAGGTGCCCGGACCTTAAGTTCAAGCCTGATACCGAGTTCAGTCCTGGAGATGCATGGAGTGGGAAGAGAGAATCGACTCTTCAATGCTGTTCTCTGACCCTCAGCTGCTGTGGGGCATGTTCTCTCCCCAACCCCACAGAGAAACTAAATAAAATAGGGATATGGATATTCTTATAAGAAGGTGAAGGGTGATTAAGGATGCTTGTCACAGACACCCACACCACTGTGCTCATGTGTGTCTCTACACACATGCACACACTCACGCGCGCACACGCGCACACACACACACACCCCGCCTGTTTCCTCGGTCTCATAAGAAGACATTTTGCAGTCTGTTTCCTAGAATACAGTCCTTAGGACTATCCTATCAAAACTTAGCTAACCCACAAAAAGTGGAATTAATTCTCAAGTATTTTCGATTTCTCCCAATTTCTATATTATTAGCTTAATTCCACAATGGTTAAAAGTAAACTTCAGAAACTCAACTCTTACAAATTGCACTCAGGTCTATCTTAGGGCCCAGGATGGGCCCTGTTTTGATGACTGCCTCAGATATACCTGGAAAGAACAGGAAGTGTGTTCTACAAATGTCTATCAGGGCGAACTGGGAGCACTTCTCAGGTTTCCTCCTCCTGCTCGTTCTGTCAACTCATGCTATTGAGAGGATGGAAGCAGGGGCCACAGCAGGATTCTGAACTTGTTCTGTCATGTGATGCTGTCGGTTATACAATGTTAACAGTTTTTAAACAGATTTGTTTAAATAAGCCATGCCTTAGTCCAGCACTCACAAGACAGAGGCATGTGGAGCTCTGTGAGTTTAAGGTTAGCCTGGGCTATATAGAGTTCCAGGCCAGCCAGGCAGGTCTTCTTTGTAAAATGGGCAGAGAGGAAACAGAGACAGAAAAAGCCAATTCACAGGTTTTTAATAAAATGCAGATTCCTAGATACCTGGCTGTGTCTGCCCAGTGTTACAAGAGTAAAATCACAATGTTTTCCCTACTGAAAACTCTGAGGGAATCCATTTGCAGTCTCAAGTGGGTTTATTTAATTATTTATTTAATATGTAATAAACAAGATTTGTTTATTACATACATTATATATAATATGTTCATATTATATAATATATAATTAGCCATCATGTGCTTGCTGGGAATTGAAATCAGGTCCTCTAGAAGAGCAGCCAGTGCTCTTAACTGCTGAGCCATCTCTCCAGTCCAGAATCTCACATCTTTAATGTGATGCATATCTAGACACCTTTAGTTTTGAATGCCATCATGAACAGAGTCTCTATTACAAAAATTCCTGGTCATTAGTGCTGCTATAAAGAAGTTCAATTTCAAAATCTTCCTGACGGCCATCCATTACTGATACTTCCTAACCAAAGTAACCCTTCCAGCCCTATCACATCCCCATCTTGGCAGCTTTCTGTCCATCTGTGTATATAGAGAATCTCTCTGTTCCCAGTAAAATTAACTACGTGTTCACCTTTGCACCACAAGTGTCAAGAAGAGTGTCTGGTACACACCAGGCGCTCAGAGATGTCTAGAGGGTTTCAGTCAGTAGAAAAGTAAAAAGGGGTTGAGGTGAGCGTGAGAGACGAAAGCATTTGCATTTGTGAGGTGGAGTTTGGGTTTCTCACAGGTCATCAACGTGCAGGCCTGAGTCCAGAACCTCAGCTCAACAGTAGAGCTCAGACACAAGTCAGCTGAGAGTTGGACGACTGACTTTTTTCTTTCTTGCTTTTGCTTTTTGTCTTTCAGGAGACAAGATTTCTTTTAGTAACAGCCCTGGTAGTTACGGAACTCCTTTTTGAACTCAGAGATCCCCCAAGTGCTGAATTAAAGGCCTACCTTACCACTGCCCAGTCAGAGGGCTGATTTTTCAAAGAGGAAAATATAGCTAAAAGAAAATAAGCAAAGCAAAGGTGTTTGGGAAGATTAAACTTGGGGCAGCTTTAAGAGTGGGGTTCACGGTTCCTGAAGAAGTGAGGAGCTCTCCCCCAGCCCCCAAGTGTGGCAGAAGCAGAGTTCACAGATGGACAGCTGTCTTGTTTGGAGAGACAGGAGGGTGTAGAGCGGTTAAAGAAATGGAAGGAGGCTCCTGTACCCAGTCGGAAATGTGTCCTGAGTCCAAAGCCAGGCAGTGGTGGCACTCCTCCAGCACTTGGGAGACAGAGGCAGGTGGATTTCTTAGTTCAAGGCCAACCTGGTCTACAGAGTGAGTTCCAGGACAGCCAGGGCTACACAGAGAAACCCTGTCTTGAAAAACCAAAAAAAAAAAAAAAAGATCCAGCCACACCACTTCTGGGTATGTAACCAAGAGTCAAAGTTGGCTTGATCCAGAGATAGCTGCACATCAGCTGTGTTTTACGGATACACTGTTCCTGGTAGAGATAGCTGCACATCAGCTGTGTTTTACTGATACACTGTTCCTGGTAGCCAACTGTGCAATAAGTCCAGGTGTCCAGTAGAGAACAGATAAAGAAAATGCTACAGAGTCTCATTCAGCCATAAAGGAGAATGCAAAGTCGCCATCTGAAGGAACATGGTAGAAGCTGCAGTCATGATGCTAAGTGAAATAAGCTAGGCCCACGATGACAGGTATTGCATGTGTTCTCTCCTATTTGTAATTTAGACAGGGAGTGGGGGAGGGGCATGAGAGAGAAAGGCGGACCCCCAGGGTGATGGAAGGGAGAGGAGGTGGTAAGGGGGCAGAAATGGCAATTGGGTTTGGTATCTCTTTCTGGAAATGCCATAGTGGTTCATTTGAGTATAACTGTGCTCACTCAATGCAGGCAAACAAAACGACTCCCTCCCCTTGTCTATGTTTTAACAACGACTAGTGCTGCCTACATTTCCAAATATTTCAATATCTCCTGGGTAAAATGGTATTTAGACCTCACTTCTGTTTGTCTAATGTACTGTGAAATTTGCTATTTATGGTAAAGATATCTGAAACCTCTTAAATTACATGAAAGAAGAATGAAAAAAATCATCATTTCTACAAAATAAATAACCAACGACAACAATAAAAAAGGAGTGGGGTACAGCAGATGTGGGAATAAAATAACAAGAGGGCCCAGGGATGACAAGATGGCTCTGCAAATATGGCACTCTGTTGTTTCCAAGCCTGATGAACAGACTTCAAGCCCAGGAATTCACATGCTGGAAGAGAATGGACTCCTTCAAATTGTCCTCTGACCTCTCATGCACTGGGGCACACACATGGCACTCCGGCCCACATACATACATACATGTACACATACATAAGTGCAATAAATACATTTTTTTTAAAAAAAGAGAAATTTGAGGAGCTGGAAGACGGAACAAGTGGAAGGGCGAGACTGGTTAAAGGAAGAAGACACGTGTAAAGCCAATATCAGCATGAGCTTAAATGTGCAAATATAATTTAACCTAAGGCTCAAGAAGCTAAAACTACCTCCTGTCTCAACGGCTGAGAACTCAGCTAGCTCCATTAAGACTACTGATCAGGGTCCTCCGGGGGTGTCAGGCCCAGTTTTCGGAGGAACCGCCAGACTGCTTTCCAGAGTGGTTGTACCAGCTTGCAATCCCACCAGCAGTGGAGGAGTATTCAAAAATGTGTAGTCCAGGCTGGCCTCGAACACCAGATCCTCCTGCCTCCGCCTCCTTCAGCAAATCCTACCGGCCTGTGCCACCATATACCCAGAGGCTTCCCTGGCATGCAATAAGGACACATGCTCCACTATGTTCATAGCAGCCTTATTTATAATAGCCAGAAGCTGGAAAGAACCCAGCTGTCCCTCAACGGAGGAATGGATTCAGAAGATGTGGTATATTTACACAATGGAATACTACTCTGCAATTAAAAACAATAAATTCACGAAATTCTTAGGCAAATGGTCAGAACTGGAAAATATCATCCTTAGTAGGGTAATCCAATCACAAAAGAACACACATGGTGTGCAATCACTAATAAGGGGATATTAACCCAGAAGCTCAGAATACCCAAGACACAATTCACATATCAATTGATTTCCAAGAAGGAGGAAGGAGAGATCCCTGGTCCTGGAAAGACTGGATGTAGCAGTGTAGGGGAATACCAGGACAGAGAAGTAGGAGGGGGTTGAATGGGGAACAGGGGGAGGGAAGAGGGCTTATGGGAGGGGGGAACCGGGAAAGGGGAAATCACTGGGAATTTAAATAAAAAAAATATAGAAAATAAAAATAAAAGACTACAGATCAGAAGCTGGGCAGTGGTGCACACCTTTAATCTCAGCACTTGGAAAGCAGAGGCAGGTAGATTTCTGAGTTCAAGGCCAGCCTGGTCTACAGAGTGAGTTCCAGGACAGCCAGGGCTGCACAGAGAAACCCTGTCTGGAAAAACCAAAAAAAAAAAAAAAGGAACTACGGATCAGAATTTCGGAATAGGAGTAACTTCAGAACCTAACGGAGGCCTTCAGTTTAAAATGACGGTTACTGGGATTAGAAAACCTATTACCATTCCAACTATTTAATCTCCCAAGTCAGAGAAGAGCAAGATGCGTCCGACTCAGGTGTGGCTCACAGAGCACCAGGATGGTGCACCTTCCATGCAGGTGCTCTCCTCCAAGCCTCAGGGACAACCAGCGCGGCGCAGTGACCAATCAAGAAAAGGGCCAAAATCGGGCCCGAGGTGCCGCGGCGGGTCACCGGGTCCCTGCGAGGCCGCGCGACCTTAGTGTCTGTGCTGGGCTACCGCCCTCCTCTCCCGGGGCTGAGGAGACGCCCTTGCCCTCTCTCCCTCCCTCCCGTCTGTCTGTTCGTCCGCCCTACCTGCCGGCGCAAGGACTCTGGCAGCCCAGACCGCTCGCGGTGAACTCCGCCGGCTACAGAGCCCACCCTCCGCCGCCACTTGTAACCTGCGCCCTTAACCCAACGGCAATGGGCACGTGACCCCGCCTCTGAGCGCTTGGCCCCGCCCAGGCCCCGCCCCAGGGGAAATCGCCCCACCCACTAGAGTGTCGCTAGCGCGATGACGTACAGCGCAGGCGCAGTGAGTCGGCGACGCCGGGACGGCTCTGGGTGTGTCGGGGGCGGAGCACTGCTGTTTCTGAGCGCCTTGAAAAAGTAGGTTGCGTGGGGCTCGGCGGCCTCGGAAATAAGGCGGGGAGGAGGAGGAGAGACGCAGAGCCTTCGGTCCTGTGGGCGGGCCGGAGTCCCGAACCCTTTCTAAGGCCGGTTTTGCGGGTCCGCGCGGCCATCACGCTTTGCATCACGGTCTTCCTGTGGGGAAGGTAGCGCTCATGCCTGGGTGTAGACACTGGTGGCTGTCATGCAGGCCATTTCCAATGCAGATCCTTAGAGGATGTAGTTTATCAATCAAAAGAACGCAAGATCTGGAGACGTAGATGTTTGTAAATTTCAATTAACTGCTTTGTCCAGGTATCAGGTGGTGGGTCGCTGTAATTTTGAGGCTCTTTTGGAGCTACCATTTTGTAGTTTCTGCCTCCCAGAATCTTGCCTGTGTATCGTTCTCCTGGATATGAAAAGGAAGCCTCTGAATAATGGATCTGTTTTACATTTGTGTTGGGCTCATTGATTTTGAGTAACGGAGGTTTTTTTTTTTTTTTAGTTTGTGGCTCACTATGTAGTCCAGGCTGGTCCAGAGAGATCTGCCAGCCCCTGCCTCCTGAGTGTTGGGATTAAAAGCCTGAACCACTCTGACACGTTTGAAGCTTACTTTTTTAAAGAATTAGAGTAGAATTTGCAAGTACAATTTATGCTTTATTAATATTCCAAATAATCTGCTTTAGCATTGGTAAGAATGGGAATATCTGGGTGCCTCAATGTTATTAGCTTTTTAATACTGACGTTTAGTTTTTTGTTTCCTCTCAGATGTTTAAACATTTGGACTTTATGTCACTTCATCCCTTTTAAATTGTTTTTATTAATTTTAGAATTCTTGAAGTCATCTGCACCTTCTGCCTGGGAAAAGATGGTCAACGTCTTGAAAGGAGTGCTTATAGAATGGTTCGTAGCTTCGACAATTAATGATTTTAAACTTACACATTGCATCTTATATATATATTCAATATGTCTCTCTCTCTATATATATATATATATACACACACACACACACACACACACACACACACACACACACACACACACCTTTTCCAAAATTTTGTTTTGTTGATATAAATGAAATCCAGGCTTCAACTTTGAATTTCCGTAAGCTTTCCTTATAAGTGGGACAAGATTGGCTGCTAAGTTTCTTGCTGATATTACATTTCATTGTCCTGGTTAAGTGAACGTAATTAGCTTTATTTCCAGTGATTTTTAATGGGAAGCTTGTGTGTTAGATTAGCCTTGCTTACAATAGTGTTTCTATTCTCAAACCATCAGTTCTTGTCTAGATTAAGGTTTGGAAGAATTCAGGAACTTGGGCCAGGCTCTTGGGGTAGGCCTTTAGTCCCAGCAGGTGAGAATGACCTTAGGCATTCAAGGTCATCCTGGTCTACATAGTGAGTTTCAGATCCTGCCTCCCATCTGCCCCCCCCCCCCCAGGCTGTATAATGAAATCTTGTCTCAAAAAAATGAAAAGAATAAAGTAATACAGGAACTTGATTAAATCGTTGCCACTACAGCATATGTTTCTTGAAAGGAAATGAGACCCAAATGGAACAGCCTTAACTTAGGAGTTTTTCCAAAGGAGAAACCATTTTTAGAGTTGAGTTCTTCAAAGTAAGCTAAAATACTGGTCTTTGCTCTTTCTGACTTTTAAAACTCGAACTCTTTGTTAAGCTTTTGCTTTGTTGGTGGGAAGCCCTGTTCTCCGGACACTCCCCTTTATTGTCTCCTTTCTGTTTGCCTATTATTGTCATTGTATAGGCAGTGGCGCTTTTCCTGCGATGGCAAAGCTGAGAGGAGCTGGGCCAAACCCTAGGACACCTGTAGCTTTTGGAGCAGCACTGTCCAGTGGAAATACACTTTAAGCCACATACATAGTCTTAAATTTTCTAGTAACTGCATTAAGGAGTGAAATGAAACAGGCTGTGAATAATTTTATTTTCTGTGTATGAGTATTTGCCTGAGGATATCAGAAGAGGACATTGGCTCGTCAGGACCTTGAGTTAGGAACTAGTTGTGAGCCACCCTGTAAGTGCTGGGAACTGAGCCTGGGTCCTCTACAAGAGCAGCCAGTGCTCTTAACCTCCGAACCGTCTCTCTTTTCCCATGTATTTAGTCTTAAAAAAAAATCTTCAAAGTCTAGTATCTATTTTACTTTTACAGCATATCAAATGCTCAGTGTGATTAGTGAGTTACCATAGGATCATGCAGATTTAGACTTCAGGAAGATAAAGATTCCCACAAAGTTTAAACAACAACAAACAACAACAAAAAGCAACCACAGTTGAGGTAGGAGGGACTCTAAATCAGGAAGTAGTTCAAGAATGTAAAAGGGCTGATTGTAGAGGCATTTTAATCCACCAGAATGGCTCCTCTGGCTGGAATAGACAGGCCCTTAGCAGCACCTTTAATCCCAAACAGTGAAGGTAAAGTTGGTTTGTAGAAGGAAGTATCCACTTTTGAAAGTGATGTCTAATTGAGTGGCAGACAAAGTGACGAATCAGAAAGATTTAACAGGCTAGGATATGCCCAACTATCAGGAGAAGAGAGAGGAGAGAGAGGCCACATAAGAGGACAGAGGGGGAGAGGGGAGGAATCCGTTTTATGGGGACAATTACAGAAAAGATAGGTTGCAGAGAGAGAACAAGCTAGACAAAGAGCCAGAGAAGGAGACAGAAGATTAGCGCATATTGCCAAAGGTATTATAAGGCCAAGCAGAGCAATTCAGTCAGAGGCAGAAAGAGAAACTAGATTGTATCAGTTGGCTTGAGAGGAGTTTGAACCAGAATAGCTGAGTTCAAACAGCCAACCAGAGTTCAGAAAGAACTAGAACTTAGTTCACTAAGTCTCAGAGGCTGAAAACATTGTAGGCCTAGATAAGATTGTACATAGAGTCTAGAAGCTTCCAGGACTAGGCCTAGGTTAGAGGACTAAGGCAGTAAGCCCCTGGGACAACAGTTACATCAGGCAAATAAAAGTTACTTTAACAGTCTAATAATCACCCTCTGCCCACCACCCCAGTTTCTAATCCAGTGTCAAGTGTTTTTGTTTTTTTAATTTAACCTCAGCCCATCAACCCAAGCTGGCCTCCTCAGTTCTCAGTTGGGACCTTGGTCAAATTTCTTGCCCTTCCAGATATTTAGTTTCCTTTTATATTAAAAAACAAAAACAAAAGATTGAGCCTTTTGAGGTTAATGCCTACTACAGAGAAGAGTTGTTAGAGGTAAATGAGTTATGGTACCAGAACAGTGCTTAACACTTTGGAACATTTAGTAAAAGCTGGTAATTAGCAGCCATCAACACAAACCCTCCAGCCAGGCCCCCTGCTGTGCACTGCCATTTTCAACTTTCACCTCCCCTTTCTCACCACCTGCTATGTTCTTCCTCTCCTCTATCTAGAACATCCAGATGGGGCTATAGTATCTCTCCTAAAGAGATGTAGGCGGGCTGGAGAGATGGCTCAGTGGTTAAGAGCACCAATTGCTCTTCCAGAGGTCCTGAGTTCAAATCCCAGCAACCACATGGTGACTCACATCCATCTGTAATGGGATCGGATGCCCTCTTCCTGTGTGTCTGAAGACGGCTACAGTGTTCTCATATACATAAAATAAATTATTTAAAATTAAAAAAAAAAAGTTATTTTAACAGGCTGAACCAAGAAATGGGGGATGGGTGAATACTGAGTGGCAGACAGTTAACAGAGTGGTAGATTCCATACCAAGTTAAAGTACAATAATCCTGAGTTATCAAGGATAGGCTTCCCCATATCCACATTACTTCGCTGAGGCTACAGATACTACCCATCACAGGTATGTTCTCTTAGCTAAGGGTCAGACACTGGAACGTTCACAATTTGACATGTGACAAAACAATAACATTTTTTCCTTCATGATTTGAAGGATTCTTAACCATAGACTGTAGCGATTACAGAACATAAGGCTTCACCCATATTTCACCAGTGCTGCAGAGAGTTGCATCCACTCCAAGAGCCCTCATCTGAAAATAAGCAGAGAGAACCGTAGAAAAATGACTGCTTTATACCGGCGGGGGGGGGGGGGGGGCCCGTTATTTTTGCATAAATTAAACCAGGCAGCTTCATTATCAAGAAATCTGTCACGATCTTATCACTAATCTCTTCTCTCTGCAGATCAGATAAAGTGTAAAGTTCTAGCTTAGGGACTTGGAAACTAACCATGAATGATTCCATCTTAATTTTAACCAGATTTGTACAGGAGCCTAATGCAGACAATAGCATCTTAATTCTATTTCCCACAGTAAAACACTGGTTCCCAAGCCGAGATTAAAGGCGTGTGCTACCACTGCCCCATCCCCATTTTTTGTCCCTTCCAAGGTTTATCTTAGGTCACAGGCCTGGAAGTTCAGTTCAGAACACTTGAAAGATTATATTTTTATGGCAAGATGTGATTCATGAAAGCAAGTCTGAGAAGCAGGAGCTCGGACTTCCTGTCTTGTGGCCTCTTCCGTAAAGCATCTGGAAGAAGCCTGTCACACTGGCTTTGTCCTCGCCGGCTGCTAGGCTTGCCTCCTAAGCCCTTTTGTTTCTCCCCATGCTCTTCATCAGTGAGTCTGGGTATTCTTTTTCAAATCACTTAAGGAAGCTATAGTTCAAGGCAGTTATCTACAGAGCTTCAGATAGCCATATTCTCTCCTCTTGTGAGTGATGAGTTCTTTGAAAGCCTTTCTTTTGAAGTTGATCTAACTCAACTTCTAATGTAAAGTCTTAGCTCCAAATAATGAATACTTTAGGCTGAGAGAAAAACAAGACACTGACTAATGGTTCGGAACTTTAAGTCATCCTAAAAAGTCATCACTCTCAGATGTAATTGTTAAGGCTTTGCAGCCTGGTTGACCACAGGATGTCCTATGATCCATGTTTGTTTCTATAGCGATCCTGCCATGAAGCAGTTCTTGCTGTACTTGGACGAGTCCAATGCCTTGGGGAAGAAGTTCATCATTCAAGACATTGATGACACACACGTCTTCGTCATCGCTGAACTGGTTAATGTCCTCCAGGAGCGAGTCGGGGAGCTGATGGACCAGAATGCCTTTTCTCTTACCCAGAAGTGAGAGCGCTAGCGTTGAGCACTTGGGAATCCCAGCCACAGACGGAGAGAGGCCCGCTCAGTGTCTCCTGGGGTTCAGACTTGTTACGAGCATTTGGTGGGAAAGGCCATGGGGTCATTCATTCAGATGAACGCCCCCAACTGATTTGGTTGGGCCATTAAAAAAAATGTTTATAGAAGAGCTTTAACAACGGGCTGCAATTTGGCTTTTACTATTTATTATTAAAATATAGTCATAGTTGTGCTGATGAGATGGCTCAGTTGGTAAAGGCCCTTGCCACTAAGCCTGACAGCCTGAATATAACCCTGGGGGCCTATACACTGGAAGGGGAGAACTCCACAGGCTGTCGTCTGACCTCTGTGTGTGTAGCTCCCTCCCATGCAAATAAGGAAATAGAAGAAAATGAAATCATAGATGTTTTTCCTGCCTTTTAAAAACACCAATTAAATGCACCAAAAAAATAATGGAGTTTGGTTAAATTATCATTTTAACCTGGGTATTATTAATTTTGCTTGTTCCTGTTAACAAGTGTGCATTTTTTTGTACTGCAGAGTTAGAAACCAATGGGAAAGAAATGCTGCTTTGCATCTTTCGTTTTCCCTTTTTCACACTATATTGGTGACGTTTTCCTATTAAGGCAGGTGTTCCTTGGTAGTGCAAGGTGCAGCAGAAGTGTGTGTGTGTGTGTGTGTGTATAATTAACAGATGGGAAGATAACTGCAATTATGCTTACTATTTAGAGAGTAGGGTTGGAAGTTTGGCTGTGTGTGAACTCTCACATCGTCTGAAAACTATTACTGTATATCAACAAAATACATAATATAAAGGTTCAAACAAAAATGCAGCAAGGTCAGCCTCCGTGGGGTAAATGGTATATTTTATCCATATGCTCTGGATGCAGTTAAACCAAGTATACTCTTCTTATACTGTTTTGCCTAAGTATACTTTTCAGAATAATGGAATTAAAAGCATAAAACAAAATACAGGGGTGGGCATGGTGGCACACATCCATTAATCCCAGCATTCAGGAGGCAGAGGCAGGCAACTTTTGAGGCTAACCTGGTCTCTATAGCAAGTTCCAGACTAGTCAGGTATACCTAGTGAGACCCCATCTCAAAAACAAAAACAATCCACATGATTTCATAGGCGTTAAAATTTATGTCTTTAATCCCAGAACTAGAGAAGCAGAGACAGATAGGTCCATGAGTTCAAGACCAGCCGGGTCTACAGAGTGAGGTCCAAGACAGCCAGAATTACATTCAGAAACCCTGCCTCAAAAAAACAGACAACAATTTACTTCCAAGGTGTTGAGAAATAAGGGTTGCTTGTTCCCTATTGGACTTTTTTTTTTTTTTAAAGATAGGAATAGAGAGAAATAGCCTTTTAGGAACCAGTAAATTAGGTCAGAAACTTGTGGAGCCACTATTAATTACCAAGAGAAACACTGAGAGGGCCTTTGCATCTCTTACTAAGGACAGTGCCTCTCGGCCCCTGGTGGGACTCTTCCAACAGAAAAGAGAACCTAGGCGATACGACATTCTTACCAAACCTAGCTTCTTTCTGAGTTGGTGGAAGGCAGCTAGTCCTTTTCAGTTAACTCGCACTGTGTTACAGGATCGAAGGTTACCACACTTCAGTGTGTGTCATAGTTCTTGCCCGTGTACTTTTTTATCATCCAGTGGATTGTTACTAATACACCTGCTACTAAGAATTGCTAAGTAGAAGATAAATTTTTATAGACACTCTAGCTGTATTGGAACAGTACTGGAGTTTATATTTCAGTCATCCCTGAGTCAGTTCAGTTTTTGATATGCCTCAAGCATTGATCACCAATACCATTTATATTAAAACAGAAAACTTAGGATCTTAGAAGTGGGTGGAGAAAAGCAAGTGAACACGGAGGCCAAGAGTGTTGGTTGAAGGAAGAGTCTCTTATTAAGTATGCAGTACATGCAGAAGCTCTCTGGACACTTGGGAAGATGGGCTCCACTGACAGCGGTGATAGCCCCTGTAGCTGACTACAAGCAAAGTGGAAGCTCTCTAGTGGCCTCTGTCTGGGCTCTAATTCTTGGAATCTTGTTGACATTTGACTTGATAATATTTTAGACATCCATGATGGGAAATACCAGCTGCTTGTTATTGGAATAAACTGCTATCTACTTTCAACAAAATGCCAAATATGAGGAGACAGTAGTAAAGGGGTCCTTCCTTTCTTCTTCAAGATGGGGTCTCGTTATGTAGCCCAGATTGTCCTCGAACTCACAGATCTGCCTATCTCTGCCTTTCTAGTACTGAGATCCTAGGTGTGCACTACCACACTGGGTCCTGCATTGTTGTTTAAATAATGTAGTAAGTAAAAAACTTTGAGCCCAGATTTCCTTGTGTAATTAGTGTGCTTATCTTAAAACTCTGGACTCCTGAGGATGCATTATAGTTGACATAAACATGTGCTTTGAGAAATGAGTTTTAGTGAATAGTGATAGTGTTACTCTTTATAGAGAACAAAGACTCTGTCCTTAATTTCTGATATACTACAGGTAATAGCCAAAATCATTATTAAGAGTTAAGGGTGTACCTCTGTGTAGGGACTCTTTCTAGTGTGCATATGGTCTTGGAATCAATCCCCAACACCACCAAAATTTAGTAGTTTCATTTTATTATTAGCATTTTTTAATGGGTAATTTGACATAATTTTGTTTTTTCTCAGAGGATATTGAATATACATGCTTCACTTTGCATATTATCAAGCCTATTTAACTCGAAGGGCTAGGCCCTACTTAATTCTCCATTTTTCGAAGTAACCATTAATCTGAATGTATAAGACCTAGAGGATTAGGGAGACACAGCTGGTGTATCTGATGGCTTTTCCAGAGAGAATCAGATGATGAGGCTCTGGTGGAATACATGGATTATTAGTAGCTCTGTGGGTTGACAGTGTGGTGGGGCTTTGTTGGACGAAGCAGGTCACTGGAAGCACATCCTTGCATTTGTATCTGCCTTGGCCTCTTCTGGATCCCGATTCTCTCTGCTTCCTGTCCAATGAATGAGGAACACCCTCGTCCATACATCCGCTCCTGCTACCAAGCTCTGCACAAGCCCAGGGCCGGAGGGACAATAGGGACTGTAGGAGAACTGGAGCACCACTGGTGGAGCACTTGTTACTGTTTTCCCTCTGTGCCTCAAGGAACCAAAGAGAAAGACGTTAGCTCCTGAGTATGCATTATGGAGCAAGCGAGGGAAGAGGGAATCCTGAAGACAGTCCATTGGGTAGGTAGCATTGAGCAGAGGCCACTGCCATTAGGAAAGCTCTGGAGAGGTATATTGCAGAGACCGTTGCTATCTTTATCAAAACTGGGACAGTTTTTCATTGCCTTCAGACATTTACTCAGTCCAGTCTGGACTTTTGTTTTGTAGTCAGGGTCTCTGTGTAGCCTACGCTGTCCTGGAATTCTTTTGGTAGACCAGGCTGGCCTCAAACTCCATCTGCCTCTCCCTCCCCAGTATACTACCATGCTGCAGACGCTTTTCTCAGGAATTGCTGGATTACAGGAGTCTTGCTCACCTTGATTTCCTGCCCTGTGGTTTCCCAGTCCCTCTCAGTCCCTCGTTCTGTTACTCCACTGTACTGTTTATTCGAAATCTTACAACTTAACCAGAGCGTGTGTATCACTCATTTGTCCTGGAATGTGTGAGGGGCTTTGTTTTCTCTAGAAAGACGGGATCTCCATGTGTGTTCTGTTAGAATAATAGGTGTGTACCATTCTGAGTTCCTTTGTTTTGTTTTAAAATTTAGGTTTTGCTGTGGATGGCAGAGGATTCTCTTTAAGATTTTAGGTGGGCAAGTTTTATTTGGGGATGGGAGTTGGGAGTCCTGAGGATTGAAGCCAGGATTTTGGGCATGCTGGACAAATGCTCTGTGGCTATACTCCTCTTCCCCCAAGTTTTCAGTTAAAACTTTACATGCCTCTAATTCCAGCACTCAAGAGGCAGAGGTAAGTGGGTCTCTGTGGAATTCACCTGGTCTACATAGTAAATTCCATGCAGCTCCAGCTACATAGTGAGAACCTGTCTTTAAGCCAAACAGCAACAGCAGCAACAAAACTTTAATATTTTTTTATTCAGAAAAATGTAACTTTGTTTATTTCACCATTATTAACACTTTCATATAATAGCCATACATACATATGGGTTGCATTATGATAATTCGATCCATATATACCATGTGTTGGACAAGTCAGGGCAATAAGGTGTGTAACGTTAGCCACAGTCAGTGAACTGTAGAGCTTCCTGCCCTCGTCGAGCCTGCTCCTCAGGATCTGCATTTTCTCTATCCAGTTCATTCTCTATTCCAAATCTGTCGCAGAGGTCAACGTTTGCTTTAGTGCAGACCTGTCTGCACTGCCCCCGTTTGTCTCTGGCTCCTGAGCTTCTATCACACTATCCTTTAAACTAGTTACTCCTTGTCTCTGTGCTTCCTGTTAAATGAAGGTAAGGCCCACTTGCTTTTCCTCAGTTTTCAATTGAGGATCTGTTTTTAGTGGGTGACACACAGTACACATCTCATACAGTAGACTGGGAAAAGGAAGCAGAAGAAAACAGCACAGACCCAGCTCTTGGGGACACCTGCACTGACTGTCTCCTAACCTTTCTGAGAACATAAGATAGTTATTTCTCCATCCCAGTGAGACCATGCCACTTGGACATGTGAACGTGCACGGTCTTTTGTTATCAGTAACGCTGAGCAGGAGGGGGGTAGGGGTGGGGGGCGAGAGAGGCATGTGTATCATGGCGAAGTCAATGTCTTGCTGGAGTTGGTTCTCTTCATCTGCCATAAGGGTTCTAGGGATTGAACTCAGATCACTAGGGTTGTCAGCAACTGCCTTTACACACTGAGCCATCCTGAGGGCTGCAAGAGCTGGCTCGAAGATTGTCCTCTGTCCTGAAAGTGCATGCCTTCCCACATCCCCAAATGTTTACAAAACAAAAAACCCTAAGGTTTCTATTTGAGACCAAAAAAGTTGTGATTTCTTGAGTATATTAGGGTTACAATGGGAGCTCTAAATACTGCTAATGCCTGTCTTCAGCCCAGACCTAGCCATACTTGAATGCTCTGAGATAGGCGTAAAGACCCACCTTGCCAGAGGCCTCCCTGCTGGTTCTGCTGAGCTAGGATGTACAGTAGATTGGAGCCGAATTTGTCTTTGCAGTAGGTTCATCTCTCACACATCTGTTCCCTTTTCCTGCCAAGGAAATGCTGAGCCTGCCCAGCGAGGAGCCAACTTTTGTTAAAATCCACTAATTGGATAACTGCTTCCCTGAGCAGTTGCAGGAACTTCTTTACTGACAGCCATTGGCATGGCGTGGATCCTTTGACTAGATGACAGTAATTGCAGCACTCTTAATTGCTTAGGGTGTTGCTTTCCAAATATTGACTGCAAGATGTCTCAGTCATTTCTGTTTACTGGGATTAATTACTTTAAGTATTTTTTCTTTTGAGGTTTATGTGTATGAATATGCACCATAAACCTGGGAGTTATAGATGGCTGTGAGCCACCATGTAAGTGCTGAGAGTTGAACCCAGGCCCTTTGCAAAAACAAATTCTCTTAACCAATGAGACTAGCCATCTCTTCAGCTTCTAATACATATAATTTCTTTATGGAACTACTAAGTCCTGCCAGTGTATGGCTTCTTAAAGTGGGGTCTTTCTGCATTCTAGAACTGGCTGTGTAGCCTAAGCTGACCTCAAACTCAAGATCCTTCTACTAAAGCCTCTTGAGTCCTGGAATTACAGTGTGAGCAACACCATGAAGGCTAGTTTAATATTCCTATGACTTGTTTATGTGGTTGTCATACTCCTTTCTCAAGTTCTCAGTGACCTCTGCATTTATTAAGGCCTTTGAACGTGTGATTTATATTCTGTTAAATTAAAGCAGGAGAGTTAGTTTCACTCTGAGAAAAATGGAGATAAACTACAGATAAGGAAAGCTAATATAGAGATATGAAGAATTTACAGAAGTCTTGATAACGTTTTGAACCTCAACAAGACATGAAATGGAGAAGACAGTCTCTTATTTTTTTTAAAGATTTGTTTACTTATGTATGTGAATACATTGTATCTGTTTTTAGAGACACCAGAAGAGGGTATTGGATGCCCATTACAGATGGTTATGAGCCACCATGTGGTTGCTGGGAATTGAACTCAGGACCTCTGGAAGAGCAGTCAGTGCTCTTAACTGCTGAGCCATCTCTCCAGCCCTCTGTTAGTCTTAATGAATACATCAAACCTATACATATTTGTATAGGTTACAAATAAAACCTATTTGTAACCTATAATTTGTAGTTGGTGTATTTTTGGAAAGAAAGCAAACAGAAACTCCTCTTTAGCCAAGGAAGGCCTTTAAGTACTGATCCTCCTGCCTGTGAGTGCTGGGAGAACAGAACTCTTACAGACCTGAAAATAGCAGTTCTAACATGGTCTTGGGAATGCTACACCTCTGGGAAGCAGTGCCTGTGGCGGAGCTCCAAACACATAAGGAGTCACCATCGGGTTATCTCAGTCATCCTCTAAGTAGAGAGTCCCCAGGAGTTCTTGGCACTTTTCCCTCCAAACTCCTTGGCCTCAAATTGATGAATGAATATTCTTCCTCTTTCCTTCTGCACCTTCCTATCTTCCTAGGGAGCCAGTAGACCAGTTGCCACATTTGGGGGCATCTTCCCTGGAAAGTAGAGAATTGGCAGCTGCCAGACTATTCTAGTATGGCCACCACAAGCTCATAATTCAGGAGAAGCACTGGGCTCTCTAGGTAATTTGTTCATAGTAACCAAGTGTCTGAGGCACTCCCAATTCCTTTTGTGCTACTCCTGAAGGGATCAGAAAATTCTATAGCCATGATAGACCAAGAGTGGTCTCCAAACCAGTAGCAGTGACTTCAAGGTAGAAGGCCTTTCTAAACTTAACCTGGAGCTGCACCTTACTGAGTCCAGTGGATGAGTTTTATGCACAGTAATCCTAAAGAGGGACAGCTGTGTGGGATTTGAAAGTGGAAAGATTTGAAGGTTGGCTTGACTTTCTGAGACAGTGGTGAAGTGAAGGAGGAAGTTTTTGCTCTACCAAAGCTCAAAGCAAAGACTTTGGTGACAGAAAGACTATGCTGGAAGACATCTATAGCTGCAACAAAAAGGTCATGCTGCCCACTAGGTGGCTCAAGACCCTGGGACTCCCGGGGAAACCCAGACATCCTTGGGAGTCCCTGCTTGGCCACTATGCCATCATTAGGTGTCCAGTGGCCAGCCACCAAATCTGCCTTGAAGATAGAGAAAAAGATAACATTTCATGTGGATGGCAGGACCAACAAGCACTGCACCAGACAGGCTGTGACAGTGACCCCATGTTCCCAGAAAGGTCCTGATAGGAGGCGGCACATAGCTGATAGATACTTCCTGCTTATGATGGCACTGCATGTTGCTAACAGAACTGGAATCATCTAAACTTAATTCAGCTGACCACTAGGGAGAGAAGGGGAAGATAGGGTAAAGAAGGGAGGGAAGAAGCTATCTGACTTATGGAACCTCAGATGACCATCAGATGAAGGTGTCTCAGTGTTCTGTGTCTGCTAACCTAATGCCTTTCAAACTCCTTTGTACACACTCAATTCTAGGGGAAACCCAAGGGCCAGAGACAAATGACAGCTATGGGATTAATGTGAGCAAACTTTATAATTAAAGTCACCTAATCCAAAAGGGCAAATACTGTCTCAAAGTACAACAATCACTTCACAAGAAACAAGGTCTAAGATGGGGCTGGAGAGATGAGTCAGCAGTTAAGAGCACTGCTGCTCTTGCCGAGACTGTGGGTTCAGTTCCCCCAGCTCACACATGGTGGCTCACAACCATTCAAAACTCCAGTTCCTGGACAGCCAGTGCCGCCTTCTGACCTCTGCAGGACTCAGACATGCATATGATGCAATATGTACATGCAGTCAAAACACATAAATCTAAAATTAAAAAAAAATAGGGTCAAAGATGAGTGAAAACAAATTCAAAGATGCCTGTACTGTCTGGTTTATGTGTCAACTTGACACAAGCTGGAGTTAAAGGAGCTTCAGTTGGGGAAGTGCCTCCATGAGTCCAGCTGTGGGGCATTTTCTCAGTTGGTGACCAAGAGGGGAGGGCCCCTTGTGGGTGGTGCCATCCCTGGGCTGGTAGTCTTGGGTTCTATAAGAGAGTAGGCTGAGCAAGCCAGGGGGAGCAAGCCAGTAAGAAACATCCCTCCATGGCCTCTGCATCAGCTCCTGCTTCCTGACCTGCTTGAGTTCCAGTCCTGACTTCCTTGGTGATGAACAGCAGTGTGGAAGTGTAAGCTGAATAAACCCTTTCCTCCCCAGCTTGCTTTTTGGTCATGATGCTTGTGCAGGAATAGAAACCCTGACTAAGACAATGCCCTACCTTACAGATGGGAAGAGCAAACCTTTACCATATCCTTGTGTGGTTTAAAGAAAGGTGGCAAGGAACCTTCAGTAAATAAAAAGGCTGCAGCTTATGTCAAATTTATTCTTATAAACTCCAGCTCTCTTCATCTTTATCTTTACTTATCCTGAGGTCAGAATCCCAGTTTTCCTTAGGGAAGCCCCTAAGGAAGGGACCTTTTGAGGCTGCTTCACTAAACAAATCGGATTCTCACCCTTTCTCCAAGTTCTTACTTTCCCATTGTCCCTGTCCCTTTAATTTACAGATGGCAATCATTGCCCCTAACCCTGACTGTGACACTCCCAATTCTCTCCTGCCTCCTGGCCCTCCACTAGCCTTTTTCCTTAGCCCAATGCAGCGTGGTATTCCTTACAGGTTCCACGGGAAAGCAGAATGGTCTGTGCCACGTGAGTGACAATCACACTGTCTCTGACTAGATACTGGGGCAGGGGAAGCAAGAATCTCGAAAAATAAGTGACTTAAACTCTGGAAACCAATTTACTGTAGTGTGGGGAATTATCTCAGTTCAAACAAAATGAAGAGGCTTTACAAACTGGCGTGGCCTGGCTGACAAGGTCTTTCCCTTAACCCGAGCTTGTTTTTCAGCTAAGCTGGCTGGTCAGGAAGTCTCAGCAATCTCCCCTTTCCACAGAGCCCATGGGTGACACACTAGTCCAGACCTGGCTTACTGTATGGGTGCTGGAAGGACAAGTGCAGGCCTCTCTCAGGCTCGTGCAGCAAGCGTGGCTCACTGAGCCATCTTCCCACCCTGCACTTCTCCATACTCCATCACCATCTCCTCAGCCGCTGACCCCTGACCCTCCCTCCATGTGTGTGCCTGACGCATGTGTTTATATGGGTGTGTGCACAAATGTACATGTGGGTATATATGTACACATGTATGTGGGTGGGAGGCAGCGACGGGATGTCTTCTTCAGGGGTTGTTACAGAAGTATGCTGCTGGACCCAACTTTTTTTTGTTTTTTTTTTTTAAATGTAGCTGCTAGGATTAATACCCAGGCATCTATAAGTAATTCTTTTTACTAGTAACCAAGTGTCTAAGGAGCTCCCAATTCCTTTTGTGCTATTCCTGAAGGGATCAGAAAATCCTATAGCCATGATAGACCAGGAGTGGTCTCCAGACCAGTAGCAGTGGCTTCAAGGTAAAAGGACATTCTAAACTTAGCCTGAAGCTGCCATTTCCCATTTCACTTACCAACTGAGCCATTTCCTCAGCCCCTTGATATCTGGTTAAAGATCATGTGGTTGGCTGGTTGGTTGGTTGGTTTTAACCCTGCAGTTGGGCCTGCCTGACGTGCTTTTTGGTCTTCTGGAAGGAATTTGGTTAGAGCTCAAGTTATTTAAGTTGTTTGCTCTGTCTTCCTCTCACAGTCCTGAAGCAGCCCGAGTCTGAGGTAGGTAGGTCTTGGAACAAGCTCACCGAAGCTGTGCAGTTAGTGTAGGCATGCGCATGTCTGTCCTGTGGTGACGAAAGACAAGCACTTTTGCTGAGGGCGTGCCCAGCACTTGGGAGACAGGCAGGGGAATCACTGAAGTCAAAGCCGGCCAGGGCTACACAATGAGACTCTGTCTAAAAAAAGGATATTAAAGGATAAGCGATTTTTCCATGTTATTATGACTTCTTCTAAAAATCCCACACTGGGGGGCTGAGGGCATGGCTCAGTGGTAGAACACGTTCCTGGGATGTGCAAAGCCCTGGGTTCTATGCCCAGTACTGCTCTCCCTCTAAATCACACATTAGAAGCAGGGTATGATAGTGCATACTTGTGGGGTCAGCTGCTCAGGAACCCTGAGGCGGAACTCAGGAGTTAATCACAGCCAACCTGGCAAACATGGACCACATTTTAAACAATTACAAGTATTGGTGACAAAATTGTGTGTGTGTGTGTGTGTGTATAGTCACCATTTATTTAGCCATGTCCCAATTCTCAGAATTTAGGTGGTTTCTAGTATCTTGAGTAAGTAGAAGTAGAATAATAACGGCAATAATAATAATGTATGTAAAAGCTTTGTTAAGACTATGTGCTGCTACAATTCAGTCCCAACACCTATGTTAGACAGCTCACAACTACCTGTAACTCTAGCGACATGAGATCCAAGTCCCTCTGCTGGCCTTCACACACTTCCCTGAACACACACATGTGACAGACATTGACATACACATGTAAAATTTTTAAAAAATAATCCTAAATATCCTTAGCTATATAGTCACTAGATTATAGATCAATATTTAGTACTTTCTATGCATCTGAAACTCTTTTCCCAAATGACGGTAAGAGCTGAAACTGCTTTAGGCAAACCCTTAGCCATCCACAGTATGCTGAGCAGACTTGTCTCCACGTGATCTTAGAGTTCACAGCTACTGTACTGGGGGCTAGAAAAGGGAACACAAAATTCATGCAAAGCTCAGACTACTATACAAGAAAGAGAGCATTACAGATACATAAAGGTACAACTTGAGTATCATTGTTCCAAAAATCCAAAATCTGAAATTCTTGCAAATTCAAAACACTTGGATTGGTTCATCATTGTCTTGGCTCTAATCTGTTGTGCAAAATGAGCTTTTCAAAACTCAGCACTTAATGTGAAGTGCTTCCCTCTGCCATGAGGAAGCAATCTGTGGCACATCACTACTAGATGCATTAAAAATGTGAATCTTGGGAGGCTGGAGAGATGGCTCAGTGGCTAAGAGCGCTACTGATCTTCCAGAGGACTGAAGTTCCATTCTCAGAAGCCACATGGCAGCTCACAACTGTCTGTAACTCCAAGATCCAAGCACCCTCACACAGACATGCATCCAGGCAAAATACCAATGCACATAGAGATGTTTTAAAATGAATCCTGGAGGGCTGGCGAGATGGCTCCGTGGTTAAGACCACTTGCCGCTCTTTTGTAAGATGCACATGCAGTTCCTAGCACGGCAGCTCACAGATAACTGGCCCTCTAGTTCCAGGGGACCTGACATTGTCTACTTACTTCTGTGGCACCAAGTATACACACGGTGCACTTACATGCAGGCAGATATTCATACACATAAAAATGAAAAATTCTTAAATAATCTTTGAATCTTTGGCTGGAGGTATATGTAACTCAATGGCAGAGAGATTGCTAGTAATGTTTGAGGCCCTAGTACAATAACACACACACTTAGCTTGGTTCTGTAGTGTGCAGCCATGTTCACTATTACTTGAGATCATTTGAGTTCATGGAGATCCAAAACAGGACCCTGACTCAATAAATACCTAAGTAGATAACAGAACCTCTATCTGGAGTCGGATTTATAGCATTGAGTACGTTTTTCCAGTAGGGGGAGCTCTGACCAAGAGTTTTAAAAGCACAAACACATAGTAAGGATCTGGCATCAGGGATCAAGATCTCCCATGCACTAGAATTTGTCCTAGCTTTGCTCCCTGGGTCATATGGGAAAATTATATATGGTATATATGTATAATCTCCTCAGAAGTGGCACATTGTATTAAATGAATTTAGCTTGGAATTCAAGCTTAATTTTCACTAGAAAAAGAATGTGTTTACATTTAAATTGACAAAAGGATGTTTTCTTAGTTCCTAAACTTCGATACTTGGGGATTACAAAAATATTTTTCCTTCATTTGATGCACCTGTAAAGAAGACTTTATAAAAGCTTTCTTGGTCTTAACCTGAAATGTATTACTGTTTCCAGATTACACCACCCTTACCCTCACTCTTTCTTTTGAATACAAGCATGCATGCATGCATGAGTGTGTGTGTGTGTGTGTGTGTGTGTGTGTGTGTGTGTATTTTGGGAGGGTTACATAGGATGCATAGGGGCTTTAAAGCTTTTATTTTTAATTATATGCCTGCATATGTGTCTGTGTGTGGAATGTGCATGTGAGTACAGTTCCCAGTGGAGGCCAGAAGAGGGCGTCAGATCACATAGGGCTGGAGTTACAGGTGGTGAGCTACCCAATGTGGGTCTCAGGAATTGAGCACAAGTCATCTGAGCCATCTCTCCAGTCCCTGCATATGTGTTTATGTGTATATACACGTATATAGTCATAAAGCATATTCTCATCAGCCAGATGCCTTTAAAAGTTTAATTATCATAAAAAGTGTTCATTATCCTTATATGTAGACCACATTAGTAGTGTTTTTTCCTAAAGTTCATTCACAGTGTGTTATGGGGTATTCCATCTTACCTATCTCAGAGCTCTAAAAATCAAGTCAGGGAAAAGTGGACGTGTCTCACTAATTTCAAGTTGCTAGGCTGCTTATAGTGTTCAAGAAATGTGGCAAAGTCAGTAAAATGTAGCAGGTAAATCAGATATAAATCAATTTCTTTCCGTGAAACTGTAACTTCTAGGAACACTCTCCTAGTCATACATTATTTGGTAGCTGTAAGGTTGTTTTAATATAGGTAATCACTGCTCACTTCTGTAGTCTAATGCTTAAATAGGCCCTCCCACATTCTCCTGCTAGCTTTTGTACTGTCTTGTTTGGAAGCAGGGCCCTACACTGTTGCTGATGATGGTTCGGAATTCACCATGCAATCTGGTTACTTTGAACTTGTGGCAACTCTCCTGCCTCATCCTCCAAAGTACTGGGATTTCATACATAAGCCACTGTACTCAGCCCTGTGTCTGGTTTTATTCATGTGTAAGTTACTTATTAAATATTTAATAAACCATTCTCGTTGGAGGAATATATAATTATATATGTAGGAAATACTTGATACTTCCTTCTATTGGTGAGCATCAAGTTTCAGGTCTCTAGTTTGCAGTTTTAAAAAGATATTTTTTTCTGGTCAAAAATAGCTAGCATTTAGATAAAAACTAAAACTTTTACAACAAAGATAATGGTTTAAGTACATAGTTTTTAATTAGAGAGCTGACTTTACTAAGTATTTGTAGATTTGTGTATATTACTGCATGTGGTCTGCTTCTTTTGTTTGGTTTTGAGACTAGGTTTCATGTAGCCTAGGCTGGCCTCAAACTCAAACTGTAATACAGGCTAACCTTCAACTCCTTATCTTCCTGCCCTTATATTCCAAGTGCTTGGATTACAGGCCTGTACCTTGTACTACCACACCTGGCTTGTCTGCTTTTTTAGAATCTAATGACTTCTATTAACTTTATGTATGGCTCCTATGTTTAGTTTTATTCCATGTCTCTTTTTAAATCCTTCTTGTAGAGCTTCAGGGTAAATGGTGACACTAATCCACAAAGCTGGAATCACACTCGGGTGGATGTAAAGATCTCTGAGGCCCTCAACGCAGTATGCATTGAAGCAGCTGGGATGGTTTGGAAATTGAGGAGGTAAACGTAAAATCACCAAAGCATTTTATCGCCCCAAATACAGACATCTCAAGGTTGCCAAGGTGGACGGAACATACACTGAATGGCTGTTTCTGAGAGACAATGACCTAAGTCACGCTCACCTGTTTTACAGCCCTATGTTGGCTGCTTCCGCTCCTGGTCACAAGATGGCAGCAGCCGCCACAGATACTCTATCTTCAGCAGGCACAGTGGGCCATTCTCAGGTTGGATTTATACATCTCCCTTTATAGGCTTAAAAATTAAGGCCCCAAAGTAGCACTGCACTTCTTTACATCAAGTTTGCCTCCGCTTACTGCAGAGCTGTTTAAAGAGGCGGGGAATCGAAGTGGAAACTTACGGTTTCTTTGGAGACTCAGTTGGGTCATGTGGCATTTTTCTGGAAGCTGACTTATGAAAGGATGGTTTTGCTAAAGCAGACGTGGGAGGATGGTTTGCTGAGAACAGACAAGTGGTGCTTTTCTGGAAGCAGCCTGGAAAAAAGGGCACGTGATGTTTTGCTAGAGTGGATACTTGAGAGAGAACACTTCATGTTTGGAAAGGGTATCAATATAGGTCAACAGACAGTGGACCGTGCTGTGTGGCACTGGTTTGCCTTGCCTTCTTTGCTGATCAATGTTGTGACTTTGTAGAGAAAAATGCACCAAAGAATGTCTAGTGCTGTTTCAGGGGCTTCTGGCTGCTTCGGCCAGCTCAGGCCAATCGGCAGAGCCTCAAGGTTCATTCTGCCGTTGCTGATTTGGTATTTACAAATGGACGGAGCTTGTGAACTAAACTGTTCCTCTCCTGACATCAAAGACTTGACTCTCCCAAAAGAACTATTTCTAAACAGGTCCACATCTTATTTTTTCCTATTAACCTTTTCTTTCCACTACCTCCGGTGGGTGGTGGGTCAGAAGAGAGGTTAAAGCATTTGAGTTCCCTTGTTATAGTACAGGGTCTCTCTGTATGTCTTTGGCTGTCTAGGAACTATGTAGACCAGGCTGGCCTCAAACTCACCTGTCTCTACCTCTCAAGGGCTGGGATTAAAACTGAGTCACTACACCAAGTTAACTGTATATTATAGAAGTGGCTACAAATTGTATCTTGGACTCATGGCCAAAGGAAAAAAATAATGAGTGGCGTGGGAGGGAACAGAAAAATAAAGGATGGGTAAAAGTAGAAATTAAACTTTAAAATGTTTTTCCCCTCTCCTTATTGTAAACTGAGGTAAACGATGTGGGGAAGTGCAGAGAGGTCTAGCCCTTGCAAACTTATTTTGTACTTTATATTTAGTACTTAATAATTTCATTTGATTGGGATATAAAGTTGCATAGTCATGCCTTATACTACCTTTTCATAATTAGCCTTGTTCCTCAGTTTCATATGGCTTAATAAAAACAAAAGAAAAATCACCTGTGGAGGCTGTTATAAGTATTCTAGACCATGTAAAAGTCATGAGTCAGGAAATTTAATCTACTTCTCTTTATTTGTGGACTTCAATAAAAAAGGCATACCCCCAAACTACCGACTGACAACAAAAGTCAGAGCTGGGCGTAATGGCACAGGCTTGAGTAAGAAGAGTTGTCCCAAGTTCAAGTCCGCTTGGACTACATAGGAAGACCCTATCTTAAAGAAGAGAAAAACCAAACCAACCAACCAAGATAAACAAACAAAACAAAAAAAAAAAACAAAACATGCAGCATAAAAATTGAGAATTCAAAGAAATCAGGTATCAATACCCTCTTCCTGTTCACAGACTGGAATATGCAGGCCAGAGGGAAGTAGCAATGTGTACAAGGTTACCTAAGCACCATGTCAAATACAAAGTGCAACCCAGACCTTGTGATCTTGTCCTTTTATTTAAAAGTTTATGCTTTATTTTATATGTATATTTTGCTTGAATGTATATGTTTGGTGCCTGGGAAGGTCAGGAAAAGGCATTGGGCTCCCGCCCCCAAACTGGAGTTATAGATGTTTGTGAGCTGCCCTGGGGGTGCCGGGAAGTGAGCATGGGGCTGTTGTAAGAACGTGCTCTTAACTGCTGAGCCATCTCTCTAGCCCCATCTGCTCTTCTGAAATTGTGTTTTTTTTTTTTTTTTTAAAAAAATAAATTGAGATATAATATACATATGAAATTCAACCCCCACACTTTTTTCTTTTCCCACAGGGATTAAACCCAGGTGAGTCAGATAAGCTAGGCAGTGTTCTGCTATTAGGTAACATCATCAGACCCCCAAATCCTCCAGTGTAGGGTGTACAGTTGGGGTGTGTGGGGCGTCTCAGCATGTGAGGGCTTTTGCTGTCAGGTCTTATGGCCTGGAAGAAGAGAACTGACTTCCTACAGTTGTCCTCAGTCATGCAGGTAATTGATGTGGCATCCAGTCACCCCTCCACCACAATAAATAAAGTATGTGAGTTCCTGCTGTGGTGTGTGCCTCTGTCTTCTCAATGCCCTGGAGGCAGAGGCAGCAAGATCGGGAGTTCAAACCTACCCTTACCTGCTTGGTAAATTCAAGACCAGTCTATGTAACATGAAATCCTTATAAATGCACTAATAAAACAAGGTGGACATTTCTGTGAATTCTGGTATATTTACATTCATTGCCAATGTCCAATTCTTGAATATTTATTTCTTTTCCCAAATGCCACCTGGTCAAGCTGGCATGTGCTGGCTGTCCCCCTCTCTCCTCTCACTTCCTAGTCCTTAGTCAATTTCTTTCTTATTGTTTTGTTTTCTTTTTAAAAAGATTTATTTAAGTATTCATGTACTCGAGTGCTCTGTCTTCAGACACACCAGAAGAGCCCATCAGATGCCATCACAGATGGTCGTGAGCCACCACCATGTGGTTACTGGGAATTGAACTCAGGACCTCTGGAAGAGCAACCTTAACTGCTGAGTCATCTCTCCAGCCCCTTGTTTTCCTTTCCTTTCTTTTTTTTTCTTTCTTTTCTTTTTCTTTTTCTTTTTTTTTTTGGTTTTTTGAGACAGGGTTTCTCTGTGTAGCCCAGGCTGTCTTGGAACTCACTTTGTAGACCAGGCTAGCCTCAAACTCAGAAATCCACCTGCCTCTGCCTCCCAAACATTAGGATTCAAGGCATGTGTGACCACTGCCTGGCCTTAGTTTTTATTCTGAGACTTTCATATAAATGGAATCCCACATCGTCTGTTCTTTTGTCTCCTCTCACTTAGGAGGGTTTGCAAAGTCAGTACACGGTCTCCATGTTGTAGCTTGAATTTGAACTTCAGTTCTTGACTTACTTTTGAGACAAGCTCAGCTTCAAACTTTTATAGTTGAGGATGACCTTGGGCTTCTGATCCTCTAGTTGAGGATGACCTTGGGCTTCTGATCCTCTAGTTGAGGATGACCTTGGGCTTCTGATCCTCTAGTTGAGGATGACCTTGGGCTTCTGATCCTCTAGTTGAGGATGACCTTGGGCTTCTGATCCTCTAGTTGAGGATGACCTTGGGCTTCTGATCCTCTAGTTGAGGATGACCTTGGGCTTCTGATCCTCTAGTTGAGGATGACCTTGGGCTTCTGATCCTCTAGTTGAGGATGACCTTGGGCTTCTGATCCTCTAGTTGAGGATGACCTTGGGCTTCTGATCCTCTAGTTGAGGATGACCTTGGACTTCTGATCCTCAAGTTTCTACTGCCTTAGTGCTGAGGTCACGGGCAGGCATCACAGTGACCATAGAACTATTTTTTTTTTGAATACTAGGAATGGAACCCAAGGCTTCATGCAGAGTAGGCAAGTGCTCCACCAACTGAGCTGCTTCCCCAGCTCCTCCTTTTATTTTTAATGGCTGAATACTGCTGATCTGCTCATCAGTTACAGACCTGGGAACGTTTACACCCAGGGCTGTATGGCTGAGCCTGGTAGATGTCCTTCTTTCCTCTCTGTTGCTGAGATAAAACACTGGCTAAAAGCACCCTGGAGGAGGAAAGGTTTACCTCGCTTACACTTTCACATCTCAGCCATCAACGAGGGAAGTCAAGGCAGAAGGCAAAGCGAGAACCTGGAGGCAGGAACTGAAGCAGAGTCCACGGAGGAACCTGCTTACCTATACAGCCCAGGCCCACCTGCCCAGGATGGGCCGGGCTCTCCCTATCAGGTGGTCACTAGACACACCCACAGGACAGTGGCAATTCCCACCCACAGGACAGTGGCAATTCCTCAGTTGAGGTTCCCTCTTGCTAAGTGACTCTAGTTTGTGTCAAGTTTACAATCAGCACAATGGGGCAGTGTTTGTGTGGGTATCCTCCATTCTCCTGGTGCTGGGGGACCTCAAGCATGCTAGGTGAGGTCTTTCCATTGAGCTACATCGCTAGCCTTCTTAGGGAACTGAAGAGACAAAAGATAACTCTGTGTTTAAGTTTTTGGGGACCTGCCAAACTTTTCCACAGCAGCCACACGTCCCACATTCCTATTTGCAATGGTGGAGATCTGAGTCCTTCTCCTGTCAGCTTTGTTTATCTTTTGGAACAGAGCCATGTGGTGGTGGGTATGTGCTCAACGTGGTTCTGTCTGTGTCTTTCCTGATGACTCACACACTGCACTGTTCTGTCCTTCTTAGTGTTGAGGGTTTTCCAATCTTTTGTTGATTTAATCTTCGGAAGTTTTTGATTTTTTTTTTCTTAATGCTCTCACAAATGATCTCCCCTTCCCCTCCTGTCTCACAAGTGCTGGGATGAAATGCACGGGCCACCAAGCCTAGGTTTCTGTTTCTGTGATTCTTTGAGCTTTGCTGTGTTGGAGCCTAAAGACTTGCTTCACCACTGAGTTACAGCTCCAATCTCACTCTTTTTTTTTAAAGTTCTTCTAAAAAAGACTTATTATTGTTTTCATTTATGTGTGTGTCTTTGTCTGTATATCTGTCTGCCACATGGAGTACAGTGACATCAGGGGCCAGGAGAGGGGGTCAGATCCCTCGGAGTCGTTGTGAGTTACCCAACATGGGTGCTGAGAACCAAACTCGGGTCTTCTCCATGAATGGCCAGTGTGCTTACCATTGAGCCGCCTCTCCAAGAGCTTTTCTTATTTTCTCCATGGTCCCTAGAGTTTTCTCTCTTCCAGATGTTTGGACCTAGGATGCTAAGAACTGTAGTAACTTCAAAGCAGCAGGTGGTTCACTTCTGAAATTGTGTTTTTACTTTGGGAGTGGGACAAGGATTGGACTCAGCTCCTAGCATGCTTGTGTGCTTTGAACGAGAGTGTCCACTATAGGTGCTGATGTTTGAACAGTTGGTCAGTGCCAGTTGCTGGCACTGTTTGGGTAAGTTTCAAAGGTGTGGCCTTGCTGGAAGAAGTATGTCACTAGGGCCAGCCTTTGAGGTTTTCAAAGCCAAGAGCTATTCCCAGTTTACTCTCTCTTCTTATTGCTTGTGGTTCAAGATGTGAGCTCTCAAGTCACCCAGCTGCCATGATTTCCTGTCATGAAGGATCCTCCGAAACCATACGCCCAAATAAACCCTTCTGTGAGTTGCCTCAGTCACAGTAGTAGAACACAATACAATGCTCCACCCCTGAGCTCTGATCCCAATCTCCGCTACAGCTTCAGGGGTTCTGATTCCTTCTTCCACGTGCTAGTTAGAACAAAAATGAAATGCAACAAATGGGTTATGTAAAATTGACAAGACAAAGTGTTTAGTGTGTTTGCTGTCTGATTTTGCTTCTGCAACATTACTCTGATACCTTCAACCTCAGACTTTATAGCCCTCAGCTGCCAACTCTGTGGTGGCTGCTTCCTGGATGGCAGGTTTGGGTCAAAATTGATCCAGCACATAACCTCAGAGCCCCGCCACAGCCTTACACATGATCCTCAAGGCTCATCTCAATAACTTTACTTCCAGTGCCCCCCAACCCCTCAGCCACTGGCCCTAAGCAAGAAAGGGCCCAGTTGTGATTGGTCTTCTTTCTCCTACAGTAGGATTATGAGTTTCTTTTATAAATAACTTTTCCTTTCTAGAGACTTCTGCTAATCAAGGGCCAGGCAGGATGGTTAAGAAAAGAGATGAAGGTGTTTTGGGTTAAGTGAGGCCATGCGCATGCCCTTTAAACCAGTGAAAGGCCACGGTGTGAGGAAGGAGGAAGCGAGTGTAGGTAGGAGTGTGGTGTGTACCCTGCCTACCTCCTCTCTGCTTTCCTGCTGGACAGAGGAGGCAAGCACAAAAGCCTGGTCCCTTTGTAAAGCCCCTTCCCCTGTTTTCCATCTCCCCCTTCCATGGTAAGGCAGGCGGTGGTTTTGGTGGTAGGCATTTGGTCCAGGTGGGACTTCGCTCTGGGAGGCATTGGAAAGGATAGCAAGAGGGAGCATTTGGTGACAGGAGCTTTCGGCTCTGAGGCAGAGGCACAGATGGGAACTGAAGTTGTTCTGAGTGTCCAGCCCAGCTCATTAGATCTGGGCGCAGCAGATCCAGTGGCTTGGTCAAGGCTGGCTATCCTCTTCCTCTTTGGTCACTGTTAGGGGATCTTTTCTTACCTCACTCAAGGCCAAAGAACTTTTGTTCTGGACAAAGTCTGGTCTGGAGTAGGAGCTCAGTAAGAGAAGGCATTGGAATATGAGTCCCACCGTGGCTACTTTCAAGCACAGTGTCACTAGCCGCGTTTACATTTCTTGCCCTTAACATTCTTGCCCTTAACAGCTACTTGTGACAACTGACATTGTAAGACTATTGTACTGACTGGTTTCCAGTATTCTAAGACATTAGCCCTGAACTTACCTCAGTCCTCCTCTATATGACCAGTAGCACGGAGAACTGGTAGGAGTGTTGAATGGCTGTGGACTGGCTCAGGGCAGCCCAGGGGATGTAGGCATTCTATTCTGTGTGAGGCATGCTGTGTTTCCAGTAATGAAGTCTAAGTTGGCACAAACATTTTTGGCTCTCAGAACTCATCGTATCTTATTCTCCAAAAGCTCTGGCTCCTTTGCTACTTCCCGATGTCCAGGATCCAGTTTCCATGTGCCTGTGCCGAATACCTTGCTGGCTGAAGGGCTCAATCAGCAAATTCTTTGGGTTTTAAATTTCGGTTACAGCCAGGAGCGCGGGAAGGACCCACAGACATACTGGGGAGTGGGGAGAAAGGAAAGAGACTCGGTGGCAGGATCTGGGGGTGGGGTTCCAGGATCTGGATATCTCAGTACTGTGAGAGGGCGTCAAGAGATGGATGGAGAGGTAAAGACCGATCAACCAGTTACCTGGCGATGACGGCAGAGGCCCTGTGCCTGCTGGACTAGTTCTGGGGTCAGGCAGTGAGTGTAGTGGTGTTCTCCATCAGAGGCTCAGTCACACATTGGAGAGTACACACTACTTATGTCACACTGTGTCATTGGACTGTTAGCCACACTGGCTATCAGGGCAACTCTGAGCTCACTGCGTGAACCTCCCCCCCCCCCAATCCCCAAGGTGGAAGAAAAAGTGTGTAATGTTCAAAGAAATATCACACATTCCTTGCAACTTAATAGGGGACTTAATAGGGGGTGGTAAGACTTGAACTTGGAGCCAAGGTTAAGCCAGTTATAGAGGCAGTAATACTGAACAAAGACTGCTCGTTGTAGTAATTGTCCTTAGCAGCTATTATGTATCGGTTTAATATCTCCCACTGTTACTAAAGTTCTAATAGTGAAAAGCATTTTAAACACAAGCAAAGGAAAATCACTGGGCCAATGGGATTCCTGAGGCCAGAAAAAGGGTCCCCTTGCCAAATCTTCCTTCTAATGGCTCCCAGTTGCCCCAGCTTTCTAAATAGAAGGCAACTCTCTTCATTCCACAATTAGAAAGGTTTTTAAAGTACAAAATGCAGATTCACAGCCGACTTAACAGTTTGCTATAAGAGAGTCCCCAGGTAAGACCCAAGCTGAAGGTCTTAAGCAGCCCACCTTGCCTCTGAAAACGTCATGAAAGAGAATAGATCTTTAAGGGGTAAGGCGTGGGGGGAAGGCAAAAGATAGTAAAATTAAATATACAGTATTAGCAGAAGAGTGATTACATTAGAAAGAACACCGAGTTGTTCAGGCAGGTGACTCTCCGTGAGTTCCATGCCAGCCTGGTCGACACAGAGTTCCAGGCTACACAGTGAGACCTAGGCTCAAAAACAGAAATTAAAAATATTTGTCAACACTAGTAAAATCTCAAGCACGGAGTTGTAGAATCCGATGGACTCTTACTCAGACTTCTGATAGACTTAGCAGAGGGATAATTTTAAAATAGGAACTGGCTAGGCATGGTGGTTTGAAATCCCAGCATTCAAGAGGCAGGAGAATTGAGTTTGGGGCCAGCCTATGCTACCTAGAGAAGACCCCGTCTGTAACAAACGAACACACACAAAACTGCAAAAATGGTTTTAACGTTTGCCGATACTCAGAAATGGAAAACAGTGCCTAACAGTTGGGAAGAGTGTCTACTGTTCTTAGCCTTGCTTCAAGGAAAGATGCGATCTTGCCTATTTTTACAATTTCAACCACGCATTCTCTACACCCAGCAACGCCTTCTTTGTAACGGTGGAAAACCGAGGGATGGCTGAAGTTTCCGTTCTTAGCACATCAATTTAACGGGGTGGGGTGGAGGTGGGGGTGAGGGGAATAAAGGCTGCGACTGTGCCTGTGTGACTTAAATTGACACTACGGATTCGTTTCTCTCTGAAAGCAACTGGGGGGGGGGTGGGGGTACTGACGTGACAGCAGCAGCACCGCCGAAGACACCAGAATGACGGTTTCCAGGGGAGCCACGTTGCTCATAGTACGAGCCGCCGTGTGCCCTGCAGCCGCACTGTCTGGGTAGCAGACGGCGCGATGTCCACTTCCGGCCCCCGCTGACGAGCTCGCCAGTGAGGACTCGGGAGGAGGTGAGTGGTCCAGGCTGGGCGCTGTGGCCGTGGCCGTGGGCGCGGCGGAGGCGGGCGACGCGGGCGGTGCCGGAGTCTCGGGAGTCGAGCGGCGCGTGGGAGGCTCGAGGCCGCACCCGACTCCCCGCTCCAGCGCACGCGCGCACACCGGGCAGCGCCTCCCGCCGCGGGGCCTCGCGGGGAGGGCGGGCCGGGGAGGCGCCGGGTCACGTGGCGCGGTCACGTGCTCCGCCCCGCCCCCTTCCAGCCCGACTGGCGGTCGCGGCGGCGGCTGAGGGAGGCGGAGTCTCGGCCGAGACGCGGGGTGGGGGGAGGAGGAGGAGGTGGCGGCGGCGGCGGCGCCGAGGGCTGCCGGAGGCGGAGGCGGAGAGGCACGGGGCCGCCGCCACGGCCGCTCGGGAGGTGAGGCTGGGATGGGCGGCCGTGAGGGCCGGGGCGGCGGGGGCCGGGCGGTGGGCGCGGCGGGGGCGGCCGGCGCGGGGCTCCTCCGCGGACCCCCAGCTTGGGCGGCCCCGCGTCCAGCTCGCTCGCTGGTTCGCCTTTTGTTCCGGCGTGCGAGGAGCTGGGCCCACCGAGGAGCCCGGGCGTGCGTGTGTAAATCAGAAGGCGTTTGGCTCGGAGCCATGTTTTTATTTTTTTTCTCTCTCCTCTTCTCCTTAATTGTGCAGACAGAAAAATCCCTTCCTCCGGTTTTCCCGGGGAGATGGGCTGCGCCCACCCGGCCTTCCCCCCTACCCCCCCATTCCTCCCAACAAGTCCCTCATTTGCTCTGTCGTCCTCCGGGTCCCGGGGCGGCTCTCCTTCTCTTTCCTGCTCTCCCCACCTTCAGCCAAGCCGGGCCAGCCAGCGGGTGAGCGGGGTGTCTGCAAAGCGGCCCGGTCACCTGTCGTGGCAGCTGCATGGAAATCCTGGCGCTTCTGCTGTCTGGAGCCTGTGCGGTTTCCTCTGGCAAATCACGGAGATTCCGCTCCGGCACCCACCGTTCCTCTTTTGCTCCTTCCCTCTCTTAACCCGACTCCTGATGCCGATGTGAAGTTTCGCCGTTTGGGGGGCAGTTAGCAAGGAGGTGTCCACTTCTTGCTTTAGGAGGCGCCTCTTACTTGGGAAGGTGAGGGCCGTCTAGCTTTGTGGCTTGAGTTGGATGTGGAGGGGTTGTCAGTCGTCAGTGAGAATGATGTTACTTAGGGACCTACCTGTTCCTTCTACCTGCCAACCTGCCTAGGTAACTCTACTCCCTCCGGGGATAATCTGTTCCCTTGGGGCGGGAACTGTTTTCAGGGTTTTTTTGTTTTTTTTTTTTTTCTTTTTTTACTTAAGGACTCTCCTCTTGAAAATAGTCTTTGTTCTTTTCTTTTCTAATACTATTATTATATAGACTGGGTCTTTTAGCCCTGGCTGGCTTGGGGCTCACTGTGTAGACCAGGCTGGTCTAGTACCTCCAGAGCTGAGATGAAGGTTTTGTGCCATCACACTGGGCTCACCTCTCTATTTTACTGTGGTAGGACATCTTCAGGGTCTTTCCTTACGTTCGTAGAAGCACGTTTTAGGAGGGGCAGCTGTTCCTAAGGTTTAGAGGAATGTAAAAACCATTCTGAGATTCTCTTATTTTGAGCCTGTGGGGTTTTTGTTTTTGTTTTTGTAATCTGGAGTCACCACTCCTTGGTGGGAGTTTATAGCTCTTGCAGGAAGCCCAGGGGATCGTGCCATATTCCTGGAGAGTTCCAATTTGGGATTAATGTGAAAGGACTGGGTCCCTGCACATAGCCGTACTGTAATCCAGAACACCCATGGGGGAGACTCCAAGCCTTCAGGTGGGCAGCTGGGAACTGTATAGTGATAGCCACATTCCGAACGGTAGTCACATGTCCTATCGTGTGATCCTGCTGGAGGAATGATTGTCGGAGCACATTATGAATAGTCAAATCTAGTCTTTACTTCTTCAATTAAAGTAGAGCCACGTGTGTGAAAGAATTGCTAGACAATGAACATTGCTTGAAGACATTGAAGAGCTCTGTTTTGGTACAGGCTGTGGAAATCGCAGCGTTTTCAGGCGATGGGGGAGGTGTTGCCTTCCAGACTTGGATATATGCTGTGCTGAGTTACAGGAAGTCACGTAAGGAAAAATATTTTTAACACTCGTGAAGGTTTCAGGCCTGGAGGATGAGTAGAAAGCCAGCCTTACCCATGTTCTATTTACTACACGTATTTTAAGTAACATAGACACGATAAGTGTGGATCATATTGAACTTTATGGTTTTCATATGGAGACATAAGAATTGAATTTGGCTATTCATAACTTTTTTTCCTCCACTAAAACTTCAAATGAAATTTAAACCCTTAAAAGGATGGGTGATATACGAAACCAACTTATTTATTTTATAATGCATGTTTCCTTCCTTGCTTCCTATTATACCCATTTCTTTTTCTTTCTTGTTATAGTTTATGTGTTTGTGCCTGAGTGTATGTATGTTCTGTCTGAGGACAGAAAAGGGTGACGGATCCCCTGGGACTGGAGTTACAGGTGGCTGTGAGCCATCCAGCGTGGATGCTAGGAACAAAACCCAGGTCCCCCGACAGACCGGAAGGTGCTCTTAATATGTACAGCCTCATGAAGGGAGGGTTTTTTTTTGTTTTGTTTTTTTAAATGTATTTTTGTGAAGAGTTTTAAATTGAGCCACCTACTGTTAATGCTGAGGTCCTAAGTAGTGAATGGTGGAGACAGCAGCCTTTCTGCATCCAGATCTCTGCTCTCACTGGATGGTGAGCTCTGGAAGGGGAACCGGCTTTCTTTCTGAGTTTGCTGCAGGTTTCATTCAGGAAAGTATCGGATGGCTCCTGTGAGCATAGGTAAGGTAGGTGGCAGTCAGTGGCTTCATGCCTTAGACCACATTTGTAACATTCATTTGTCTCCTGTTTTCCTGTGGAGGGCAAAGGTGGGAGTGGCCAGTTGTGCATGTATTGGCAAAGCGCAGTTAAAAACCGAGTAAAACCTCAGGATGAAACGCTGTGATACAGACACTGCACTCCTTCCTGTTTAGCGTCTGTAAAGTCTTCTCACTATCCCAAGACCAGTTGCCTGGACCAAGACTGTTGGAACTGCATAGAATCTGAGGTCACAACAACAGGATTCTCGTAGTTTGGCTGGGATAATGTTAATTTAGTTAGTAAATTTTAACATAATTAAAATATTTTATGTTAAAGTATATATAAATAAAAGCTGCCATACCCTTTTACTACTTCTGACGTTTCGAACAGTTCAGTGGCATTAAGTGCTTTCATTGTTGAAGAACAGTTACCACAGGTTTCCAGTCTGGAGCCCATTAATCAGAACTTTTTGTTGTCCCAGTCTCCGAGCCTCTCAAACACCCCTTTGCTTCTGTGAAGTGGACAACTTTAGGTATCTAATACAATTAAAAACACACAATGGTTTGCCTTTTCTGAATGGCTTACTTCACTTAGCATGATATCCTTAAGGCTCATCTGCGTGTTAGAATATCAGAATTTCCCTTAATTTAAATGTCCTTACAGCGATGAATGATATGAATGAAAAGATACATGGGCAAACTAAAAAAAAAAGAGTATGAGGAATAGAAACCCTGACTGAGCAAATGGATGCCAGCAGAGTGGGGCATTACTGTGACAGCCTCACCATGTTTTGGGGAGGACTGTGGAAGGACTTTGGAACTTTGAGCTAGAAGAGCTATTGGGATGTAAAGAACTCTGTGGAAAGTTCTGTAGGAGCTTGGAAGATAATGTTGATTGACAACTGTGCTGAAGATGGAGGCCTGGCTTGTGAAATTTCAGAGGGAAAATTAAAGACTCTTATTAGGGCTGTTACTGTTTTGATTGTGAAGATTCTGTGGTTTTGGTTAGCTGGGGCTGAAGAATCAGCTGTGATTAACAAGATACCAGAATTACTAAAGTGAATCCTTTGCATTACTGGGACTACTGATGCTGGTTAGCTGGAGCTAAGTAATTAGTGGGGATTAAGAAGAGACCAGCATCATTGAAGTGAAATCTTCTGGGAAGTGTTTTCTAAGAGCACACAGAGGCTGTGTTCCAGAGATAGCCAAGGTTGTACCTTGTGCTGTGGCTGGTCTTGGTACTGTGTAAGAGTCACCCAGGTGGTACTGGTTTTGACGGCCTGAAGGGGTCCTAAAGAGCAGCTGAGGCTCGGCACTGTGAGAAGCTGCGAAAGGGCATTGGTGAAGGTGCAGCCTCAGTTGCAATTGATAGCCCAGGACTAAAGGGGTCATGGATAGGAGTTAAGGCTTGGCACCATGAAGAGAACCTATAGAGACTATTGGAGAAGCCTAGTTACAGCAGATGACAGCAGTGTTTTGGACATGCCAGTACCATGAGATGACCACCAAGAACAGCAGCAGCAGTGGAGTACAGGCAGTGACAAGGTGTGTGCCACAAAGGGCATAGCTGGAGAAGTGACTCAAGCCCTTGGAAGAGCCCAGAAGATCGTGAGTTGGATCCCAGACATTGGATGGTTGGAGAATGATTTTGCTTTTGATTGTGACTGTGCCCTGATATTTTCCCCTCTTGAAGAAATAAGGTATTTTAGTGGCGTCCACAGTTAAGAGACTTTGAATTTTTAAAAGACCTTGAATTTTAAAAGAGATTGGATATTTTAAAGGGACTGAACTTTTAATATTCAAGACTGTGGGACTTTTAAAGTTATTCAGATCTTGGGGATGAATAAGAAAGTAAGGATTGGGACTTAATGGTGATGTTTTTGTGTGTCAAGTTGACAAGGGGTTAATTGTATTGGCTGGTTTTGTGTGTCAACTTGACACAAGCTGGAGTTATCACAGAGAAAGGAGCCTCCCTTGAGGAAATGCCTCCATGAGATCCAGCAGTAAGGCATTTTCAAAATTAGTGATCAAGTGGGGAGGGCCCCTTGTGGGTGGTGCCATCCCTGGGCTGGTAGTCCTGGGTTCTATAAGAGAGCAGGCTGGGCAAGCCAGGGGAAGCAAGCCAGTAAGAAACATCCCTCCATGGCCTCTGCATCAGCTCCTGCTTCCTGACCTGCTTGAGTTCCAGTCCTGACTTCCTTTGGTGATGAACAGCAGTGTGGAAGTGTAAACTGAATAAACCCTTTCCTCCCCAATTTGCTTCTTGGTCATGATGTTTGTGCAGGAATAGAAACCCTGACTAAGGTTGTTTTAATTAAGACCCAAATAAGATCCATACATTACACTTAAGCAATTTGTTTAGCGTGTCCCCCCCTTTGCCGTCTACTCCCCCCTTCCTTTTTTTTTTTTGAGGCAGGGTCTCATCCTGTATTCCTTGACTGTCCTGAAGCTTGTTATGTAGACCAGGCTGGTCTTGGACGGACTTGTAATCAGCCAGCCTCCCTAGTGCTGGAATTCCAACGGTGCACACTTCCATGCCTGGCTTCAAGTCTCTTTCATCTGTAGGTTCTCCATCTTTTGTTCTCTCTGTAACTTGTATTGAAGAAACTGAATTTTACCGATTCTGTTTCCATACTGCTAACCACATCAGCTTTCTTAGGTTTCCTGTGTGCCGGTAGTGACTCCACAACACCCTAAGAGAAGAATCAGATCCAAACCCCCATGGATACTGAAGGACAATTATGTTTTAGTATGGCAGCATGATCCTAGGACTAAGATGGCAGACATTTCTAGCTGTTAAGTTGGCAATTTAGACCCTAATGAGTGAACGTGAATTTGGTAAAATTTAAAATCAGTTACAGTATTAAATTACTGTGACTTCTATCCCTTCTTTTTGCTATTATAATATTTGGATATTATAATAATAATTTGATATTATAATATCTGCCTGCATGGACTGTGAATAAGGATGATAGTAATTCCCAGGGCAGTACACATGAGGGGAAATGTATGTATTCTCAGGTGCAGAAGAGGTAGAAATGAATGTTTTCAGTCTGAAGAGCTGCTGTTAGCTATCTAATAAAAATGCACATAGCATTTGACCTGAGATATCTGCATTTAATAGGAATTTATCCTGAAAAATAAGAGGAAAAGTCGGCATGTGTGCATGAACACACACAACAGAATGAGAATAAAAAGAGTAGGAGAAGTTTTGCTGTCAGTTCACATTCCAAAGACAAGGTATGGGATTGGGAGGAAGTCACAGGAGAGCTGGGACACATTTAACTAAAGACGACAAGGACGTAGACACCTACTGCCAGCAATGCGTTTCTCTGAAATAATGAATGAATAACCATTTACCCATCAAATTACTATGAACAGATAAACTTGAACTTTCTTTTTCCTTTATTATCTCCCTTAGTGTGTCAGGACTTGTTTCAGTGTCCATTTCCTTTTCTTCTCTTGCCTTCATAGAAGATTATTAACATTAAAATTAAACATTAAAAATTGGTGTTGTCCTCCTTAAATATGGTTCAGAATCACACATTTTTCTAATGTCAGTAAATGAATAGCAGTGTTTGTACTTACGTGGTGTCTATTAAGAATAGAATTATAACAGTAGTTATGTGTGGTGGCTTATCTTTTAATTGCAGCACTTGGAGGCAGAGTCAGACAGATCTCTGAGTTCAGAGGCAGCCTGTCTACATATTGAAGTTCTAGGCAAGCCAGGGCTACATAGTGAGACCCTGTTTCAAAAAACAACATAAAATCTTTTTAGAAAGTCCTTGAGAGTAATAATGTAGTATTATATATTATGGTTTTGTATGTAGGTTAGATAATAAGCCTTTATTTGATCAGTACCATTACAGTCAAAATGGATTAATATGTATACTATGTAAGAGATTTCTCACTTAAAGGCTAAATATTCAGTTTATACTGTAATGGACATATAAGAATTTGTAAACATTATATGTGAGGTATTATGTTTTAGTATTTGAATGCCTTTTTAAATGGGTATATTAAAGCCATTGAGTTTCTGTAGTATATCTATTAATGTCTGGGTAATGCTGAGAATTTGGCCTTTTCAAAGATTAATTGAAATGTCTCACTCTTGTGTTAGTTACCCTGTTCGTCACTCAGGCTACTTACTGTTTGCAGTCCTAGGTTCTAAACAGTTTTGTTTAGAGACAGATGTGGTATGTGCCTACCATCTTATCACTTGGGAGGCTGAGGCAAAGGATTGTGAGTTCAAGGGCTGGACTCCAAACTCTAGTTGGGGCGTTCTAGAGCTTCCAGGTCTTTCCTATTTCTGGTCATCAAGCGTAGATTTGCCTCCCGTGAGCGTGTTGATATTTCTAGCCGCCGTGATAAGGTGGTAGTGTCAGAGGTCATCAGGTGAACAGCAGGCAGAGCTGTTAGCCCTGGGGCAGCTTCAAACTGGTGAAAAAGAGGGGAGCAATGCTGTCCACACATGCAGGGTGTTTGTGGGATGCCATCGTTTCTCAGCTACAGACAACCAGCTTAGCTGAAGTAACAGGTGGTCAGGGCAGCTTCAGTGGCTGGCATGTTAGAGTTCTTAGCATGAGAAGTTAGGTCACAGCCCTGGCCAGCAGAGCTGACTGTTTAGGTCATCGGAGTTACTGCTAATTGCTAAGTCGGTATTTGTCAAATCAGAGAAACATTACTCTTTCTGGGAGAACGTTTAAGGAGATTGGCTCATTTTTCCCTCAAGAGATGAGAAGCCCAGTCTGGTGTTTTTATATGTAGGAAATTTGTGAAATCCTGCAATACTTAAAATGCTTTGAATAAAACACAAGTCTTAACACTAGGAGGCTCACAGTTCGCTCACCTGACTCCATAGTAACAGTTTTAACCCCGTGACAGAGGAGAATGAAGGTGGCACACTGCTGTTCTGTCTCCTAAGCCACGTGCATTCCGAGGGACTTGTGGACGAGTTGGGCATAGATAGGACTGATGCTGCCCAGAATCTGTCCATGATAACTTCCTAGAACATTGATTTCCCCACCTCTCTGAAGTCATAACCATCTTACTTTGTTTGATTTTGCATCTCCTTCCTCCTCTGGACTCTTGTATGTGATAGCTAGTTCTCTATTATCAGCAAAGTACTGATGTGCAAAGTTTACAGATTATGATTATCACCATAATTTAATTTTAACCTTAATTTTGATTAATGACTTAAGACCTCATCTGTATTTTGAGGAAAGTGATCTGCTACATGAATGTATTTTCAAAGGTTTTTTTTTGTTTGGTTGGTTGGTTTTTTTTTTTGGGGGGGGTGGTTGTTGTTGTTTGGGTTTTTTTTTTTTTTGGTTTGGTTTTTTTTTTTTTTGAGAGTTCTCTATGTAGCTGTAGCTGTTTGGAACTCTGTGATCCTCCTGCCTTTGCTTCTGGAGTGGAGCAATTATGCTCAGCTCATTTTTAAAGTTTTGATCAATTAAAATGCTTTGGCAATGTTTATGACACAATAGAAAGTCTTCATGATGAAAGAGATTTGTGTTTATCATAGAGTTTTGTATAAGAAAAATGAGTGGGAAATATTAAGTATTACAGATCTCTCAGGCTGATAGTGCTTTCCTTCATGGAGGTAAAGAAGGAACCATCAGTGTCCTGAGGTGCTTGGAAGTGAGCCCTGTAGACGTTTAACTCTCTGAGTTTATTGAAAGATAAGAGAGATGGCAGGTTGGTCACTTGATTCAGAAATAACATGACTGTCATTAGTTCTGTGGGCCTCGGGTATCAGTTTTGTCTCTTGGCCTTCTGTGTTTCCCCAGTAACTGATCTCCTTGGCTCCCTGAGGATCAGAGAGAGACAGCTTCCTTGGTTGTCCTTCACCCATATCAGGGTGGTGAACTTTCTTCTTGTGACACAGATGGCATATGCCTGGCTCTGGGGAATTGATCTGTTTCTCGTGTGTATGTACAGGACCACCCAAACTTGGAGGAAGTATGATAGCACTGTCAGTGTCTGGATGTTTATTTAAGCCAAGTGCTTCAACCTTTTAATTTTTAGTTATCAAACCTTTTATTAGATTGGTAATGGTTAGCAAAATTGGTTTGAGTTGGGCCTCCTTTGGTGCTAATGAGCAGTGACGTGGACCCCAAGGTGAGAAGTCTGAAGAAGTATGCTGTGGAGTCCGGACTTACAACAAATTAGAGATGACCAGGCTCCTAGAATCTTAGGGCGTGGTCCAATTCCTTTATTTTGTATCTACCTGATCTTATCTACTGTCTGTTATCATTTAGTGATTTAGAAATCAGACTATCTTATAGCATAGATTGTCTGGTATTATTGGAAGAAGATCTACTGAGATGTAAACTTTGTATTATGGAGATAATTAGTTCAGTGTTCCCTGGCTGCACTCTGGTCTCTTATTTCATGTGTGGAACCTCACCCTTTGTGCTCATGTTGGAACGTGAGTGGAACCTCACTGTCACCCTTCGCGCTCATGTTGGAACATGAGTGGAACCTCACTGTCACCCTTTGTGCTCATGTTGGAACATGAGTGGAACCTCACTGTCACCCTTTGTGCTCACTGCTGCTTCAGGTTACTATGGTGACGTGACTGATCTTCCTAATGCCGTACGTACTTGGAAGGAAGTACATCCTCTATTTTAATTGTTTCCTTTTTATTTAAAAAACAATTTAAATTGTTCACTTACACTTTACTGGACATGGTGGGGTACATCTTTAGTCCCAACACTTGGATCTCTGTGAGTTCAAGGCCAGCATGGTCTTTATAGTGAGTTCTAGGCCAGCCAGAATCTACATATTGCGACACTGTCCCCCCCCCAGCAAAAGACCCCAAATAAAAGCAAACAAGTAAACAGAATTACCAATCAGAATGTTGTTAAGATCAGCTTCAAATTTTTATTTTATTTTATATGTATGGGTGTTTAGCCTGTATGTATGTCTGTGTCCTGCATGTGTGCCTGTTGCCCACAGATGCCAGAAGAGGGTGTTGGATTCCTTGGGACTAGGGTTACAGACAGTTGTGAGCCATCGTATGGATGCTGGGAATTTAACCTGGGCTCTCTGAAAGAACAGCCAATGCTCTTAATTGCTGAACCATCTCTCCAGCCTGGAGATAGAGCAGCTTTAATTTAAATTAGTAACTGTGGTAAGATACATGTTTTTTCTTTGAGTATGTGAATCTCTAGATGTCCCAGAATGTGGAGCTGGAGGTGTGAGAAGACATCTCACATGTGGGGTTTTCCTGCTTGCTTTTGTCCAGGCCAGTGGGTGGTGGAGGGTTGACACTGCAGGCCTTGGCACTCCCGATGCTCCTCTTGGACTTCCATATCTGTTTTGACTTGACTCCTGTGGTAGGCACCAAGTAGTTGAATTTGATATATTGATTTTGAGAGAAAATTTGTAGATTTAAGGAGACTTTGGAGCCAGGTGTGGTAGTGCATCCTCTCTCTATCCCAGCACTTGGGAAGCAGAGGCAGGAGGATCTCTTGAGTTAGATTGCGTTCCAAGACAGATAGGACCAAGCAGAGAAACCCTGCCTCAAAACACAGAAACAACAGCAGCAACAATGAAACCCCCAAAACCAAACCCAACCCAGGAGACCTTAGTGACAATAAAGCAAACAAGACCCCCAAACCAAACCCAGGAGACTTTAGTAATGATAAAGCAAACAAGACCCCCAAACCAAATGAAACCAAACCAAACCCAACCCAACCCAGGAGACCATAGTTAGTGATGATAAAGCAAACAAGACCCCCAAACCGAATGAAACCAAACCAAACCCAACCCAGGAGACCATAGTTAGTGATGATAAAGCAAACAAGACCCCCAAACCAAATGAAACCAAACCAAACCCAACCCAGGAGACCATAGTGTTGATAAAGCAAATAAAAGGTGATGGTGCTGCCGTAGCTCTGTGTCAGCCTGACGTAGCTGAGATAGGAAGTTGACAGTGTTACTGAGACACTGTCTCCATTAGACAGAGGTTCTCAGGCTGTGGGTTGTGACCCTTGGGGAGGGGGTTGTCAAATGACCTTTTCACAAGGGTCACTAAGACCATTGGTAAGCAGACCCTTAGATTATGATTCATAACAATAGCAAAGCTGCAGTTCTGATGTAACAAGTGTGGCAGTTTTGTTGGTGGAGGTCACCCCAGCCTGAGGAGCTGTATTAAAGGGTCACAGCCTTAGGGAGGTTGAGAACCACTGCCATAAGATCAGGCTGTAGGTAAGCCTACGGGGAATTTTCTTTTTTCTTTTTTTTTTTTTTTTTGGAATTGTCCCAAAGGACACACAGTTTATTAGGCAGCAGCTGGGAAATCAGCGGTTAGACTTGGCCACTCGCTCCAGTTCATCTTTCTTCTTGATGGCATAGGAGTTGGAGGAGCCCTTGGCAGCATTAATAAGCTCATCTGCAAGGCACTCGGTGATGGTCTTAATGATTGATGTGGGAGGGCCCATCCCATCCCATTTGGGTTCTATAAGGAAGCAGGCTGAGCAGGTCTGTAAGCAGCACCTCTTCATGGCCTTGGCATCAGCCGGTGCCTCCAGGTTCCCTCCTGGTTTGAGTTCCTGCCTTGGCTTGCCTTAGTGGCCTGGGAATTAGAATATGTGAGCCTCTTTCTCCAATTTGCTTTTGGTCATGGTGTCACCCTGAGACGGTACCCTGCCTTTGGCTGAGGAAGCTGCAATGAGTCTCTGCTTTAGAGGAACCCTGGCTGTGGGGAATCCCAAGTGTTGGGGACAGTGGGAAAGGAACATGTAGTCTAGTGGCATTTGGAATGGGAGTTTGGACATGTAATATGATTGGAATGTGTGAGACTAGTTGTAGCCATAGAGCAAGCACTTAGGCAAGTAGCATGTTTTTCTTCTTAATAACTTGGAATTTACTGTATACTGTATTTTCTCACACATACATTATAAATATTTTCAGTTTATTTGCTTTATGACATTTTGATGGATCAAATGTCTTATGGAGGCAAACTTCGTCTTTATCCATAGTTTCTACTGTGTGGGTTGTTTGTTTCTTTCCTTTCTTCCTTTTTATTTATTTATTTATTTATTTAGAGACAAGAGTCTCACTATGTAACCTTGGCTATCTACGAACTCACTCATATTCAGACCTTGCTGGCCTCACACTCACAGACATCTGCCTGCCTCTGCTGCTGTCCACTGGCCTGGGATTAAAGGCGCTACCACGCCTGGCACTGCTGGATGGTTTGCTGGGAGGCGTCAGATGATTGAGTGTCAGAGAGGAAGTGCAGAGGCCTCGTGAGAACGGCCCTTACATGCTGGACCTCGTGTGCCATGTTTAGAGGTTTTGGTATTTCAAGAACAGAGCTGCTGGGGGCGGGGGGGTTGGGTCTGGGTGTACGGCATGAGCACAGAGCTGAAGATAATTTAGACTGCTCTCTCCAGAGGGGACCTTGGACCAACAGCTTGGTTTGCTGAGTGGGCGGGAAAGCAGAAAATGACTAACGCCTCTTGATTGGCAGACGATCCTGAGGGCTTTAAGAGCATCTTGGAATCCTGTAAGGGAACACGCTTCCTTCACCTTTGCCTCTGTGTGAGTGGAGGGTAATTTTGGAATCCTGTAAGGGAACACGCTTCCTTCACCTTTGCCTCTGTGTGAGTAGAGAGTAATCTTGGAATCCTGTAAGGGAACACGCTTCCTTCACCTTTGCCTCTGTGTGAGTGGAGGGTAATCTTGGAATCCTGTAAGGGAACACGCTTCCTTCACCTTTGCCTCTATGTGAGTGGAGGGTAATTTTCGTGCATCCTTCCTCAGGAATAATTTCTCAATAGTCTATCATTCTTTTGGTCTTGGATTACTTAAAAAAATGTCAGCTCAGAAATCTGTACTAATGTTATAAAAACAGGATACACACTTTTAGTGTAAATAAAAGTTTAAAGATGGCTGGGGCTGCAGCTCATTGGTGGAACACTCGCTCCCTTTCCCATGCATGATGCTCTATGTCCAGTTCCCAGGACTGCTAAAACAAGAAAGTAGGATGTATTAATGTATCTAAAGTGGAACTTTTCTCAGCTGCCCAAGTGTCCTCCAGGTTTGATGTCCTATTATCTGCTCTGATTTGTATGCATACGGCTGTTAGCAAGACTGGCTTCCGTCCCAGTGCAGTCAGGCAGAGGTCCTGGCTGACCCCTGTAGTGGAGCTGCACTGAAAGACTACTGTTTGTGTAATTTCAGTAGGATGTGGCTATGTGCTCCTTTGTGGTGTTTTACTGCTGAGTTGGAAGGAGACCCCCGAATGCTTTTAAGGATGCTTATCAGTTGGCTTCCAGGTAGGACGCTAGTTGTGTTTGGGACTCTTCCGTGTAAAGGTGGGAGGAGTTGGTGTTTCAGGTGGAGGCAGGTGTGCTTCCTGCCAAGTTGGCATAATGGAAACAGGGCTCTTCTGAGCTGCCATCTGTCTGTGGTTGATAGGAAACCAACAGTGAGTTCTGAAGAGTGAGGAGCTGTTCCGCTTATGTTGAAATGTTTAGGGATTAGTAATGCGTAGACCATGCTGAGCAGGTCTTACCACTGCTGGAAGAAGTATAGCCTGTGTGGAGTGACTTTTGTCACCATTGAAGTGGGAAGATAGCTGCTTGGTTCAGCCCTCTTCCCCCATACCCTGAAGAGACAGTTCTTGTCTGCTCGCCCAGACTAATCACTTGGCCTAGTCCCTGTAATATGAGTTTGGTGGGCCAGAGGCATATTATTTACAGGCCTACCCCTCAACTGCCCCTACTATGTGTCCTAAGGGGCTCTGTCTGTCTCTACCCCTGTTGGTAGGTAGGCTATTTGTTTGCAAATTATGGTAAATGTAATTAGATTACCATTTTTTGTGTCTTGTGTATGCATATAAGTCTGTCTCTGTCTCTGTCTGTCTGTCTGTCTGTCTCTCTCTCTCTCTCTCTCTCTGTGTGTGTGTGTGTGTGTGTGTGTGTGTGTGTGTGTGTGTGTGTGTGTAGTCAGAGGCTATCTTAGATGTTTTTCTTCATGTGTTGCCTACATGGTGTTTTGAGACAGTCTTTTACTGTTCTGAAACTTAGGATTTGGTAGGCTGGGTGGCTGTCCGGCCAGCAAGTGAACTCCATGGATCTTGCTGCCTCTGCCTGTGCCTCTGCCTCTGCCTTCCCAGGGCTGGGATTACACAGTCGTGTGCCATTACACCAGACTGGCTTTTGTTTTTGTTTTTTAAGTTATTTTGTTGTTTGTTTTTCTAAAGATAGGGTCTCACTATGTAGTCCTGGCTAGCCTGGAACCAGTTACGTAGACCCCAGGATAGATTCAAACTTAGAACTCATTCTACTTCTGCTGCCTGTTAGGATTAAAGACATGTACCATCAATCCTCACTAGCATGGGTTCTTTGGCTTTATCTCCAAATTTTGCTTTGTTTCTCAAGTATTGGTCCCACAAAGCAACAATGTAGAACAGAGAATAACCCCCTTCTCACCTAGCAGTTAATTGGTAGGTTAACTGGAGGAGTTAATCTGTAGTTCAATATCCAGCCAGAAATAGCTTTTAAGATGAACAGTGGCTTGTTTTGGAACCAGCATAGGTTTCTGTCTTGCCTTTTCCAAAACAATGAAAAAAGCTCTAGAGCCCTCTGCTAGTCAATGAAATCTTGGTGTCAAGTGAGAGTCCTAATTGAATCAAAATGACAAAGGTAGTTTATTGGATGGGCCTGGGAGGATGTATGAATGGCAGGCTCTGGAACCTTCCCTCCTCCCCAGTCCCTTGCTTAGCTTCCTTCCCTCAGTGCTTCCATCACAAGCTAGCATTCTCCACTCTTTGTCAAGGAGACAGATCCTGGCTGCCAGCACAAACCCCCTCCCATGCCTTTCATATTGAGGTACAGGTGTCTAGAGGGACACCTATTGTATGTCTATTAGGATTTGCATTTTCAGATGGAGAATTATAATTGTAACTAGGCTGAAACACATCTTTATTAGTCTAAATAGAAATTTATAATCAATATAATTCTACCAGTGACAAATACTTTTATTAGTGTAGTGTAAGAACTTGGGCTTCAGGACTTGACAGCCTTGCTCTGAAAAATGTTGTTGAGATACTAGATATTTGGATAGTCAGTTGTAGAGAGATCAGGTGAACTAGTTCATGAGATAGAAATTGCAACCTAATTTGTTCAACTTTTGAAGTGTTGATTTTGTGATGTAGTGTTGGGCATTGTCATGGAGAACGTTCAGGCCCTTTCTGTTGATCAGTGTTGGCTACAAGTGTAACAGTTTTTGGGTGCAGTTTATCAGTTTTTTGATCTCAGATATAATGGCTTTAGTAGGGTTCAAAAAGTTGTAGTGGGATCATACTCAAAGCAGCTATACTATACAGCAGCCATGACTTTGGGGGGTGGTAGGGGCAGGTATAGGTTTGGCATTGGGAAGTGCTTTAAAGCTGTTGCTTGATTCTGCTACTTAGATGGTATCTTAGGGTTTTGCTGCTGTGAACAGACACCGTGACCAAGGCAAGTCTTATAAGGACAACATTTAATTGGAGCTGGGTTACAGATTCAGAGGGTCAGTCCATGATCATCAAGGTTGGAGCATGACAGCATCCAGGCAGACATGGTGTAGGCAGAGTTTAGAGTTCTACATCTTCATCTGAAGGCTGCTAGGAGAAGACTGACTTCAGGCAGCTAGGAAGAGGGTCTTAAAGCCTATGCCCACAGTAATCCACCTACTCCAACAAGGACACACCTCCTAATAGTGCCACTCCCTGGACCAAGTATACTCAAACCACCACAGATGATCAGTGCCAGTTGTTATATACAGTCTACTTTTGTTTAGGACAAAATTTGCCTGAGAAGTGCTATGTTGTTTTGTAGAATAAGCAAGGATAACAATTCAGCATTTGGTCAGTTTGTGAAGTGCCCACTTTTGAAGCCTTTTCACCTTTCTGATTTGCTTCAAATGCTGGATGAGTTCTCTGGCAACCTCTTGCATAGTTCTAAGAGAATTAACCTCTTTTTGAGGCAAGGTTTCTTCTATTATGCAGCTCTCGCTGTCCTAGAACTTGATATGTAGATCAGACCCGCCTTAAATGCAAGAGATCCACCTGCCTCTACGTCCTGACACTAGGGATTAAAGAAGTGTGCCACTACGTCCAGCCTTTGGAAAACGTCTTGAATGCTACTACACTGTGTGTCCCCTTAGCAGTTCATGGTCCATGTGAATTGTTGATCTGAGTTGTTTCTACTGCTTTGAATTTGAATAAGAAAATTGTTCCAGGGACAAGAAGATTACTCAGTGTGGAGTAAAGGCACTTGCTGCCAAGCCCGACAACTGAATTTCATTCCTAGGACCCATGTGGTGGAAGGAGAAAACCAACTCCTTCAAGTTATTCTTCGACCTCCATGTTTGCACCCACCCCCAGATTAGTAAAAATGTAATCAAACAGAAAACAAAATACTTTAATCCCAAGCACTCAGAAGGCAGAGACAGGCAGATCTCTTGAGTTTGAGGCTTGCCAGGTCTACATAGCAAGTTCCAGGACAGCCAGAGCTACGTTAGTGAGACCTTGTCTCCAAAAAACAAAAGAAACTTAATTTTGCTTTTTGTCTAATATTGTCTCCACAGTATGAAATAAATGTAAAATAAACAGCAAGTAAATCAGCAAAACACCAAAACATGTACAATAAGATGATGCATAACAGAACCACATTTATTTTAGCATGTATGCTAGTATCAGTTGATAAATTGAACAGTACAAATAATGCAATTACTTTTTGCACCAAATTACTGAATGTCTGGGAAAGCTGATGCATGGTGTAGAGAGTGGCCTCCTGTGGTGACTGACAGAGGTGCTGTTCAGATGAGCTCAGAGAGGTCTACTGGAAGGGATCATTTGTCATACGGAAAGATTTTAACTGGGGGAGCACCTGACCCTTGCATTGAAAATTAGCAAGAAGCCATGTGTGGTGGTACATGCCAATAATTCCAGCAGGACAGTCTTGAGTTCCAGCCCAGCCTAGGGATACATAATGACATCCTGTTTCAAAATGCCTAAGGGCCTCAGAGATGGCTCAGCAGAGGACCTGAGTTTAATTCCCAGCACCCATAGGGAAGCTTATAGCCTCTGTTAACTCTAGTTCCAAAGTTCTAGTCACTCCTTTCTGGCTGCTTGTCACAGTTCTATGTAGCACACGTACATGCAACCAAAGCACTTACATACATAAAAAAATCTTTAAATGCAAAAACAGAATAGAGTGAACCATGTACTAAGTGCAGGGTGTGACGCTGAGGCAGGAGAGCTGCTTGAGCTCAGGCGTCTGGGTAGCATAGCCTGGGTCAGAAGTCAGCACAGCCAACCAGTAACCCTGGAACTGCAGCTAGAGGAAAGCCTACTAGACGGCCAGCAGCACAGACCGCACAGTGGGGACGTGGGGATGAACAGACGAGCCTGCCTGCAGAACTTTGCATAATTTTTTGTTTATTAAAATAAAGTTAATTGAACATGTGTCTCAGAAGCCTGATGCTTCTGATTATTGCAGTGCGTTGGGATCATGCTTAGCCAGATTGTGTGGTGCAATTGATTGGGAAATATTTCTTCCACTTCCATTTTCTTGCAGTTATCTGACTAATTTCTTGTTTATTAATACGATGCTGCGACTTTGAGTTTTAGTACAAATACACATGCACAAAATTCTTCGGTTGACTATGTTTCAGCGGAAAGTTGTTCAACTTTCTAATAAATTAGAGCCCATTTTCATAGCATTGTTTGAGGTCAGTGAAATGGCACCAGTGTTTAGTCATCAAGGTGACTTGATGTGAAAGATGTATTTCTTGTAAAATTAAATATCTGTAAAACATTTTAAATGATATTTCATGTGCACAGGAAGAGCTAGCTATCAGAAGCAATCCTTCTGTGTCCTGTTCTAAATGCCTTTAATTTTGGCTAGCAGGATGCGTCACTGGGTGAGAGCACTTGCTGCATAAGCCTCTGACCCGTTAGAGCTCCGGGCTCCACGTAGCATGGCCAGATGTGATGGTGCACATCTGTCGTCTCGTACTCGGCTTGTGAGCCAGCTACCCTTGAGTAAGAAGCAGCAGGGACAACACAAGAGACCTTCTCTCAAGGTGGAAGGAGAGCCAGTCCCTAGAAGTTGTACCCTGACCTTCTTTTGCCACAGAGTGTGAGCCTGTACTCACCCCTCCCTGTAATAATATTCAAACAGTAAGTTTGTGAATTTGAGTTTTCCTAGAGCGTATTCATTCACTCTAGGCATCTCGGGTGTGTTGTCCTTCCTTGTATCTCATTAGAGTCACTTATACATTGGTTAGTCACACACTCCACTGACTTGCTTTGGTTTGGTTTGCTTTGGTTTTGTTCTTTGAGACAGGGTCTCTATGCTTTTGAGTGTTCTGAAGCCTGCTAGCTATGTAACCCAGCTAGCTTTGAATTCACAGAAATTCCTTTGCCTCTGCTGTCCATGCAGTGGGATTAAAGGTGTGGGTCACCACACTTGGCATCTGTTGACTTTTGAGGTTATGGAAAATGACTGTTCATCTTTTGGTACCTTGTTTATGCACACAGTTACCCTGTGTGAATTTGAGAACTCTGTCAATTGTATCCAAAAGTTAGTTTGAACATTCTGTGTGCATTCTGAACCCATATGCAGTGATCGAGGGAATTGAAAGGTATCATTTAGTGATTGCAAGATGTTTTTTTCTTCCTGACCTGGGATCAAATTTAGGGTCTCTCACATGCTAGGTAAATGCTGTTCCAGAAAGCTACATCCTCAGCTCTAGTGAGTGTGCCTTTGAATCACGTGTGACTGAATATCTGCACTGTTTGAGTGATCCACCATAATGCTTCAACAGTTCTCAGACACTAGTTGAGACCTGTAGGTCAACTCAGTTCTGTCTCCATTTGCACTTCATGTCAGACCCTCATATTTTAGTTGTCTCTTGGCACATACCTGCTACACGTCTTGATGAGCCCCCTGTCCTTCTGAGTGTCATCTGCAAATCTGGGACTCCTCGCTACTTTGCCAGGTGGATGAGTTGAACTCATTAAAAACAAACAAACCTGCTTGCCATCACAGTTGTAATGAGTTGTACAGCTGGGAAGCAGCCAAGTCAAAGAGACACTGTGGGCATAGGTGAGATGGGGGCATCCTGGCTGCTAAGCTCTGGTGCCTTTTCTTGTAGAATCTTGGTGTCTCTATGTGGTCACCAGTATGTGGTGTCCTGTTAACTTCATTGGCTTCATGTTTGAACTTAGCCTTGAGCCCCTCTCCATCCCTAGAGGCTAGGGTTGAAAGTTTGAATTCTCTAATCACATGTCAAGTCTATCTAACATGGCCAACCCTATAATATCACTGATTATTTAGATAAACGTTGGGTTTTTGATAAAAAGTAGAAGAATATTAAGATGTGGTAGGTATTTAAGCTTTCTGTGTAAGGGTGACAGTTGGTAATGATTGTCCTAGGTGGAATGAGGAGACAAGGTCGTCTGTAGGGCTCTGGGGAATGTTAGCATTTGACCAGTGGGTGTGGACTGAGAGAAACAAGGGGAAGAGTTCATTGTCACAGAGGCTGTGGGGCTCATGTCATAAGAGTTAGACACAGTGAATGGCCTGTAGGTGAACTTTGTAAACAGTAACTCTCCTGGATGTCTTTGTTTCTTTGTGAGAGCTGTTTTACTGTGAATTTTTTTTCCCCTTCTGGAGCTGAGGGCCAAACCCAAGACCTTGTATTTGCTAGGCAAGCACTCTACCACTGAGCTAAATCCACAACCCCTAGTGAGAAGTTCTTAAGTATTGTCTGAGGAAGGGTTATTAGTGAAAAAATAAAAATTTTGACTTAAGAAGAGAGAAATTTGGTAGTGGCTTCGCCTGTAATATTTGGAATGTGTCTCTTGAAGAGAAAAACTACATTAAAGTGTTGCTTGTTAAGCTAAGACAAATTACGTGAAAATTATGTAGCCTGAGAATCTGATGTGTCCGGAGGGTGTCCTGCTCTGTTAGAAATGCTCCCCTTCCCCACGGACCTGGGGAGACTTCATGTCTTCAAGGTGACCAGTTAAGTAATGTAAACACAGAATGAACTATGAGGTTTAGCAGCAATTTCTAACCCTTATAAGCTATAAGCCTAGATTGGGCAGATCTAGCCCTGCACTAACTTATTCCCCAGCTGTAAGGCCTTTTGCTATTTGCAGTGTCTCCTGACCACGAGGCTGCTCCACCCTAGCCACCTCCTCCCTGTCCCTCCTCCCTCACTCTCAAACATCCGGTTCCACCTTCTCCCTTCACTGCCTAGTCACAGGCTCTAGCCTTTATTGATCAGTTAAAATGAGAGAAGGTTCACATGAGACCACCTGAGTACGATGGACTGCTCATTGGGGGCAACCCCTCTTGATTCTCTCCCTTTTTTTTTTTTTTTTTTGTTTTTCGAAACCGGATTTCTCTGTAGCCCTGGCTGTCCTGGAACTCACTCTGTAGACTCTGTAGACCAGGCTGGCCTCAAACTCAGAAATCCTCCTGCCTCTCTCTCCCAAGTGCTGGGATTAAAGGCGTGCGCCATCACTGCCCGGCACAACCCCTCTTGAGGAAGCAGAATTAACATTAGAATACAAGCAGCATCAGGATAACCCACAACAATGAGGGGCTGATTTCATGATGACTTGTGATAACACAGACTAATACTGTGCATTTAGTACCTTGTAGTTTTTAAGGCTATTAGTTTGTTCAAATCATCTTTACTAAGGTGGTCATCTTTGGTCTTTGTAGTATTTTTCAAAAACTATTTCAATAGTTCCCTGAGTGTATGTATGTACATCACATGTATGCAGGAAGCTACAGAGGTCAGAAGAAGTGTAGGATCCCCTGAACTAGAGTTGTAGACATTGTTAGTCACCATGAGTGCTAGGAACCAAACTTGGGTTCTCTACAAGAATATGTATTCTTAACTGCTGAACCATCTGTCCAGCCCTCTGGTCTTTTGTGTAGTATTCGTGGTCCAGGGCAGAGCAAACAGTCTCTGTGGAGATGAGAAAGTAGACTTTCACTGAAGTATGTACATGCCAGAGCTCCAGCTGATTGTCCAGAACTGTCTTTGGATTATTTGCCCTATCACTATCTTGACTCTCTTTTTAAAACTTGTTTGTCCCTCTGTTTCTTAGCTCATTGCAAGTCTTCAAATATTCTAATTACATAAAGCTTTAGCATTTCACATCGAATGTAGAATGGTAATGTAAGGGTCCATGATAAGCCAAAGAATGATGCCCCAGATTCAAATAGTATGTAAATGCAAAGAGTTTTATTCTGGAGAGTTCAGCATGCTGGGGTCTCCATTACTAAGATAGAAAGACAACCAAGTGAGCTTGCAGACCCAATTTACAGCACAGTAGGGGAGTCCCAGGGTAGGTGAGCTTTATCTTATTCTGTATCTAGGCATTCCAGAGCCATTACCGGGACGTGGGAGCCAGAAGCTGTTGCTGAGGAATTCCTGGGGAGGTGAGCTTTATCTTGCTCTATCTCTAGGCATTCCAGAGCCATTACTCGGGCGTGGGGGCTGGAGCCTGGGATTTTTTTCTAGTAACTGACCTGCCTGGGCTTGCTTGGGCTTGCCCAGTTCTTAGGCCTAGTCTCCTGGACTGCCGATTTGAACCCTGTCATGGAGTCAGCCTGTCTCACCCCTCTCAGTAAGAATGGAGTTGGATAGCTTTGTGGTGACAGACGCTTGAGCTTCGTTATTTTGTATTGTGTTATCAATGATTTTTATCAGTTTAATCATGAAAAATAGCAAAACATCACATTACATTTCTATTACCTTCCTTTTCTTTGGTGGGCTTGAGGTGGAACATGGGCTTGAGTTGGCTAAGTACATGCTGTTCTGTTGCTGACTACTGAGTTGTACATGCCCAGCAGACGGACGCTTGTCTGTCCTCACTAACATAATGCTTAAGTATAGCATTTGTCCTCATGCTCATTTTTATAATTACAATCAAGACCATAAGTGGTCCTGTGCTTATGAAATTTAAAGCTTGATACAAGTATTTTTCTTCTCTTTATATTTCTGTTATTAATTTATTTTTGAAACAACCTCATATAGACTATGCAGGCCTCTCAAATTCATGATGCCCTTGCCTCGACCTTCAGAGTATTGGGATTACAGGTTTTATGTAATTTTCATAATTCTTTTTTGGAAAAAATTAGTTTTATATGTTATATTGTTGATAAATGTTGATAAATGATAAGTAATATGTTGATAAGATATACTATTTTAACCATTTCCAGTATATAATTCAGTGATACTATGTTCACAGTACTGTGCAGATGCCCTACCATGCCACACTGTAATTTTTCTAAAATTGGAACTGAATATTGTTAACCTCCTCCAGGAGGATTCATTCTGGATACCTCATGTTAGTGTTTGCCCATACATGTTTAACATTTAGTGATTGGCTTTTTAAGTTTAGCATAGTGTTTTCAGAGTTTATGTTGTACCGCGTGCTAGAATTTCCTACTTTGTTAACGTGGGAGAATAATAATATGTACATACTACATTATATACCATTCATCCATTAGCAGGCACTCCACAGTTAGAGTTTTTGAAAACTGATAATTGCCCTTCAAGTAAATAATCATAGTATATTTGGAAGGTGTGGTTACCTTTATTCAGGTTGGTGTGTCAACATGTCACACTCAGCTGGAAAAGCAAAGCACCTCTCATCTGTGTAGAATGATCACAGCTAGATTCCATTTCCCTCTGAGACAGTGACTGCCCTAAGGGAGGGTAGGATTCCAGAATGCCCACAGTTGGACTCTGGCCCTCTGCCATGTCTAGTGGCCATCACTGAGGGATTCCCTGCTTTCTGAATCTGTCTGTACTGATTTCCAGTCATCTCAGTGCTACCACTCCAGTTGGCTGCGGCGCTGCTTCCCTTCCCCCGTTTTCTCTGGACGAGAACGCTTGCTGGAGTCGAAGTCTCTTTTCTGTGGCCTGTGCCCCGTAAGCCCTCATATAATGAGGTAGTTGGTCGAGGCAGTGCGCTTGCTTGGCTGAGTCAAGGCTCTTTGGTACTTTGCTGTCAGTATGATCTTTTTTTTTTTTTTTTTTTTTTTTTGATTCTTGACCCGAAGTTCAACCCTGGGAGACCACCCCAACTTCCAGGGCTTTGGGCTTGGAAAGGGGAAAAGCCCCGCTTTTGCCTCGTCACTAGAAACCCAGTCATCTGAATCAGCTGAGCAGATGACCTGTCAGTATGATCTTATAGTCTACGTTTGTCTTAGTCATTCTGACAATGGTCCGTGGTCTCTTTGTTTTCTGCATCTTTTTCTTTTATCCTTGATCATTTTAGTGGGAAATTGGGAAGAGACTAGTAAACACACTTACTAACTTGTCATCTTGAATTTATTCTTGTTTTACTCTCTTCATTCCTTCCACTACTATAACAAAACTGTCTAGACTGAGTAATTGTGAAAAATAGAAATTTATTGCTCCCATTTCTGGATTTTGAGGAGTTCAAGGTCAAAGGCTTGAGTAGATGAGGTGTCTAGGGAGCGATGTACCTTGTAGTATCTTTATATTGTGAAAGGGACAAGGAAACTTGTTGGAGCCTCCGTCATGAGGATGAAGTTCTCATGGCAGAATCACTTCCCAAGGTGCCTACCTCTTAAACTGTTTGAGAGTTTAGTTTTTTCAATTTATGTGTATTAGTGTTTTGCCTGCATGTAATGTGCATGCCTGGTACTCTTGGAGGTTGGAGGAGAGCATCGAATGTCTTGAATCTGGAGTTACAGATGTTGGTGAGCTGGGAATTGAAGCTAGCTCTTCTGAAAGAGTAAGTGCTCTTAACTGTTGAGCCATGCTTTCAGTCCAAGGCCCCATAGCACCCATCACCTGAGTATTAGGGTCTAACAACAATTTAGGGGGCAGACAAAAATTGACTTGACTATAGCAGGTGTGTTTTCCAATCTTAACTCTCTTAGTATGTTTTCATTAAATTCTGTTATGTATTAATTATATATGTAGATAAAGGTGATTTTAGGTACTTTCTACTTTTATATGACTTTTCACCTTGTGATAATGTACCAACTGGAATTTGGGATGATATTGAATAGCATATTTTGTGGGCATCTTAGTTTTATCTTTGCCAGTGTTGATTTTTTAATCACTTTCTGCATTTTGCCAAGTTATCTTCTGGAGAGGCAACCAGAACTGTAGAATAACTGCCACGTATGTCCAGTGTGCTGCGTGGCCTTGACTGATGCCGAGCCACTTCTGAAGCTCTGACTTTGTCATTGTGAAGTAAATCCCCCTTTGGCTGCTTGTTATTTCTCTTTTTGAGTGTGGTTATGTGCTTTATTTTTTAAAAAAAAATCCAGTGGCTTGCATCTGTATACACAGAGCAGATTTATCAGTAAATATTAAGAATCAGACATAACCCCTATTTTAACAAAATTAATAGCATAAACAAAATAGACCACAAAACATGATTCTTTAATGATTTAGAATGTAAAACTGACCCGGCTCTGAACTGCCACTCTTGAGATCTTTCTGTTTTCTCCCTTTAAATCATTTGTTATTTCCTCTAGATATTTTGGAGCCCTGAGAACAGTCAAATTTGGTCTTGATTCATTTTTATTCTCATCAAATAATCACATGGCCTTTCCTATTTCACAACCACATGGGTGCGGAGTGGAAATGACTATTGTTAATCTTGGCAATGTAGTTCAGTGGAAAAAGTACGGGTCTTGGCGTGAGATGCTGAACCTTATTTCTGTTACTCATAGACTGGTGAGTTCTGAAAACATCACTTAGAATCTTTGAATCTTGCTGTAAGTGTCTGTAAAATGTCTGTATTGTCTGTAGGAGGTGGTGAAGGTGAAGGTGGGCGTGGGCCTGGGTAATGCAGACATCTTCATGTCTTGTTCTGCGTCCCTGCTTTAGTAACTCTCCATCATATTAGGGCCGTCCAGTAAGAGGTGTTATGTCTGATATTTTAGTTGTAATTGGAGTAATCCTTCCTTTTTGCATTATTCTTTACCCTATGTTTAGAATAGAATCAGAGTCTTTGAATATTCTTTTATTTTTTTCCAGATTTTATAAATGGTAGAATGTCAATAAAGTAACAATAGCAATGTCTAACATTTACTGACCATTCTATGGCAGCCAGGCAATTATTTGTGATGCCTTCTTGTGTTTGTTCTACTGTTCTCACGCCCTAGAGAATGGAGTCACAGAAAGATTCAGCTGGGGAGCCTGAGAAAGCTGCTGCTGCCCAGTGGGTCGGGCTGCTGATGTGTAGGTTGATCAGCCCAATCTGAAAATAGCTTGTCAGCTTTTGGGCTTTTCAGATTAGGGGGACTCTGAATATCTGAGAGTCTGGAAAGCATTGAACTCTTAGTCTGAGACCCTGTGATCTCACAGTTGGACCAGACCCCTGCACAGTCGCTGCGCCTGCCTGCTGCTCTGCGCTTGGACAGCCTCTCCGCCATCGCCTGTTTATTTAGAGGCCTGTTCTTATTTCTTTCATTCTTTAAGCCCATTCTATTGCTTATAGATCTAGACGTGTGAAAAAAAATCAAAATGATTATAAAGCTAAGTAGAGTCTGACATAAAGCATTGTTTCTATTAAGTATGTTAGTTCTAACCCATAGCATTGAGGTTTTTAAAGCAATATAATTTGATTTTTCTTTCCTTTCTTGAAATTCCTCCCTAATCTGGGCCACTTTTTAGAATAAATGTGTGTTAGCCCACATGTGTGTGTGTACCACAAGTGTGCCTATGCATACACAGACCAGAATAGCATATCCTCTAAGTTGCACACATTTGTGAGCTGACTTACGGGTGCTGGGAATTGAACCCAGGTCCTCTGCTAAAGCAGCCAGAGCTCGTAACCACCAACTGTCTCTCCAGCCCCATCATCAGTCTTCACACTAGTTTTTAGCTTTTTCTCTCTAAGACAAAAACTAAAGTCAGTGAGGTTTTCTCCTGTGGCCCAGGTTGGTCTTTGCTTTTCTCTTGCTGCACTGCCTGTGCTTGCAAGCACACAGTTGCGTCAAGATTCTCTCAGCTCCACCTTGAGGACTTGTTGGCTACTGTTTGCAGCCTTGATCTTTTCGTAGAGAAGTTAGTTTGCCTGTCTTCTCCCACCATGCTGGTGCCGCTTGGCTCGGGCCCAGACTCCGCTGACCTGTTCATTCCCGTGCCGGCTCAGCCTGTGCCCGTGGGGGTTGCTCAGCTCGGGGACGTCCTCTTTAAGGTGCTCTGCTGGCTCCTCTCATTTATTCTTCACTCTGGACTCTTCACTTTTCTTAGACTCCCCAGCTGCATCTTCCACCTTTACCTGATGTGATGTTAGCGTTCACCACTAGATCTGTGTCGCTGCTCTAGAAGCATGGGACGTGTTTGTCCATAGAGGCATGTAAAAGATAGTTGAAATATTTAGTTGAATAACAACAGCAAACAATAATGAGTAATCAGAGTCAAACTCACTCCTATCCGCTACACCTGGGAGGCGCATAAAGACATTCTAGGAACGATTCCATGTTTTGAAGAAACCGAGGTCACAGGATTCTTGTTTCCTTGGAGTGTTCTCACAGGCACTCAGAATTCTCCCCACGTAGGTTCATTCCTGGACTGTCTTCCGACAGACCTGTTTCTCCATCCTCATCTTCTTCCTTGCTTTAGTGGCTAACTTAGGTTTATGTCTCTGCTCTGTACCTTTCTGGAAGCTCGGATTCAAGTGCTCGTGGAGACTTGACAGATCAGACGGAACGTACTTCACAAACTCTTTGACTCCCCAGACCATTCTTGTTCCTGTCCGTACTGCTTCAACGACCTGGGAAATCCTTGCAGCAACAGAACTAGCTGGGGATTTACCAAGTGCTGCATATTACCTAGAGTGTTAGCAGGAACTGGGCTGGGAGCAGAGCTTACTGTTGGGGCATGGACCTCGTGTATAGGTCCTTACTGAACTGTATGGTGACCATCTTTATTCTCTTCCCAGAAGCTCTCTGAGCAGCAGACCTCTGTGGGCACTTGCTTGGCCTGAAATTTAGCATTTGAATCTCTGTCCCCAGAAATTAGGTTTCAAACCTGGGACTAATGACTGAGGTGCCTATTTAACATATTAAAGCAGACCTGGCTGCCACACCCAAATCCTCTACCCTAAACTTGTCCAGCCCGGGGCAGGGCTGCTCCTCCTCCAGCTGCCCGCCCTTCCCTATGTAATCCAACCATTTGTCTACTCTCATTGTGCCTTCTAGATGCTGCACCCGTTCCCTTCTCTCCCCTCCACTCTCTCAGTCCAGGCTGGACTCTCCTTTTTATCTTTTCTCCTCCACCACACCTGGCACCAGTCATGTTCCTTTCTTTTTTGCTTTTTTTTTTCTACTCAATTAGTCTCTAAATCAGAAAGAAAACATGAGCTCATGCTCCTTTGTAACAGGCTAACTGTGAGGCATTTGCTGGATGGTTAGATGGTTGGGGTGTGTGCTTAGCTTTCTAAGTAACTGGGGAGTCAACATTCACGTTAGTCAAGAGAATTACATATTTCTTATATATTCTGTTTTTTCCCCTTATACTTATCAACTTGTAAGTTTGTTGTCAAGAGTTGACCTCGGTATAGATTTTCATTAGAGGGTTAGTGTAACAGTGATTTTAATTGGTAGCAAAACAAGTGTAATATGAACACATTTGAAGAAAAGTCTTTTTCTTGTCATTGTTGGTTGGTTGGTTTTTTGAGACAGGGCCTCTCTGTGTAGCTCTGGCTATCCTTGAACTGGCTCTGTAGACCGGGCTGAGCTTCTGCTCACAGAGATCTGCCTGCCTTTGTGTTGAGACTAAAGGCCTGTGCCACAAACTCTGGTCAGGAAGTCTTAGATTAAATATAATAATAATTGAAGCTGTGCCAAGGACAGGACATTATATTTTTTATGTCATTGTATCATTTTAAAATATATTTTTAAATGGTCATTTAGTTCTTTTTCCTTCCTGGTTATTTAAAGTATTCTTTGCCTTACTTCACCATGATTTCATATTCTTAGCATTTGAAACAAATATGAATTTTAGTTTTTATTATGAAGGTCATTTATTGGCTAGTTTTAGGTCAGTTTGATACAAGCTAGGGTCATCTAAAAAGAGGGAACCTCAATTGAGAAAATACTTTCTGTGTTAGGCAGTGGTAGTGTGCACCTTTAATCCCAGCACTTGGTAGGCAGAGGCAGATGAATCTCTTGAGTTTGAGGCCAGCCTGGTCTACAGAGTTAGTTTCAGGACAGCCTTAACTACACAGAAAAACTCTGTCTCAAAACTGGAAAAGAAAAGAGAAAAGAAAAGAGAAAAAAATGTCTCCATAAAATCTGCTTGTAGGACATTAGTAATTTCTGGGGACAGAGATGCAAATGCTAAATTTCTGGTCAAGCAAGTGCTAAGTGCCCACAGAGCTCTGCTGCTCTGAGGGCATCTGGGAAAAGTGTGAGGAGGTCTGCCATATAGCTCACAATCTTAATTTTCTTAATTAGGGTCTAACCCATTGTGGGTAGTGCAATCCCTGGGCTGGTAGTCCTAAATTCTATAAGAAAGTAGGCTGAGCAAACTATGGGGAGCAAGCCAGTAAGCAACACCCCTCCATGGCCTCTGCCTCAGCTCCTGCCTCCAAGTTCCTGCCCTGTTTGAGTTCCTGTCCTGACTTCCTTCAGTGATGGACTACTGTGTGGAAATGTGAACCAAATAAATCCTTTCTCCCCAACTTGCTTTTGGTCATGGTGTTTTATTGCAGTAGTAATCCTGAGGAGGACAGTTGTGAAGATAATCTGCTGTTAAGATTCCATAGCCTCCTATTGCAGTTACACTTCTCTGAGTCTTGATAGAACTGACAGTTGGATAACTGTTGCCTTTGCAAATTGGTGCAAATAGCAACACAGGGAAGACAGCTAAGAATGATCCAGTGTAGTGGTTCTCACTGTGTGTCAAGACCCTCTTTCAAGGTGTTGACCGATCCTAAGACCATCTGCCTGTAAGATATTCACATTACAATTCATAACCATAGCCAAATTACAGCTATGAAGTAGCAATGAAAATAATTTTATGGTTGGTGGGGGTCACTACAAAATGAGAAATTCTATTAAGGGATTGCAGCGTGAGGAAGGTAGAGAACCACTGATCCAGGAGTTTGTAGCCAGTAGAAAGGTTTAAGGCTCAGTAAACAGCTACACTCTCTCAAGGCAGTGCCCCTCAGAGACAAGGGCCTTTTAGAGGCCTTTGTTGCTTTGTGTTTTTAAGGAATATCCTTTAATGATGATGGAAAAAAACCCCTATAAATATGTTGACTTTTCTGGGCTTCTCTTGAGTTTCATTTTTGAGAAAACTTGTTCAAACCAAGTTTTTACTATGGGAATGTACCATATTGAGGGCCCAGAGTTTTAAAAAGGACAGCACAGTGTCATCGACAGGTTTAATGTGATAGATAGTATGTGGCAGATGACTCCTGTTACGTTTTCTTAAGTTCATATCCATTCGCTACTTGAATTTTACCAGTTATTACAATCAGTGGCTTTATCAGATAGTTGTAATGTCAAAACTAGTCTTTAGTTTCAGGTACAGTACTTATTAGAACTTTCATTTGCTACTTTAAAAAAAAATATATATATATATACACACATATCCCCTTTTTTGTCGTTGTTTTACAGAGTTGTAAGAGTCCATCCAGGACCTTCAAGTCTTGAATAATCTGATGACTCCTGAATTAACTGGGAAAACAAACATATCAAGTGCCATTTGAAGAGTGTGTCTGTATATGTAAAACCTTTTCTCTACGTATAAACTTTCTGTAAGAAGACACTGAACATCAAGAGCTTTGCAACTGATGAAAATTAAGCATCAGATGGAACAACATTATACTGTTGGTGTCAGGAGTCTGTGGAGAACAATCCATCACTAAATGGGAGATTTTCCTTTCAGTGTTCATGAGCAGAAGCAAGTTTGCCGAAGAAAAAATTGCACGAATTAAGCCTAAAGAATACCTCTCCAGTGTAAAGAAGGAACAGACTTTAAAACTCTGGATTGAAATTCAGTAACTTTTACTGTGGAAGTAGCAGGAGTGAGGGAACAGATCTGAAAAGGAACAGATTCCTCAGTGTCTGCAGCTATTTGAAATTTTTTATTTATTGTTTATCTTTTTTTCTTTTCTGCATACGTATGCTAGTTTAGAATATTAATTGGAACTGTCAATTACAAAATAAATATCAAGAAAAGCCTTTCTTGGTCTAAAGATGTGAATAGGCTTGACTGTGAACAGGAAGATATCTTTTAGCAAAGCTTGGAGAACTCTGATACACACCTGGGTGCATGGCTTAAAGATTTGCACCTGCGAGGAAGATTATTTAATGGACATAATTCTGAGATTGCTTTTTTTCATTAAGATAGAAGAATACATGATTTTTATGAGAGAAACGAGAGAAAGGAGAAACAAAATCCTGCAGCCTGACTCTGCGTAAGCAAGAAGTACGCCCAAACTAAGGAAAATACTTGGCTCATTTAGATAGCAGTTTACTTGTACTCGGGGACCTGCTGGCCTCCACCTGCGGAGGGAAGGAAGGGGCTTTGCTCCAGTCTCTATGGCACTGAGGGTCATTCCAGCCTGTGGACGAGTCATTCTAGGGAGCCCCGTGTTCCTAGGGGCACAGGGACAGCCTTTGAGACAGGAAGCTTCTGGCTGTGAACAGTGGGGGAAAGAATGATTTTCTTGTTAAAACTTTGACTGCTGTCTGCATGGGCTCTGGTCTGACTCTGCACGTCAGTGTGCCTTTCCCTTTATACAGCCTTTTTCAGCTGTACAGCAGAAACTTGCCTAGCTCAGAAAACGTGCCAGAGGGTGGCTTCAGAGGGAAGATGATCTTGTGTGATCATTCTCTGCATTTGAGCTGTTGAATCGAGAAATCCAGCTAGAAGAATTCTTACTGCCTTAAGTTACTTGAAATCTATGTGTTTGTAAACCTTTGTCTCTGGAATCACATTACAAAAACAAAACAAAAAAACTGGAATCTCAGACTGAGAATAAGGCTGAGTAGAGGCAAGAGAACTGATTCTCCATCCTCGCTCACTAACAGCTCTTTCTCCAAAGGGTTGGCATGCTTTCCCCCTAAGAGCTTGAAATGAGAACAGACCCCATGTGTTCTTAGGCATTGCCTTTCTTAGCCGACCGAGAGGAGTTTTTTCACTATGCATTTGGTGGATCTTTATAAGCTATTGACCTAATTGGACTCTAGATCAGTTGTAACTAAAGGAGAAAAAACAAACCAACTGAACCCAACCACAAAAATAAGCCAATAAAAAAACTTGGTTTGAAATTCCTCAGTACTTTTAAAGTGAAATACTTCATTGAGAAAAGTATGTATGCAGCAGTGGAACATGGGCCTGTGCTTTGCAGCGATTCCAACATCCTCTGCCTGTCCTGGAAAGGGCGTGTCCCCAAGAGTGAGAAGGAGAAGCCTGTGTGCAGAAGGCGCTACTATGAAGAAGGATGGCTGGCCACAGGCAATGGGCGAGGTGTGGTGGGGGTGACTTTCACCTCGAGTCACTGTCGCAGAGATAGGAGTACGCCACAGAGAATAAACTTCAACCTGAGAGGCCACAACAGTGAGGTGAGCTCTGATTCTGTCGGCATTCTCTGTGGTCATTTCTAGTGCTCTTCTTAAGTCTCCTCCCTGGCCCCAGACTTTACTGCAGTTTCTTAGACTTGGTGGTGCCCTGTCTGTTGTAAGTCGCTCCTCCCCTCTTTCTGTTTTCCTTTCCCTTCCTGAGAATTGCTGTTGCTTCTGTGAAGGGCACAGCTGTTTGGGGAAGGCCAGTGTGGGGTAGGTGCAGGGCTTTCTGATTAGGGTGGGAGAATCACACTGGATAACCCTAACCTGCTTTTTAGTTTTCTGGTTTGCATGATAAAGAAGTGTGTATTCTATCCCATCCCTACAGCTCAGTGTGCAACTCAGAGTGGTGCTGCCTTCTTCGCCTCTGTTCAGTGTGCTTCTGGGCATCTTGGAAGTAAAAGAATTCATTCGTCATGATCCATGTTTTCACATTGTGTAGGCTCTGTTGCAATGTTCTGTGTGTTTTATACAAAATCTATACATAGATTCTTCTGGTCTTCTGAAACCCCACTATAGAGGCATTATATGTGAAGTTTAGTCTACTATTTATTGAGGCATGCTTAAGTGTTAACTGCTGTATTTAAAAGAAGACTGTGGCTGATGGCTTCTTGCTCAGTGTTTGTTTGTGTACCATCACGATAGTCTGCTTCACTGTCCACTGGCTCATTTGAGTGTGTCTTCGGAGGTGTCTGTGGTGATTTCAGGGATCTTAGAATGTCATTAGATGACTGGAAAGGCAAGAAAGGTTTTGACATATGTGTCTTAGGCCATTCAAGCCGCTCGACCTAAATGTCATAGGGTTAGTAGTTTATGGACAAAGCTGACTTGTTTCCCACAGCTCTGGAGGTTGTTCTGACGTCTGGGTTGCCAGTTCACAGGGTTCTGTGAAGATGATGGGGTACACACCTTTGACGTACACTGATGACTATTTCTGTTGGGAACAGGTTGAGAAGTCCTCTGGAATCTCCTGTGAGAATACCAATCCCATTCGTGAGGGCTCTGCTTGCATGACTTCATCCTTGTATTAAAGGCCATGTCTTTAAGATTGTTTCAACTTAGTTCAGGGAGGACCTCAGCATTCATATTTAGCAATATTGTCTTACATGTAAACTCTCACCTAATCAATTATGGAATATTCCAGTTCTTACAGGTACCTGTGGCTGCTCCTTCTCAGACTTTACACTCATCTTAGTCCATTCTTGCTGCTTTAATAAAATATCTTATACCAAGTAGTTTATAAATAACATAAATTTATTGCTCGTAATTATGAAAACTGAAATTCCCAGATCAAGGCTCTAGAAGGTTCACTGTACATGCCTGAGAGCTTACTCTCCACTTCAGAGATGTCCCTTGGTGAGGTGTCCATCAGGTCTTTGATGGAGGTGCTACTGTGCTTCAGTAAGGCACACCCTCACTGAAGGCCAGCCCATTTTCTTCATTATGTACTCTGACAGACTTTCTTTTACTCAGTATAATCTCTGAGATTCATCCCTGTTGTGTACATTGTTAGATTTTTTTTCCCACTGGTGTTATTTTCCATTGATATAAGTACACACTTTGTCCATTCTGTTGATGGACATTTAAATTTTGGGTTTCTTCCAGTTTTTGACTCTTATAACTGCTGTGAACATTCATGGACAGTGCCTAACTTTTGGTAGAACTGTGCACTCAGAAAGTGGAATTTCTGAATCATAGTGTTGGCATGTGTTTAAAAGTAGAAATTGCCAAATAGTTTTCCAACATGGTTATACCATTTTACACTCCACCATCAAAATAGGAAAATTTCAGCTGTAAAGCCAGGTTGAGGTTCTGCTCCTCAGTGTGAGTTTAATTTACTTAGAACATTCTTGTGAGTTTGAACTTTTCTTACTAAAAATACAATTTCAGGAATTTTATATGTGTGTAAAATACTTTTATTAATTCTTGGAGATTTTATACAATGTACTTTGAAGAATTATATTTTACAGATACTTTCAGACTTACTACAGTGGGGACACAAAGCACATGTCTTACAGAAGCATAGTTTGGTTACTGTTTTAAAAGATATGTAATAAGATCAGTATGCATCTCCACACGCAGTATAGTCTGCTCACCCAGATCTCAGTCTGGGTAACATGGTGTATTCATGCAGGTTGTTGGGTTGTAGGACAAAGCTTTTGGGTCCTGTACTGGCTGGCTTTGTGTGTCAGCTTGACTCAAGCTAGAATCACCAGAGAGGAAGGAGCCCCAGTTGAAAAAATGCCTCCTTAAGACCCAGCCTTGTGGGACTGAGCAACTACTAGATTCTGGATTTAATATGGAAGCTCGCACAATTTAAAAAATGTGTCAAAGAAACCAGCCTTCTCTTGGATCAATAGGTAGACCGTTCAGCTCTTCCAGCGCCATGTCTGCCTGCATGCTGCCGTGCTTCCTGCCATAATGATAATGGTCTAAACCCCTGAAACTGTAAGCCAGTCCTAATTAAATGTTTTTCTTTATCAGGAAAAAAAAATCTGTCTACTAAAAGCTGGCCTACTGAAAAGAAGTTGGGTATGCCCTAGATCCCATGGTTAGTGTCGACTAAGGGATTTTTAAGGCTCAGGGAAATTGCAATGCTAGAGTATGCTCTGTAAAACCTAGTCTTCCACAATGAGAAGGCCCAGAAAACATGCCCTTCATGAATCCTATGAGAGAAAACTGGTGAGAAGGCACCAGCACACGTGAAGAGTTTTGTTGTTGTCCTTCTTGTGTCAGACCTTAGGGTTGGAGATGCTGCTGCTCAGGTGGGTGAATTAAGTGCTGTGGGTTTAATTGGGCCCTGAGGTAGCAGGGGTCAGGTGTCAGCACCAACTCCACAGAGGCAAGGTGATCAAAGTTATTGTAGTGAGCAGTATAGACAAAGCAATGTTCATAATGGCCTGACCCACAATGGGCAACACAGGCAAAGTGAATTTTATTGAGCTGTGACTTGTCTGGACCTTTGGTGCTGGCTGATAAATCATGGGTGTTTCCACCCATGAAATAGATGAGAAGCCTACTACATTTTTGTTTGATTTGTATTACACATAAAAATTCTCTAACAAATGAAAGAAAGGCTACATTGGATCATGGCAAAAGGCAATCTTGGCCAGTGAATTAATTTCCAGACTTGAGCCAATATGCAGATCCAGAACCCTTGGAGTAAAGGGGATGCCAAGTTTCCCTGGGGAAGAATCTTGATAAGACACCTAGTTTTACTGTTAGCCTTTCTTCGGTTCTTCCCCAGAGCGATCTCCGACCTTTTACAAGGGTAACTGTACACTGGGGGAAAGGAAATAATCAGGCTTCCCAGGATCTATTGGATACTGGTTCTGAATAGATGCTGATTCCAGGAGATTCTAAGAAACATTGTGTTCCTCAGTTAAAGGCTTATGGAGGCCAGGTGATTAATGGAATTTGTCTGATGTTCAGCTCACAGTAGGTCCCCCAACTCATCCTGTGGTTATTTCCCCAGTTCCAGAATGTATAATTGGGATAGATATACTTAGAAGTTGGAGAATTCTCACATTGGTTCCCTGACCTGTGGAGTGAGGACTATTATGGTTTGAAAGGCAAAATGGAAGCCTTTAGAGTTGCCTCTGCCAAAGAAAATAGTGAATCAAAACCAGTATTGTATCCATGGAGGAACTACAGAAATCAGTGCCATTATCAAGGTCTTGAAAGATGCAGGGGTGGTGGTTCCCACCACATCTCCCTTTAACTCTCCTATCCTGCCAGTGCAGAAGACAGATGGATTGTAGAGAATGACAGTTGACTATTGAAAACTAAATCAGGTAGTAACACTGATTGCAGCTGCTGTCCCAGTTGGAGAGTCCTTACTTGAGCAAATTAACACATTTCCTGGTATGCAGCTATTGATTTAGCAAATGTCTTTTTTGCTGTACCTGCTCTTAAGGACCACCAGAAGCAATCTGTTTTCATCTGGCAAGGCCAGCAGTATACCTTTAGTTTAACCTCTGGGATATGTTAACTCACCTGCCTTGTGTCATAACTTAGTTAGAAGGGATCTTCATTGTCTTTCTCTTCTACAAAATATCACACTGGTGCACTATATTGACAACATTATGCTGATTGGACCAAGTGAGGAGGAGGTAGCAACCAGTTTGGACTCATTGGTAACACATACAGGCATTAGAGGATGGGAAATATATCCAACCAAAAATTCAAAGGCCTTCTACTATAGTGAAATTCTTAGGATTTCAGTGCTGTGGGGCATGCAGAGATATTCCTCCTGAGGTGAAGGATAAGTGATTGTACCTGGCCCTTCCAGCCACCAAGACAGAAGCACAAGATTTAATGGGTCTGTTTGGATTCTCTTCCCCACTTGGGCATGTTACACCTGCCTGTACACTTGCTAGCTTTGTGCAGGGCCTGGAGCAGGGGAAGGCTCTTCCACAGGCCCAGGCTGCTGCAGGGGAAGGCTCTTCCACAGGCCCAGGCTGCTGCAGGGGAAGGCTCTTCCACAGGCCCAGGCTGCTGCAGGGGAAGGCTCTTCCACAGGCCCAGGCTGCTGCAGGGGAAGGCTCTTCCACAGGCCCAGGCTGCTGCAGGGGAAGGCTCTTCCACTTGAGCCATGTGATCCATCTGTAAGGCATTTTCTCAACTAGTGATTTGTGGGTAGTACCATCTTGGGCTGGTGGTTCTGGGTTCTGTAAGAAAGCAGGCTGAGCATGCCATGAGAAGCAAGTCAGTAAGCAACACCACCTCTCTCTGGCCTCTCATCTGCTCCTGCCTCCAGGGTGCTGCCCTGTTTGAGTTCCTGTCCTGCTTCCCTTCAGTGTTGAGCAGCAATATGGAAGAATAAGCCCTTTCCTCCCCAACTTGCTCTTTGGTCATGGTGTTTGACCGCAGCAACAGAAAACCTAAGACAAGTTGGTACCAGCATAGGGGGTACTGCTGTGACAGAGCTGACCATGTTTCTGGAACTTTAAGCTAGAAAAGCCATTGAGTGTTGAGCATCATTGGAGTGTTCTTGAGCTAGAGAGATAATGTTGAAAGTAGTGCAGAAGATAGAGGCCCAGCTTGTGAAGTTACAGAGGGAAATTTGAAGACTGTCGGGGCTGTTTGCTATTTTGAATTAAGATTCTGTCATTCTGGTCAGCTGGGGCTGAATGTGATCTGGAAGAGACCAGCACCATTGAAGTGAAACCTTTATGTTACTGGGACAATTGATGCTGATTAGCTGGGGCTAAGAAATTTGTGGTGATTAAGAAGAGACCAGCATCACTGAGGTGAAATCTTCTGAGAAGTGTTTCCTGAAAGCACAGAGAAGCTGTGTTCCAGAGATGACCAAAGTTGTATCTTATGCTGGCAGCTGGGCTTGGTAATGTGCAAGAGTCACCCAGGTGGTACTGGTTTTGAAGGCATGGGGCTGGGGGAAGGGGTCAACTGAGGCTTGCCCTGTGAGAGGCGAGGAGAAGCCACTGGTGAAGGTGCAGCCTTAGTGGCAGTTGTCAGCCCAGAATTGAAGGGATCATGCAGAGCAGCTGTAGCTTGGTACTATGAAGGGAGCCTGTGAGAGACAACTGGTGAAAGTGCAGCCCAGTGCAGAAGACCCCATCATATTGGTGATGCCAGTACCCTGAGATGACCACCAAGACCAGTAGCAGTGGAGTGGAGGTAGCAGGAGCCTGGAAGATGCTGCAGAAGGCAGGGCTGAAAAAATGACTCAAGACCTTTGGAAGAGTCCAGAAGATTGTGAGTGGATTCCAGACGTTAGACAGTTGTTTGGAATTTGGTTTTGAATGTGTCTGTACCCTGATTTTTCCCTCTTGAAATGTATTTTACTGGAGCCCACAGTTGAGAGATTCTGAATTTTAAAAGACTTTGGAATTTTAATAAATTGGTGGTTTTAAAGCGATTGAAATTTTAATGTGTTTGAATTTGTAAAGACTCTGGGACTTTTAAAATTATTTGGTTTTTTTTTTTAAAGATTTATATATTTTATTTTATGTATGTGAATACACTGTCGCTGTCTTCAGACACAACAGAAGAGGGCATTGGATACCATTACAGATGGTTGTGAGCCACCATGTGGTTGCTGGGAATGGAACTCAGGACCTCTGGAAGAGCAGCCAGTGCTCTTAACCGCTGAGCCATCTCTCCAGCCCCCTATTTATGTTTTTAATGTGAGATCTTGGAGATGAATAAGAAAGTAAGGGTTATGGTTTAATAGTAATGTGTTTGTCACATTGACCAAAAGGGTCAGTTGTACTGGTTGGTTTTATTTGTCAACTGGATATAAGCTAGAGTCATCAGAGAGGAAGGAGCCTCAGTTGAGAAATGTCTCTATGAGATCCAGTTCAAACACCCAGCCTTGTGGGACTGAGTAGCTACTAGATTTTTGGACTTTCCATTCACAAGCTAGTCATTGTTGGATTAGTTGGACTGCATCCTGTAAGAAGTCATTCCATATGTACAATAAATTCCGTGTGTGTGTGTGTGTGTGTGTGTGTGTATGTATGTGTGTACACATATACATATATGAACACATAAGTATGTATGTGTTGACAAGTAAAACACAAAATATGTACACACACACACACACACACACACACACACACACACACTCAAAGTTCTGTGACTCTAGTTCTGTGACTAATACAGGCCTAAAGGGTCATTCAGTGAACTTGTTTTTTCAGTTTCTCCACTCTGTGCAATCATTCTGATTCTGTCTGGAAAAGTCCTGAGTTGGGTATGCTCCCCTCTATTCTTTTTTTTTTTATTTTAAATTTTTTAATATTTGCTTTATTTACATTTCAGATGTTATCCCCTTTCCTCGTTTCCCCTCCGAAAACCCCCTATCCCATTCTCCCTCCCCCTGCTCACCAACCTCCCCCCCTCCACCCCCACTTTCCTGACCTGGCATTCCCCTAACTCTGGGGCATCGAGCCTTCACAGGACCAATGGCCTCTCCTCACACTGATGTCTGAAAAGGCCATCCTCTGCTACATATGTAGCTGGAGTCATGGATCCGTCCATGTGTACTCTTTGGTTGGTGGTTTAGTCCCTGAGAGCTCTGGAGGTACTGGTTGGTACATATTATTGTTCCTCCTATGGGGCTGCAAACCTCTTCAGCTCCTTGGGTCCTTTCTCTAGCTCCTCCACTGGGGACCCTATGCTCAGTCCATTGGTTGGCTATGAGCCATGGGTATTTTGATCCCCCTTCTAAGAAGGACCAAAGTATCCACACTTTTGTCTTCCTTCTTTTTGAGCTTCATGTGGTCTGTGAATTGTATCTTGGGTATTCTGAACTTTTGGGCTAATATCCACTTAGCTTTTTTTTCTTTTCTTTTTTTTTTTTTTGTGATTGGGTTACCTCACTCAGGATGATATTTATTTTCTAGTTCCATCCATTTGCCTAAGAATTTTATGAATTATTGTTTTTAATAGCTGAGTAGTACTCCATTGTGTAAATGTACCACATTTTCTGTATCCATTCTTCCTACGTCCGACAGAGGGCTAATATCCAATATATACAAAGAACTCAAAAAGTTAGACTCCAGAGAAACAAATAACCCTATTAAAAAATGGGGTACAGAACTTAACAAAGAATTCTCAACTGAAAAATACTGGATGACTGAGAAACGCCTAAAGAAATGTTCAACATCCTTAAATCATTAGGGAAATGCAAATCAAAACAACCCTGAGATTTTACCTCACACCAGTCAGAATGGCTAATATCAGAAACTCAGGGGACAATAGATGCTGGAGAGGATGTGGAGAAAGAGGAACACTCCTCTGTTGCTGGTGGAATTGCAAGCTGGTACAACCACTCTGGAAATTAGTCTGGCGGTGACATAGTACTACCTGAGGACCCTGCTATACCACTCCTGTGCATATACCCAGAAGATGCTCCAACGCATAACAAGGACACATGTTCTATTATGTTCATAGCAGCCTTATTTATAATAGCCAGAAACTGGAAAGATCCCCTCTATTCTTAAGAGAAAGGTTACACACTAGAGTGGGTAAGTTTAGAATTCTGACTACCATATAAGGCTCTGTAACTCAGATAGTGACTTGTTTCACTGTTGAAACTGAGTCGTGTTTTCCTCACTCTACATTTTTCTTCATTAACTTGTGTTCTTTCATGTTAGAGTGTAGCTCAGAATGACTGCCTGCCAAGTAGAGTGACCAACAGTGCTGGTTTCCCAAGATGCACCTGCCATGCTAAGTCCAGGGATGTCCCCAGCACACGGAGACAGCCATTCCAATGTCCAGTATCAAACCTGATACTAGAAGCTTCCAAACTAGTGACTGTTGCCATGGTTCCCAGAAGACTCCAAGCAGATACCATGCAAGCTCATAGGCACGACACCTTGTCTTAAGTTCATGTGCTTTGTAATGGAGAGAGCTGGAATTTAATCCAGAGCCCTCTGAGACACTTCAGTTTATCTTTATTTTCTCAAAAATTGTATTACATGCACGTGTGTAGTTCCCTGCAATTTTGAAATCTAAGGGCTCTGAAAATAGGAATTTTTGTTAATTGAATGCAAGGCTTGAGCTGATGAGTGAGGCTCTTTATTATCATCCCGTCACTTCAGGGGTGAAAATGCTTGTTTTGTTAGTGCTCCATTTCCACGGCAGTGTGGTCACTGCCGCTTCAGTGTGAGCTGCTCTCTCTGACTTGCTCCCCTTCTGTGCCTTGAGCAGACTCCTGTGATTGGTTGCACTGCCAGAACTTTGGCTGAAGTTGTCTGCTCAGTGATGGTTTGGCAAACAGTAGAAAGTGTGGCTTAGTCTTTGCAAGGACTGTTTAAGTCTCCCATTTTAGCTCATTGTGGTCTTTTTCCCTATCTAGTAAATCATCACCCTTCCCAGTGACGTCAAAGTGCCAGATCCATAGGTTTCCTTTCCGCACCTACACACCTGTGGCATCATCAGTGGAGTTGTGATGCCTTCTCTCTTTCCAGAACCACAGGGCTTTCCTATTTTACTTTTCTGGCCTCAGCTTTCCACTCTGCTTTATAGCTTGCTCTCCCCTTCCCCATCTTTAAATGTTAGAGGGTGTCTAGCTTCTTAAAATCCTACCTATCCTAATGACTCCTAAGTTTCTTTCTGTCTTTTCCCTCTAGATCCAGACTGTATTGTCCAGTTTGATATATGAGATTTAAGATTGGACATTAGTGGTCTTAAGTCATCCTAGGACACCATCAAATCAGGACCCTTGGCATTCTCCATTTCAGTAGATGGAGAGTCAGCAGTCAAGTTTCTCTGATCTCCCTGAGCATTTCTAGTCCCCCAATCCAGTTGTTACAGCAAGATTTCCCTCGATGTCTCACTTCCAAGTCATATCATAAGCATGCTGTTTTTCTTTCGTCATCACTACATCTAGCACAAGCCTCTTTGCAGATCATTTGTCTTAAACTCTGTCACTTCGCTTTTCTTTGGATTGTTGGTGTTCCTGCTCAGATGGAAAGGTATCCTGGGACTTTGGGGCTCAGGAACCACACAGCTGTGACAGTGGAAGGGTATCCTGAGACCCAGGAGCCTAGGAACCAACCACACAGCAGAAAGCCTTACAGCCCGGAGGGAGGATATTCCTGGCCGAGCTGTGGAGGGCTACTGTGTAACAGTTCTGCTCGGCCGCTCCTCTTGTGCAGCTTGCAGCTTTGGGGGAGGGGATGGGGGATGGGGGGGAGATCCCCCGAGGAGCTCAGGAGCCTCAGCCCTGCCCCACTTCTTTGCTTATATAGGATTTCCTAAGGGAGGTTGGGGGTGGGGGGGTGTCAACGATTTCCAGGGTGAGGATTGGTGGGATTATAAATCCTGAGTTTGGGGAGCTCAGGTATTGGTGGGTTTTCCTGTTTAGAGATTAGTGGGATTTTTTTTGTGGGCGGGGCCTGGGCGCACTACTGCCTTGGGGCTAGGAATGACAGTTAGAGCTATTAGAGAATGACCTTTGGGGCCAAGTGGGGAAGTCTGTGGGGTGGGGTCTGACTGCTTTCCTCATCTTGAGGGTTTACATAGTTTACAAAGTATACGTTTCCAGAGGGAGTCCATGGTCAGAATACTTAGATTTCCCAAGAGTTAAGGTATAAACAATCATTTGTACCACTGCACAGCATGTAGCACAATTCCAGAAAGAACAGGAATGTCTGGATTATGAGAACAATCTTTTAGATTCAGTTTTATGGCTGTCATGCTCTGTGGTGAAGACTCAAAGCCAGATACCTGGACTTTATTGGACACAAGGATGACAGAAGATCTGAAAACACTTTGTTGTTCATTTGATCTCAAAACATGGTTTCATTGTGTAGCTTTGGCTATTTTGAAACTTGCTCTGCACACCTCAAACTCACAATTTTTTTTAACTGTTAGCATACACACAAGGTGAAGGGTTTTACTGTGGCATTGAAAACTTTTAGAAGCATTTTGCAGAATTTAGCATCTAGTAATATATACACTAATTCTACTAAGAAACTCCATTCTGTGCTAAAGCCAGCAAAGCCCACAGAGCTGCTCTCTCGTACAGATTCTTGATGGTTATTGATGCTTTTTCCACTCGTTCTCTTGGTTCAGAGATCAAAAGCACTCACGGTGCCACTGACGACCTGTGCACCCTGAGACCTCAGTGGAAGGAGGGGGAGCACTCATTCCCAAACGTTGTCCACTGTAGCACATGTGCATACATGATAAAGTATCTCCAAGCATTGCCACAGTTAACTCCACTGCCTTCCTTTATAAGGCCGTGCCTGAAGAAGTGCATGATAGCTGTCGTGTTGGGCTGATCACTATTGAGTGCTGTAGAAAGTTGGAGGGTGATCTACTGTGAACCCATGTCTTCAGAGAAGCTTTCTGCAAAAGTCAGAGAACGAGTTATATGCCTTGAGCTCATTTTAACAACTTAACCATTTGGAGGTCCATGCTGAGTTGGACCCTAAACTGTTCCTGGTAGATGACTTGGGTATCAGAATGGCTATCATTCAGGTGAATATAATGTTGCTGATGACAGTTGACTGATACATGTGTTCTGTGTTCATTACTTTTAACCCTTATAACACCTCTGTGGCAATATTAACCTTCCTATACAGTCTAAGTTTGTACAGCTCAGAGATATTAGAGATCTTCCTCAAGGCCACGAGGCTAGATGATGGCGGACTTGGGATTTGAATTTATTTCCGTGTGTTTTTCTTGCTATATGACACTGTTCCCATAAGGTAAATTGAGACACTGTGGTGAGCAGAGAGACAGTGAGTGGTTGTAAATGGCAGTGACAAGTGCCTTGGGCAGTTACGTGAAATGCTGGAGCGCAGTGGAGGGCAAGGCTGGTCGTCCAGCGGGCCAGGCAGACTCAGCTAAAAAGCAACAGGAGCAGTTGTTTGTGGAGGGAAAAGTCATCATTTTCAGAGAGAAAATGTTAAAGCACATGTGAATACAGAAATTAGTATTTTGTTTAATGCATTTATCTCCACAGTGATCCTATCTGTTGCTTGTGGTTCCAGGGTTCTGACTTTGTCCCCGGAGCACTCCGCCTGGGAGTCATGTGCATTCAGTTGGAGTGCCCGTGGCCTGCTGCCTCTGTAACTGTACCCTTGGGAGTCCCTTGTTTCTCACCTCTTTTGGAGCCTAGTGTCTTACTTTCTAGTATTTTGAAAATAGTAAAATTTAAGGTTTTGTATTACCTAATGTTTTAATTCTGTGTGTGTTTGCATGTGTTATCTGTGTGTAGAGGCCGGAGGTTACTCCCAAGCATCATCCTTAGGGAGCTGTCCCCCTTGGCTTTGGAGACTGCGCCTCACATACTGGATTAGGCTGGCTGGCCAGCAAGCCCCAGGGATCCTATGCTTGTACTTCTCCACTGCAGGGATATATCCTACCTGCCTTCCTCTCTCCCTTCCTTTGTTCTTCCTTTTTTTTCCCCTCTCTTTTCCTTGTTTATTCTAACACCATGGGTTCTCAGATGCACTGTCATCCTGTGATAGGAGTAGAGACTGGAGCCGTCAGCATCAAGAGTGACAGTGAAAGAAGCCTGTCTACCGAGGACTGGAAACCTCTCCCTGCCTGCTGCTGATGCAGCCAACCAAACACCTGCAGGAAAGGCCTGCTGCTGTGCGCCCGGTGGGAGAGGAGGGGCCTGTGAAGGGAAGTGCGCCTTATGACCCACCTAAGTCTTTTCTCAGCTCACTAGCTTACTCTCATTCTTGAGTGGTTTTGTCCTTGTTTATCAACTGTTTCTACAGATATCCTTGTGTCCCTGGTGCAGTTCTTCGCTCTAGGACACAAGAACCTGGAGCTATGTGTGAGTTTCCCCAACACTCTGGTTTGTAGCTGCAACAATCCTTAGGGTGGTGTTCTTCATTTGCATTTTGCATTTCCTTGGGTGGCTGGAAAGTGGAGCTGAGTGAGGTCCTCTGATGACTGACGTGGTGAGTGCTTATGAGGGGGAGGAATGTGAGCAACTGCTGGGGGCTGAGAAGGGCTAGGCTGCTGTCAGTAGCCCCACTGTGAGTCTGGGGTTCCTAGGACTATTGCGTGCTGCTTTCTCAGCTGTAAGGCACTCCTGAGGATGCATCGTAGGAAGCTTGTGCAGCTGCTTGCTTCTGGGACAGCAGCAGAGCCTGACCTGCGGCCTCCCGTGTACACGAACTGTTGGACAGTCAGTGGAGAGCCTGCTCGCCCTCCATGCCAAGTGGGTCCTTAGTCCACCGGCTGGTGGTGTCATAGTTTATGAGGTGGTGGTGGTGGTTTTGTTTTGTTCTGTTTTGGTCTAGAAGTCCAAGCTGCCCTGGGATGAGCAGGGGTGGGCAGGCCTAAGGCAGGCTGTGGTACACAGAGACCCTTGTCTGTCTGTCTGTCTGTCTGCCTGCCTGCCTGCCTGCCTGCCTGCCTGTCTGTCTGTCTGTCTGTCTGTCACCCCCCCCCCCATTATGGTCAGGGAACCAGTAGGAAGACAGTCTGGTTTTATTGCAATTCTTAAAGGTACTGGGCTGGTGACTTTATGTCACCTCCTTTCTGAGTTGTAACTTAATCTTTTACTGAGGTGGTATTTAAGAACTTCACCACCTTTCAGGTTCTGTATTACAGTGTCTTTTACTTCCTGATTATAATCCTCAGAAAAGCTAGACTATTTGACTGGGTTTTTTTTTACTAAGGTAATGACCAACTATGTTATATCATAGCTAAATAGGCAAAGTCAAGGCAGTACATTTGTTGTGCTAATGAGCTGACCTTTCCATCATGTGCAGTCACATTGGCTGGCTGCCATCACTGTGAGCAGTTGCCTGTCTGCTGATAGGTTGAGAATGTCCCTCATAGGTGTGCTCAGCGGACGCTAGTGCTCTCTCACCACCCCTTCCCCTCCCTCCAAGTCATGGAGTCATGGACTGAAGCCTGGTCTTGAATATGCTATGTAACTGAGGATGACTATGTGCTGATCCTTTTGCCTAAACCTCTCAAGTGCTGGGATTACAGGCAGGAGACACTATTCATGCTTTCTCCCATTTTTTAAAAGAGAAAGCTTGGGGGAGATATTGTTGATGTGTAGAAAAGGATAAAATACTTGGCTTCAAAATATTAATTTTCAAGTGATGAATTTCCATACAGTCAAATAGGTAATTGAGAAGAGGTGTGTATACAAAGTGTTTAAGAGGCAATGGTGAGAAGGATGTGAAGGAATTCTTCAGAGACCGACTCAGACTCCCTGAGGGAAAAGAGAAGTTGTGAAGAGGTTTGTATTAGTACCAGTGTAGTAGGGAAGAAAGCTTGGAGAAGAGAGAATATTCTTCCTGGTATACCTGGAATACCAAGGAAAGGATTATTCCCTAGGTGATAAGCAGCAGCTTAAAGAGGGTGCCACCTATTGCCCTCCTGTCCAGAGCTCCTGCTAGATGTAGTGTGGGATATGGCTTGAAGAAGGGGACTGTGAGCTGAGAGTCAGGATGAAAGGCTTTTGTAAGAATCTAGGCAGAATGAGTGTGTTCTGACAGTGAGAATGAAGAGGGTGAGTTTGAAAGTACACTGTAGGTAAAACAAGTGGGTTGCAAACTGGTTAGGCATATATGGCAAATAAAGGTTGGGTCAGAGTGCCCCATCGTTTATGAGCGGGCACCATTTACTTATCTATAGGAGACTGACCGTTTGCGGATATTCTATATTTGATGATCTGGTGGAATTACCTATTAAAAATTCAAGTTCAAGTTTCTGTATGCAGGGACTGGAGGGATGACTTGCTCAGTGGATGAGGAGGCTTGCTGCTGCTCTTGTGGAAGCCCACAGTTCAGTTCCACAGCACCATCCAGCTCAAGCCGCCTGTATAACTCAGCCTCCAGAGAAAGCCAGCATTGCTGGCTTCATTGTGCACTCCCCCACACTGAGCACATATTAAAAATAAATGAAAGTCATACATGCACTCATGTGAATGAATTTTAAGAACAGTGGATGAGTGAGAGAAGACAGACACAGGTGATTGCGTAGTGTCCAGGTCTTACAGGACACTGTAGAGATGGCACAAGAGGGTTTGTGGGCTGATGAGATCATGATTGATGTGGTAGCTGAATGGGTCTGTAACTAGTTGAAAGCTACACTTCAGTGCGTGCATTTTGTTATGCACAAATTATAATTTGGTAGAAAAAAATTAAAACTTTAAGAGAGAGGCCAGACCAGAGGTAAATAAGTACACATGTAGGGGTTTCATTTAGACTGTCACTGAAGTTCTCCAAGTGGATGAGTTAAAGCCGCATATTGAAATGGGAAGAGCCCAAAGATAGAAACCAGGTTGTAAGCTTTAGACCGGGGAAGAAAAGGAGCCCAGTGACCTTACATGACCTTACACCCACCCAAGCCTGATGGCAGAAGGGTAGATAGAGCCCATCCCAAGGGAAGGAGTAGCACGTATAGAGAGGACAGACCTTCCTTCGCTGCTGAGCCCCATGATAGGAGCTGTTGGTTTCAGTGGTATGAAAGCCATTGTTTTTCAGTGAACCTGCGGTACGAGAGTCAGTCCTGACTGTGAGGAGACGGATGCAGACCACTTCTTCCTAGGTGTAGGCCACGGGTACTAGACTAGTAGGTAGCTGTTTGGAAAACTCAGTGCAATTCTTAACAGTTACTTGGTCCTTTTACTTGTTATAGGCTAGGGAATTTTAATATCAAAAATGACTGTTGATGGAGGCCATTGATGGGCAAGGGATGATGGGAAACCAGAACAGGATGCTCGCCCTCTCTCTGTCAGGTGGAGGCTGTGACGTTAGGTTGGGTGGCTGCAGATAAGACTCACTTATGGGAAGATGGTGAAAAGGAATCAAAGCAGAGAAGCTGGTTTAAGGAGCTTTTAGAAAACTTCTGAAATTGCTCCTTAGGAAACAGGAAAAAGAGCTCTCAGGTTCTATTGCGATGAAACACCATGGCTAATAAGCACCATGGGGAGGAAAAGGTTTCAGTTAGCGTACTCTATTCATATCACTGTTCATCATCAAAGGAAGTCAGGGGCAGACTCAAACCGGGCAGCGGCTGATGTCGGGGCCATGCAGCAGCAGTGGTGATGAATATATCAACACACCTCATAGTAGCGCCACTCCCTATGGCAAACACACACGAGTCTCTGGTGCCATACCTATTCACACCACCTCAGCCACAGAATGGCTCTAACAGTTCTCACACACACACCCCCCTCCCCACACCTCTGGTTACTAAGAGCTATTACTTCTGTGCTGTGGGATATTGAATCTGCTGGGCATCATCCAGAGGTATGTAGTGTAGCCCATCACTGGAGTTAAATTTTTGACTGTGTGATGAAGTCAAGGTTTTTATTTACTTATCTTCTGTTCTGTCTTGGGCATGCTTCTGGAACGCAACACGGGTTCTCCTCAGTCACACTTCCTGTCTCCTGAGTCAAGATTTTGCTTGTCTAGAAATGAGAACCTTTTCCTAAGAACATGCTTTCTTGAATGAACACAGGACAGGATCCACTGCTATTGTGAAGGGCAGGGCTATGCAGAGGCCTGTCAGATACTCAGCTTTTGGCCAATACCATTTGTTGGAGGTCTGTCTTCTACAAAGCATTTTGAGGTATAAACGTTGGCTTCCGTGGGAAGAACATTCTGAGAAGATTGCCTTTCCAGGTGTCAGCACTGTCTGCGATGTGCCTTGGAGGTCTTACATAAAATGCCCAGGGTAAGCCAGCAGGCCCACAGATGCCAGCAGTTCCATTGGTGTAGCAGGGACGAGGCTGTACCATCTGTCCTCGTGTTCATCAGCTGGCAAAGCCACACCAAAGGTGTGATTCTGTGCCCAGAAAGTCCCCAAGAACTTAGATCTCCTGGTTGTGCTGGGTTTTCCTAGTCTGCGGTTCGTTGGTCAAAGCCAAGCAAAGTAGCTTTCACTTTCCACTAACTCTCTAGGACTCCCTAACCTTTTAATTGTGTTGCCATAGCTCCTCGGTCCTGAGGACTGACTCTGAGCCACTTAGGAAGTAAAGCTGGGTATTCTGCTTAACTTGACCCACTGCCTACTTGTGGGAACTGAACTCTGATATTACTTGGATACATTGTGGATTAAATTGGAGAATTTCCATGAGACTATACAAAGTACCACATAAGCTGAGTAGTGGTGACACATACCTTTAGTCCCAGCAGAGGCAGGGGTCTCTGAGTTCAAGGGTAGCCTGGTCTACAGAGTAAGTCCCAGGTCAGCCAGGGCTACACAGAGAAACCCTGTCTCAAAACACCCATTTCCCCTCCAAAAAAGAAAAAACTACCACACAAAAGTTGTTTTAATCTGAACTTTCCCCAGGAGAGCCTGACTTAGCTTTTCAATCCTTCTCTTTCCGCTCAGAGGTCTGTTTCTCATACTTTTCTCTGTGGTCTGTGGAGGGATGTGTTTTAGGGGTGTGGAGGACACAGCATTTGGAACTGAACACATTAGATGTTCTTTTAAAAGCTGATGCAAGTGTTAGGAGCTATTCTTAGAGGCAAATCTGAGTCTGTAGATGTCAGTGTGCTTTGTGAGTGCTGTGTTCCAGATCCCTCACCCACTGAAGGGCCCTCCCTTCATTTACACAAACCTGTAAGTCCTGCGGTGTACACACTTCACTTAATAGATTTGGGGAATTTGGGGGACAATTTACAAAGTTATGCCTTGTTGGGAGCAGCTGGCACCTATTTTACAAAGAGAACTTCTTTGGTGGATTGTTTTTAGTGTTACTGTGAGTAACAAGAAATTTGTTGTTGTTTATAGACAGTTAGGAAAGCAGATGTCTTCTCTGAGTTAGTTGTACATGACACATCTGCTTTACCCTGGTATAAAAAGGCCATTTAGAGATCTGTGATTGGAAGGTAGGAGTCACACTTGTAGGACAATAATACACAATTCATAGAAAATTCTAAAGTCCTGACTGAAACACAGACAAGTTGGAGAAAAAATACTTATTTTCATAGTGACCTTGTGCTTTTGTTCAGAAACAGTAACACTTTAGGATGGTAGTGCTCCTCCACAGAAGCCTAGGAGACAAGCCTCACCCAGCAGGCTGTTTGTAGGGGTAGGAGAAAGTCAGCAGTGGGCTTGGTGAGGCTCCAGGAGAAACAGCCTGATGTGAGTGATGGGCTTTGATCCCAGAGAGTTCCAGCCCTGCTCATGGCTTCTCACCAGTACAGCACCTTTGATGTGGAGAGGGGCACATGGTACCAGTGGACCGATGCGGAGCCACTTGTGTGCAGCTTCCCCAGCATTGCACTGGGCACCCCTGTGCCCGCCTGTCCATCCTGGTGGGTCGTCAGAGGGCGGAGCCTTGAAGCAGAAGTCCAGGACCAATAGCCCCTGAACTCAACTTCTTCTGAATTAGCAGTCTCTTAGGGGAAAAGCAGTGTGTGTCTCAAGGAGTGTGTTGTGGGACACTATTCTTAAGAGGTGTTAACGGTCTGTCCACCTCAGATTCAGAACTGACAATGAACCAAGGTAAGCAGACCACCAAAGTGCAATGTGGAGAGCCAGTGTGTTGTAATGCGGGTTGCTTACAGGAGCAGAAGTGATGCAAAGACAAGCTGGATCACCGAAGTCCACTCCAGCATGGAGGCGGCTCACTAGAGCTGACACCTAGCCGGCACTGCGCAGCCTGCATGCTGCTCAGCAAATTGCCGTGGGGTTTTGTTGGTTTGTTTTGGTAGCTCTGTTGGTCCGAGCCTTCTGTTTTCCAGGCAGTTCAACTTGTCTGAGAGTGTCTCTCGTAAGTCCTTAACTGCATATATGAGAGAGGAGAGTGCATCTGGTCAGGTTCAGGGACTTCCTGAAGGCATTCAGTTACTTCCTGATTCTTATAAGCCTCCCTGCAAAAATCAGTGTTTAACTATCTTTTAACATCCAAGTTCTTAAGATACTCCAAAATGGAAGGTGTTAATCTGGGAGGAACTGCTACACAACACGTTATAAAATACACGTTAAGAATCAGTCTTGAAGTTGATACTGATTCTCTTGAGTGATCTAGAAGATTGATGAAAAAGAACACCATTGGCCAGTAAATTTAGAGTTGGTGAAAATATAGGTTCTGTAAAAAAAAATGGGTGATTAACAGTAACCAGAGACTTAGGTGAAAGGAGAACATTCCATCCCTTAATACTCACTTTCCAGTTATTTGTCACCTAGATGTTCAATATTGGAAGGGATGGGAGGTTATCAGAACAATCCTCTAAGATCTGCATAGGTGAGTACAGGCCCATTCAGTGAGGGGGAAGCACAAAGCTCTGTCCATTTCTGCTGTGGAAACGGTTGTCATCAGCAGAGGTTAGCCACTCTGGCATGTGATTATTAACAGTGTGCTCAGGCCTAACACTTTGCTATTCATTTTCTGTTCATCTTGTGTTCGTTCTCTCTCTCTCTCTCTCTCTCTCTCTCCCTCCCTCCCTCCCTCCCTCCATCCTTCCCTCCCTCCCTCCATCCTTCCCTCCCTCCCTCCCTCCTTCCCCTTTCCCTCTCTATGTGTGTGTCTGCTGTCATCCCTGTCACACTCCTCCCCACCACTTCTTGTTAGTCATTGGTCCTTATTTCCCACCTTCTTTTTTGTTAAACATTGCTTTTTAATATGTTTTCTGTTTGTTTAGTTTTGTTTTTTTTTTAAAGACAAGGTCTCTCATAGCCCAGGGTGGCCTTGAACTTGTAGCTGAAGATGACGTCTACTCTCAAAACTTCTGCCACTACTTTCAGAGTGGTAGAATTATAGACAAGACCCATTACATCCAACTTTCATAGATCTTTTTGAACTTCTAATTTTAAATTCTATTTCCTTAATTTTTAAATTGGTTTGAATTTACCACAATGTACTTAAGAGTTAATATTGCATTCTTTGTTATAGCTTTTATTGTATGGAGCATCACATGTGCTCAGAGGATAAGTCAGTTCCCTTTTTAAGGATTGTTAGGATTGATGGCAAGTGCCTTTACCCACTGTGTCATCTTGCTAGCCCTTAAGTCTTTAAAAAAAATTTTTTTAATTATACTTATTGGGAGTGGGGTGTGTGTGTGTGTGCGTGCACAGGTTTATGCACCATGGTAAGTGAATGGAGATCAGAGGACAACTTGTAGGGTTTGGAGTCTGTTCTCCCCTTCTAGCATATTGTTCAGCCATGGGGATCATTAGGCTTGAAGACATGCACATGCATCCATTGATCTATCTCACCGGCCCAACACAGAATTCCTGTGATGAAATCAGGCCTCGTTACCATCTAGTTATATTTGTTCCTCCCCAGGGCCTCATGAGGAGGTCCTGAGTTGGAGCTACTGGGTGAGCTTTGTCTGTTGGACTGTTTTCAGCAGAGTTACCACAGTGTCCACTAATGGGTATCTAGAGTCACTGATATTTGACTAGATAGGTGTTTAGCTAGAGATTTTGGAAAAATTTTAAAAAGCTTGAATACTGTGTGTTTTTGTGTTCAGAGATAGTAGTATGTTGCCTTTGCAAGTAAGAGATAAAGTATAAGACCCTAGACAGTAACTTAGCCTATTTAATTTACTATGTGAGTGTCTTTCAATGAGTCTTGTCTTTTCTTTTTTTCCTTCCTTCCTTTCTTCCTGTACTTTTCTCTTTATTTTTATATGTATGGGTGTTTTGCCTTCATGTCAGTCTGTGCACCTTCTGTATGCAGTGTCCAAAGATGATAGAAGAGACCATTAGATTAGAGGTATGGAGGGTTTTGAGCCGTGTGGGATTTGTAGCCAGATCCTCTGGAAGAACAGCAGTGCTATTGATTGCTGAGCCATCTCTCCAACCCTAAGTTTTTTGTTTTTTTTTGTTTTTCTTCCTTAATTAGTGGGTTTGTGTACTACTTCATTGGATTGGCAGTGAATCCCTAAATTATAGCTTGCTGTTCAAATCTTGTAGTCTCTCTTTCAAGGATGCAAGTCACTTACTATCATTTTTAAATTAGCATATTCACTTTGTCTGAGTAGAAGGCCCACATTACATGGAAAGGTGTGTACTTAAAGTCTTCATTTCCTTTTAGAGAGGAGCATGGAAGGAGATTGTCCTAACAGATTAAAAACTAGTTGTTTGTATGGTCACTTCCATTTTTATTGCATAGTTTTCTTTTTAATAAGGAACATACAGCCCCATATAAAAGAGTATCTGATACCAACTACATCCTGATTTTAGAAGTTATCTGTAGATGAGTCTGTTTGCCCCAGTTGTTTTTCCTTATAGTATAGAATATTTTTTATTATTAACATAAAAATTTTAGGTGTTTTATTTATTTTGCCTCAAGAATATTCAGACATGTCAGCTTTGGAAGACTGATTTGAGATTACTTTTATTGGTTTCTCTTAAGAAGGACCCATTGCTTCACTGAAACAGCTCTGTTGCATAACTGTCCTGTAGCTAAAAATATTCAGTGGAGTGGTATCAGCATTTGCCAGGGATGTGAACTCAACTCCTTGGCTATTTGTACTCACTCTGAGGCCAGACTCTGTTGAAGTGTGTCTCCAAAGTGATCCTTCAGAGATCACAGTGAGCTTGTTCTAATCAAGTTTGATAGCATAATAGATAGGTTGAGATTATTGATTCAGATTTGATCAGTTAATACTAGGGGTCTTTAAGGATTGTATGTATACTTCTTAAATGTCTTTGGTGCCTAGAATGTTCCTGATCTGTACACAAAAACTGTGTAGTGAATTTTACTCCACTTAGCCAGGAAGGTTGTCATAGTTGGCTGAATGCTGGTCAGGATTAGTATTCCTTGATTGCCTGATTTGTCACATAAAAGAAAAAAAATGAACAATTTTCTCTTACAGCTTGGGTGTACTGGTTACAAATAATTTATTGAGACTAAAAATAGTTAAATTAGGAGGGACATCTGCTATGTCTTCAGAGACTTGGGCCTGACAATTATCTGGCACTAGACAGGACACCAAGTACTGGTTAATATCCTGTTCACGCCACTGTGGAGCTGAGATTGTATTTCTTAGGATATTCTTTTTCTGGAGCAAAATGTCTAGAAATTAAATTTATTGAGTGTTGACTGTGTGGTAAAGACTGTTGTGTCGTTGCTTATGCTTTTAAAAAAATTATGTGTCTGTTGTGAGTATATGCTTTGTATGTGCCAGTGTCCGCAGAAGACAGAAGAGAGAGGGTGTTATGTCCCCTGAAACTGGGGTCACAGGCTCTTGTGAGTGGCCATGTGGGTTCTGGGAGCAGAACTTTGGGTTCTCTGCAAGAGCAACAAGTGCTATAAAATGTTGAGACATCTATCTGGATCCCATCGTAACGTTTTTAATTCATGCAGTATTTAGCAGATATTTTGTTCGTTCAGCATAGTACATAGTACTCTTATCACACTCTTCTAGGTTTCTGTAAGATCCTACTTTTGTAGAAGAACGTGCCATGGTGTAAGGTGCTTGATGGAATCAATTTATAGTTTCAAAGAGCTGTTGTGTAAAATGCAGTGCCAATGCGCTAGAGGTATCTCCCTGTAGATCTTAGTAGGATCAGTTTTAAAAATACCAATACATTTTTCCATAAAGGTCACAGTTTTTACCTCAGACCCTTACAAGTCCTTTTGTTATAATTACTTGTAATAATGTCACTTTAGAAGGGAGGACAGCTGCTCATTGGGAGCTTTGAGTCGTCCTCTGGCATAGAGTGCAGAGGGCAAGGTCAGGACCTGAGACTGAGCATCCACCAGGAGAGTGTCTTTGATCCTACACTGGACATTTCCCTTATGCTCCTCAAAGGGAAAGCTGCTATGTCTTCAAAAACAAGGTAGAGAATACATGGTGGCACTGTTTGTTCCTAGGAAATCTGTACTCGGGTTTCTGTCTATAGAGAATATCTCTAGCATGAGAGATTCTCTGTATACAGAAGACTATAAGAGACTAGGAACAGTGGTTGTCTCTGCAAAAGGAATTAGGACGAGGCAGGGTGAGAGGGAGCTTCTCTTCCTCCACATCTTTTTCCTCGTTGTGATTTTGTACCATGTACGTGCATTCAAACCGTAAGTATGAAAAGCACAAACATTGCCTGCTTTCACCCTAGGTCTGTCCTGATCTTACTTCCGTTTGTTCTGATCAGAAAGGGGCACTGTTATGAGCTACATATGGAGTTTATCCTTGAAATGTTTACCAGAGAATGGATTCAAAACCCAGTTCTGTATTTTAAGCAGTAGTACCCTCTCTGATTTGTTAGAGTAAATTGTGTGGTGGTGACAAGATGTTAGTGGGATCAGAGTAGTTCTGACAGCAATTAATTTAAAAGTTTCCTCACTCTTCATTTTCTCTGCTAGAGATACAGCATTGTTTGACATCTGTTGTTTAAGAAGTCCAGCATCACCCACCCTTCATTGAAGTCCCACCCTGAAGCTGGGGCTGCTGCTGAGACTTCAGTTTCAGACACTGGTGATAACCTAGGCTTAGGTGTTCTGTGTTCCTGGCATCAGTGAAATGGCATCAAATAGCTCAGATCAGTGAGATGCAGAGAAGCTTTGAACAGCCTGTCAAGCGGGGTTTGGGGGGCGGGGGGAGAGAGCTTGTTCATTTCCACTGGACTTGAAAGAAAAGAGAGTGTGAAATTTGGAGTAGCTGTCATCCATATGCTAGCACCAGGAGCCCAAGAAGAGGCCAATAGAGATTTTGGAGCATGCACAACTGATGTCTGGTGACCTTGGTTGGACCCGGCTCGAGCTCTAGCTGATGTTTTCCTGTTCCTGGCCTCAGATGAACTCCTCGCTGTAGGCTAAATGCACTTCTGGCTTCAGTTTCTCATTGTACCTTAGAAATACAACTTGCAGTTGATGCAGATAATGCCATTTAAATTGTAGGATTATTAGCTGGTGAAATGTGATCTGTACAGCACATCATGTTGGTGCCTAAAAAGCAAATAACATAGGAGACCATAGGAAGGTGTCTTGCTCTTTAGCTTGCAAAGCCATGTATGTTGAAAGCCCCTTTGCCATGTAACTGTCAAGAATTACTCAGGTAAGGTTCCAGAACAGAGAGAAGCAGCCTGTTGAGCATTCTTCTGGACGAGATTTGAGTTTCCTGTTTTCTGATTTTTTAAAGACACAATCCACTTTAAGCTGTGTGTAGTGGCACAAACCTGACATCCTAAGTGCCTGGTGGTCTGAGGCAAGAGAATTGTCAGTTGAAGGCCAACCTAGGCTACATAGTAAGACCTTATCTCAAAAAAAAAATACTAATAAGTAAACAAATCCACTCTGCTATCTTTAAGACAAAAAGGAAGCTGTCTGATAACTGGAACAGAACTTAGAAGCAACAAAACCCTTGACAGTAGCAGGAGGTAGGACTGGCAGGTGGTGGACGTCAGCACTGTGTGCGCAGATTTGGCTTCTTAGGTCCTCTGAAGCAGGGAGGCAGGAGCACAGCCGCAGCACTGTAGAGATGGGATGACTTAACGCTCTCTGAGCTGTTAGCATCAAACTGCAGGACCCACTGGGTCACGTAACGCAGAAGTGCCTTAACTGCTTGCCTGACATCTTGACACGTTTCCTAATAGTGAGTGTGGCTTACTTCTTAAAGATTAGGTCTAAATAAAAATCAATTTCGTTTTAAGAGTTTGAGTAGTATGAAGTAACTGGAAAGGACCTGGTGTGCTTCAAGAGTAGAGAACCTGGCTGGAGAGATGGCCCTCCTTCCCAGTTACCTACATGGTGACACACAACACTAGTCCCAGTGAATCCAGTGCTGACCTACATAAGTACAAGGCACACACACATGGGGCGGCGACTACAAAACACACATGCACATGGAAATTTAAAAAGATAATAGAGAATTATTGTTCTTAGTAAAAATGAGCTCAGCGGTGACAAATGTTCTGTACATTCTAGATAATCTAAACTTTAAAATAAATCTTCCGAGGCATGTGGAGCTTATGGTCCCATAATATTTTTTTTCCTTTTCCTTTCATTATTATCTCACACTGTTCTAAAGTATTGTCTTTTTATTATCAGCAAGTAGACTTTGAAATACTTGTTTTTACTTTAGTTGCTTGCTTACTTCCATATTATGAAAAGGCATACATTGTACTACTTAGAAAAGGTTGAAGTAAATATATAAAGGATGAGGAAATCAGGCCGATAAATTGGATTTTTTTTTTTGCAGGATTATGGAAATTATTGGTAGAATTTTCTGTTTGGCATAATGTGATCAAGTCGACCCTGTTTAGTTAAAAAGAACTTGAAAGCATATTATGTGTAAACAGGTGGTAGAAGATCTGTAAATAAATGTTGAAGAAAAGCATGAACTAGAAAGCAGGTCTGCTAACAGTGATAGTCACAGGTTGATTGCAGCAACAATTGATTGCTTGTTATGCCACTGTGCTCGGTTGTTTGCTGACTGATGGTGTGTTTCCTGTGCTTTTGAATGTCCACACAACCCTCTGAGGCAGGGGGTATGCTTTATCAGGAAACCTAGGAGGCTTTTCACTTCCTGCCCTGCTTCCTGTGAGATACTGCTTAGAGGAGTCATGAGAGGGCAAGGGGACCACAAGTAGAGCATGCGTGGTTCCTCACTTGAGTGGGCTTTATCACCCCAGGCAGCTCTGCACACGGACCAGGCTTTGAAAATGGTGTTTATACATTTAATGGTTATGGGGCATGTCTCTGCATAGGCATTTTGTCTTAATGGTAGTAATGCTTTTCAAAGAAGGGACATTTGACTAAACTGGTAATGAAAAAGTTGGTGCTGTGTAGCCTTTGCTTGAGTTGTCCTTTCTTTCCAGTCATGCAGACATTTCCTCAGGACTTACCGTTACTCTCATCTGTGAGGGTTTGTTGTTGGTATGTTAAACAGGTGTTTTATCAAGGCGCTACTGTGTGCTAGCAGCTGGAAACATGATGTAGGCCTCCCTCCCTCCCTCCCTCCCTCCCTCTTTCTTTTTTTCTTTTTAAAATTAGATTTAGTGTTCTGCACCTTTTGAGACTAGATAGACTCCATAGAGGCAGGAACATTGGCAGACCTTGCTGGACTTGCAGGTTATGTGTGTGAGAAATGTTGTTTTCTTTTGTTTAGAAAGATACTTGCTTCACTTCAGGAGTAGAGTCAGATGTCCAGGTTGACATAACCGAGATTGCACAGACTATTGCTTTAATGGGGCTGCGAGGATTCTATCACTAACAGCAAGATGGGTCTGCCTGGATGCAGTGCTGATGAGAAGTAAAGGATGATTTTTTTTTCTAGGACTGAATTATCAATGTGATGGATTGCAAATGCTGGTAGTATTTTGTTACTTATGCTGATTTTCCAAGAACAAAAGCAGTTTGGGCAGAAGTATAAAATTTAAAGAAGATAATCTCTTGACTTGTCCTTTCAGGGTCAGTTCTCCATTTTATATTCCATCATGAGAGTTCAGGGGGAGACTGCTTCTGATGGAGGGGCACGGGAAGGGCACAGAGGGGTATGGTAGCCCCGCGCTGACTCAGGCAGCACGGCCTATCACTGCAGTTGCCACTGTTCAGAAACTCGTTTACGCTCTAATGCTTTGAAGGTAAAGTTGCGTATAGAAGCATTTCCCCCTTTCCCCTGGTCGTGAGAACAGGAATACCAGGGACAGGTGCTGCGCCAGCTAGTGTTATACAACCTCTCATGGTTTTAGCCTTTCAACTGTGAATGCATTCATGAGCACTTCTGTCCGGGACTCATACAGTTTTGTTTTAAAACAGATCTTAAATGTGACATTTTCTCAAAGTAGCTTATTAAAGACAGGTTTTTTGACAATTTTCATATTTTCAGGGTGATTTTTCTCTGACCCTGTGGCCTTGCTATGCTTATTAATAAATAAGCTAAGTGCTAAACCATTCAGGTTCTCAGCTACAATTAAGCAAAATTAAATGGAATCTTAAAATTTTTATTTCCTATCTTCCTCCTTCCCTTTGACAGAGCCTCTCATGATGCCCAGGGTGGCCTTGAACTTCTGGCCCCTAGTAACTGAGATAATAGGTTTTCGACACTGTATACAGCTTTAAACTGTATATAGTTTAATATATTTAATTTAATATATAAATATAAATATAATATAAATAATTTAATTTAATATATAAATGTGGGGACATGGTAAGATCTCCACAGGCTCATGCTAAAGGAACTGAAAGAGAAGAAAAGACAGATGTAACAACTGATAACATACTGTCAGGACAGAGATAAAGGAGGCTGTGACTTGATGGAAATAAAGATGCTGGAGAGTACTGACGATTCACCAGCTCCGGGTAGAGTTCCAATAAGGAATAAGGAATGGTAGAGGTGAGAAGCTGCACGGAGCCGGGTGGTACTGGCATGAACTTTTAATCTCTGCACTTGGGAGGCAGAGAAGGTAGAACTCTGAATTCAAGGCCATCCTGGCCTACAGAGCAAGGACGGCCAGAGCTATACAGAGAAACTGTTTCGAAAAACCAACCAAACAAGCCAAATACCCAGAAGGAAAACAGCATGGGATTTCAGGAAGGTGAGAACCCTGGCTAGCCCCGACTAGTTACTCCTCATTTCTGTGCGCATCCCTCCTGCCTGACTCCACGGCTGCCTTAGTGACCACTGCTGCATAGCATGCCATCACAGAGCAGACTGATGGGAACGGCAGACCGCACTACCGTCAGGATCTCAGGAGCAGACTAATGAGCAGTCCTAGGCGGCCTCCTGGGAATCAGGATGGTTGGATGGTGCTTGGTCATCCTGAAGGCTTTTTGCCCTGGTGTTGGCCTCTTCAAGCCTCCATGCCTCCCTGTGTGTGGTCTAATTCCTTGGACTCAGCATAGCTGGACTCTTCGCCTGACACTAAGGGAAAGATTAATAGGAACAGAACTGGCTGTGCGTCTGCGCGCGTGCGTGCGTGTGTGCGTGCGTGTGTGTGTGTGTGTGTGTGTGTGTGTGTGTGTGAGCGCGTGCGTGTGTGTGTGTGAGCGCGTGCGTGTGTGCGTGTGTGTGTGTGAGCGCGTGCGTGTGTGCGCGTGTGTGTGTGTGTGTGTGTGCGTGTGTGAGCGCGTGTGTGTGCGTGTGTGTGAGAGCGCGTGTGTGAGCGCGTGTGTGCGCGTGTGTGTGTGTGTGTGTGTGTGTGTGTGTGTGAGAGCGTGTGTGTGTGTGTGTCTTTCTGTGTATTATTTCCTCTTGCTCTCTACCTTAGATTTTTTTAAAGAATTATAGACCTGAAAATTATTACTATATGATGCTTATAATGTATCTGTATCTGTGTGCAGGCATACATGTGCCATGGAACACATTTAGTCAGAAGATAACTTTTGGGAGTCAGTTTTACTATAGTTCCTGGGGATCAAACTCAGGTCTTCAGGCTCATAACAAATGCTTTTACCCACAGACCATCTTCCTAGCATTTCATGGTTTTGTCCTTACTTTTTCTTTTTAGAATTTTGTGAGTATAAGTGTTTTGTCTGCATGTATGTACATATATATGTATATATGTGTACCATGTGTGTGCCTAGTGCCCACAAAGGCCAGAGGAGGGTGTCAGATCCCCTGGAACTGGAGTTACAAGCAGGTGTGAGTCACCATACAAGTCCTAGAAAGCAAACTTAAATCTTCTGTAGGAGAGCAGAAACTGCTCTTAACTGCTGGACCATCTCTCCAGCTCTGTTTTCTGAGGATATTCTGTATGCTAGAATTTTTTTATATTGTCTTGTGACACACATTTAAATTTTGTAACTGTTATTATTAGTGTTTTGTAGTTTAAAGTAACTATTTCAAAGCTTAGTTCTTAAAACAGCTGTTCAGCTTAAAATTTTATTCATCAGTTGCTGACCTGGGCTAAAGTAGGCTGTTGTGGTCTTAAGAGACTCAGTCATGTGTCTCTCTGGTCAGCTGCCAACCAGCTCTGAGATTGGCAGGCTGTCAGTTGGAATGCCTGGGGCAGACAAGCCATATGCCTCTTCAGTCAGCAGGCTAGCCTGGGCTTGTTTTCATGGTCAGGAAACATATGGCAGAAGGTGGCCAAGGAAGGAGGCGATAGGAAGGGAGAGCAGAAACAGGAAGGATGACTGGGCCTGTCCTGGAGCTGGCATGTTGTCTTTTCTGCACTTTGTGTTGGTTGGGGCTCCAGGACCAGCCCAAAGTCAAGGGCAGAGACACAGTCCATGTTTCTGAATTGGTAAGGCTACAGAGTCACATCCTAAGGTATGAGACGAGTTATACACAGATGGATGGATGGACGGACAGACAGGCAGGCAGTGTCACCTCGCCGTTCTGACTGGCCTGGAACTTAGCATATAGACCAGCCTCCCTACCCACCATACCCACCAGTTGAGGATACATAAACTGATACAGGCTTCAAGCTCATTCAGACTTACAAAGAAGAAATTATTATAGCAGTTATCTCCAAGAATTAATGATGGTTTCATGTATAAAAATTATCCGTTAAGATGAGGGAACTACCTTTGAGTTTCTGGAAAGATAAGTTCACTTGGGAATGTTTAGTTAGATGTGATGATGGATTTCCAAGTCAAAATGAGCTTGTGTCTGATGAAAGTTTGGAAAAGTCAGGGCTTGTTTTAGTTTCATTCCATGACCATGATAAAATAGTTCGACACTAAGCAGCTCAGGGGTTGCTCCAGCTCACAAGTTGCAGTCTATCATTGAGGGAAGTCAGGACAGGAGCACAAGCAGAAGGCATGGATACTGCTTAGGTAGCTTTTTCATAGGCCCTCCCACCTGACCAGGGAATGCTGCTGCCCACAGCAGGGCTGGGCCCTGCCACAGCAGTTAGCAATCAAGGCAGTTCTCCACAGACATGCCTGTGGGTCAGCCTGATCCAGACAGGGCTTTAGTAGAGATTCTTTTCTCTAGGCTGTGTTGAGTTGACAGTTAAAACTACTAGGATAGGGCTCAAGATAGAGATTTGTGGAATCTTCCTCCTAGGGATGATGGGTATACCCAGGACAATGTGTGCTTTTAGAGGGGGCATAAGTCTATGAGTACAAGAGGTAGCCTGGCCTGGGTCAGAGAGGCCAGGAGGCTGCTGGGATTACCTAGGGAGACGCATGCTAGCGGCAAAGGGGACTGGTTTTTGCATATGTTGTGGACATAGACTGTCGGGATTGACCAGTGTGGTAGAGGGAACTCAGAGCTTCCTGGCCTGATAAACTGGAAGACTAGAGTTGCCTTCAGCTCAGTCAGATCATTGAACCTTTTGCGTTAGTGTTGGATTCTGTGGGGGTGTGGTGGGAGTGGTAGTTCCTTACCATCACTCTTTGTGGTAAAGGTAGAGTACCAAAGTTGGTCTTCTCAGCAGAACCTGTGGCTGAAGTTGCCACAAAAGGCTGGGAATTTTTATATACAAAAACCCTGCCCAAACCAGGCAGGGCCTTGAGATTCCAAAGACACTTGAATGCTGACGATCGTAATCCCTAGTGCCTGCTGCCCTCTCCATTGCTGTAGTGAGAAGGGACTCTGCCTGACAATGTCCATCAGTGCTCAGAGTGTCATGCTTCTTTTTTTGCTTTAAAATATCTATTTTTATTTATTTTATTATTTATATTACTTTATTTTGTATAAAATATTTATTTTTATTTTATGTGTATAGGTTTTCGCCTATATGTACGTTTGTACATCACATGCCTACAGTGCCATGGGAAGACAAGAGAGGCCATTAGATGCTCTGGAACCAGAGTTCCAAGGCAATTGTTAACTGCTATGTGGGTGCTGGGAATGGAACTCAGGCCCTCTGTTCTTAACTGCTGAGCCATTTCTCTAACCTCAGGATATGGAGTGTCTCTGAGGCTTTACAGTATTTGACTCAGGGCTGGGGTGGGAGAAATGTTTTGTTTGCTTAGCAACATGTTTTTATACCCTTTAGTATTTTCGATGATAACCCCAACAAGTTTATCACTTCCTGGGAATGTTCAAGGCTCCAAGTTGCATTCAAGCTCATAGGAAAGTCTTGCTTCTAGTATCAAAAGCAGGCTAGGTTCTCTGGGAGAGGAAAGTTCAGTGGGGTTGAAATATAGGTTACAATGTTTAGTTCAGCCTTCCAGAGCTGTGCTTTGAACTTGCAAAGTCTGGAGGTGCTGGTCAGACCTCCTTGTAGAGACTGAATATGGCCGTTTTAGAAAGGAGTCAAGGTTCAGCTTACAGCAGAAAACCAGTAGTCATCTGTGTGTAGCTGAATTAAAAATTCAGTAGACTTGATATAGCCACTGAGGGGTGCTCTAATAGATGGCCACAATGTGAATAGGGTGAAGCCAGCAAGAATAGCGGGTGAGAAATCCTAGGGCTACTTAAAAGGAAATTGAAAGAATGACATGCTAAAAATCTAAGTCAGGAGAACAAGGAACTAAAAGCACAGAGGAAAAAGACCAGTTCCACCCGCCCCTGTCAAGGAAGGGTACTCCTTAGACATTTTTATTAGTGTAGGATATTGTACAAGATAATAAGGTACCTAAAAGTACTTATTACTATCTAGCATTTTAATAAAGTGAAACCTGAGGGAGAAAATGTCTTCCAGCTAGCAGAAGGATTTAAAGGTAAAAATGACAAGCCTTTTGTGTCCCATACTTGTGAGATCTTGTTGCCAGTTTTTAATTTTAGTTTGCATTACATGTTAAAATGAGGATCAGCTGAGATTTGAGATTACTCTGAGGTCCTTGCCATAGGTTCAGCAGAACTTATTGACAACCTCTCACCAGTATCCAGGCTACACATAGTTCCTTTACTTGGGTATTCATTGGTAGGGTAAGAGTTAGGACAGTATTACATGAAACAAATCCTTCTTAGTCCTCATGGCCTCTGTGTTTAGCATCTGTGCTTCCTTCCTGTGGATTGCTTGGGCCTATCAAACAGCTCTCAAGCAGAAGAAAGCGCCTGCAGAAACCTGACATGTGTGCAGTTGCACTTAGGGCAGACAGTGTCGTAAGAGCCACTAATAGAACACTTTCCAGGTAACGAGAACCCACGCTCCCTGCTAGGCTCTAGGACGGAGAGATCTGCTGTCTGTGTGTGGAAAGCAACAGACAGACATGCATGAGCTGAGCTGTCACATTGCCCTGGCCATGCAGAGGGCCCAGTACGATCTTGTGATTCATTTAAACGTTTATGTCTGATTTGTGGTAACTTGGGAGAAACGATTACAGACAAGAAAATAAGATAAACAACTTTTCCTTGGCAGAAAGTAGGGTTTTTCGTTTGCTCTTATTTTTGTTGTTGTGTTGTTTTTGACATAGCACCATAATTTTATCTGAGACTGTCCTTGAAAACTTAATACTTGGGGATTAGAAGGCGTGTGAAAGACCTTCTCTATGGCAGGAACTAACATAGCACACAGCATGCCAGCACCTGCGACATAGCATTAGCGGAGGCCTGGACCACTTTTGAACAGGCTTTGGGATCCTCTTGGCAACTTAGTGGAAAATTTTTCATTTTCAAAGATTTAATATTTTAAATATGTGAATAATTGGGTGCTGGAGAGATGGCTCAGAGCTTAAGAGCACTGACTGCTCTTCCAGAGGTCCTGAGTTAATTCCCAGCAACCACATGGTGGCTCACAACCATCTGTAATGGGATCCGATGCCCTCTTATGGTGTGTCTGAAGATACCTACAATGCAAATACTTTTTTAAAATGTGAATAATTGGTGATAGATTTGTATTCAAACACGAGGTTTTGTTTTTTTGTTTTCTCATGTATGGAGTTGCTTATTAGAGTTTGAGAGACTGAATTTTTGACTTGCTATGTGGATAGAATCCTTTTCCTACTGTAAAAAGAGCAATTCAGGTGTCCTTAATAAGAGCAGTAGTAAGACTTCACTCATCTTTCTAAAAGCTCAGATCGGAGCAGGCTGGAGAGGTGGCTCAGTGTCATGAGTGCTTGCTGCCCTTGTAGTGGACCCATGCTTGGGTCCCAGCATCTATGTGGCTGTTCACAGCCAAGCTCTGAGAATCCCATGCCCTCTGGGACTCATGGGCATCGAAACATGGTGCACATAAATTCATGCCAGTCTATGTGAACAAATAAAAATAGCAAATCTTTTTTTAAAAAAATAAACTGCCGGGCAGTGGTGGTGCATGCCTTTAATCCCAGCACTTGGGAGGCAGAGGCAGGTGGATTTCTGAGTTCGAGGACAGCCAGGGCTACACAGAGAAACCCTGTCTCAAAAAAAACAAAAAACAAACAAAAAAAAACCCACCTTACATCGAATGCTTTCTAATGAAATTTTGGAACGAGTTGATCGTTAACCTGTCTGTTTGGGTTTGGCACCCTCATTGTTAGCACATAAAGCTCATTCACAACATGAACTCCTTTCTCCCCTGAGGAGGAAGCTCCACCCAGCCAGGGGGTATGAAGCATTCATTTTTATTTTTGGTATCTGTCCTAAAAGAGAAGCAGGAGCATGGAGTGGAGGTGGGAGCGTCACTCTGACTGGACACTTAGGTGCACCACCATTGCCATATTCCTTAGACAATTCCAAGGATTCATTGTGGTCTTTAGTGTGAAACCTAAACAGGGTTTTATCAATTGGTCTGACTGGGTGGCTGTTGTGTGATCAGGAGACCCTTGTGTGTGTGTTTAGTTTTGGGGTCTCTATAGAGTCCGTGTGCTTGCTGATATTTTGGGCCTCTAGAAGAGCTGACAGGACGTTGGTTTCAGTGACTCATGAGGCCACGAGGATTCATTCTCAGTTTGAGTTGTGAAGATAACTTTCTAGCATTGTAGACATCCCTGTGATCTTTCCTCTTCACTGTCCATTCGCTAGGCAGTACAGAGGGTGGCAAAGCAGAAGACCTTAGGTGACCACTCTCTTGCTGGTTTTACTTTGGTGAAATTACCTTAAATTCATGAGCCAGGTTCTCAGCTCTGAAGTGATAGTAATAGATCATTCTCCCACAGACATATAGTAAGAGTAAAACTTTAAATACTGTGATGGTAGGGAAGCCACTTAGGAAACCTGGACAAATGTCACTTCCCACATCATCACTGATAATTCATTACTAGACCACAAGACTTAGGGATCATTAACTCTGACATTTATGAGATGTCTTTACACCAAAGGGTGACTAGTTAATTAGGAAAGTATCTTTTTCACATAAATGAGTCAAAGTCTGTAATAAATCTATTAATCTTAGGAAGTCAGGAGGGAATGATGCTATGTTCCAAATGCAGTAAGAACTTGGGTTCAGAGGTCAGTGTCATAGCTAGTTTAGTTACAGTGGTTCCCAAGAAGCCGTTTGTGGACTTTGAGGCTCAGATCAGCCCATTTCCCAGTCCCACAGCCAGTAAGATTCAGAACCTGAACCCAAGCCCTGTCTTGTGACTTCAGACCTGGTATGTTGTTTCTCATTGTGCAGCTTACATTGCTCCGAATAGAACCATGTGTTCAATACATACTCCAGCAGGCATCTGACCATGATCATGCCTGTTTTATGGAACCATTGTGAGGGTTACAATGAGTGGTCAAAATGAAAGTGGTTCAGTAACAGTGTCATACCTTTTTTCATTAAAATTATCTTTTAGGTGTAGTTTTGAATTATCTGGTAGTTCTCTAGTTTCAAGGTCATGGATGACAGGAAGGAAATGAAACTTACGAAAGTTAGCAGAAATGTGCTGTTGGTGTCCTAGAGCAGAGAAAACTCATCCATACCTGGGATGAAGATGTTAGGGTCCACATGGACAGAGTAGTGCTCTGATCTGGATGTGAAAGATCTGGGGAGGCAGAAGAATGCTAACAGTGATTGATTGTGAAGAGAAACCAGAGGCTATGTGTTAGTATTCTGCACATCAGCTCTCTGGATTCATGATCTACTTGCCTCAGCCTTCCTCCAGTGGCTGGGAGGATAGTTGCTCAGTGCTATTCCCAGGTAAGAATTTTACTTTTAACATAAAGGGCTTCAAGCCTGTTAAAGGTTTATTTATAAAGATACAGCTCGCTGTCTCCCCCCCCCCCCCCCCCCCCGTACACGGGTACTAGTTGAATCCTTTTTTGCAGACCAGGCATTTGGATTTGTTGACAGGGATCAGCCACGTCTAAGTTGGGCTCAAGTGGCTTTCATTATAACCCTCACTGCACCTGAGCAGTGGCTATTCTGCAGCATTGACCTGAACAGAGCTGTGTTTGAAGACCTCTAGAAAAACACATTCTCGGACTTGGGGGCCTGAGAGGGTAGTTGATTCAGAGGATGGTCAGAAATCGTCAGATCAATGTCTGAAGTATATTCAGTGCAAAGTAATGACAAAGCAAATGAACTACGTGAAACACTTCCCAGCGGTAGATTTAGGACCTCTACGGTTAATGCAGTACCTGCCACAGGCCACTCAGTTACCAGTTGGTTGACCAAAATCAACACTCTGTTGTTTTCTTCTAGAAAGTACAAATTCCTAATATAAGTTGTATTTCTAAGAGATACTTCTAAACCCACGTAACTACCTGTTGTTGTCTTTGTACATCCATCCTTTTTGCCATTTTAATGAAACAAATAACAGACTTAGGGACTTCTGGTGACAGTATGTTAAAGATAAGATGTCTTGAAACCACGCTCAGCGTTCTCTGCTGCACATGCTGTGTGCCATTTACATTCTGCACACCTGCAGTCAGGGCTTCCGGTGTGGGGCCCTCCAGTGAACCTGGGCTATAGATGGCAGCTCACAGACTGGGATCTGGAACAGATTAACACATTGTGGTAGAAGGAGTGTGGCTTCCGGAGTCAACAGCTTCTGGCATGAGGCCCTACACTTCAGGTTAGTACATATTTCACTTTGGGTAAGCTCATCCTTGCGTTATAGCCCAGGCCCCCAGTTCTCCAGTTTTAGCTTCCCTGATGCTGGCTTGTAGAATGTACAAACATACCCAGGAAGGTTCAGAATTCTTTAACTATTCTAAATTTTTATCCCCTCTCTAAAGTAATCTTACCATCAGAAATGATAACATACAGTTCAGCTTATAGCAGAAAAAGCCCCAAACACACCATATAATATCTTGATTGTAAGTATTACAGTAAATTGGCTAAAATATTGCCCCAGCTGCTTTAAGTCTGAGGCTAGAGAGATAGCTCAGTAGTTAAAAGCCAGTCCTAGATGGTGGTGGTGGTGGTGGTTGTTGTTGTTTTATTTTTAAGTTTGACCTGGGCTTGATTCCCAGAACCCATAGGATAGCTTTTGAGTGTCTATAACTCCAGTTCTAGTGTAAGACTCTGACGAGCCTTAACTAATGGGGACCCTCTGAGTGAACCACGTGGAGCCAGGGATCGATGCAAAAGCAAGAGGAATTTAATGTTCCAGTGCACTGGGGTCGTCCTGCCCCCGAAGGAGAGACAGCGACCCTGGGCAGCCCATTCAGCCAGCTTTTATACAGTTTTTGGGGGTAGAATAGAACTACAGCCACTAGGTACAATGTGATTGGCCGAACAGTGTGACTTTTAAACTGATTGGTCCTTAGGGAATGAGGTAGCAAGGAGTTCCCTCATCTGCAGGTTGCCAACTGACCATAACCCCCTGTGGTCTTTCTGAGGAATGTAATCAGCCTCTGCCTTCCGGAGAGGAGGGGTGCCTACCCGCTCTATGACCTTTCTCTTCCAGGTAGGGAGGGGTCTGGTGGAATTCTCCAAAGGTTTTGAGCTGACCTCTTCACTAGGGGATGCAACTCTTCTAGTCTCTACAGGCACCGGGTATACATGTGGTATAGATGCAGGCAAAACACTCATGCACCTAAAAACAATGAAATACAATCTATTGATGGTAAGTTTCATGATTCTCTTTGGGTTGCTGTTAACAAAATACCTGAAGTTAGGTAGGTTATGAGGAAAAGAATTCTGTTAGCTCACAGTTCTGGAGACCTGGGAGCAGTTGTTAGCACCTGCTCAGCTTCTGTTGGGGCTGTTAGGATGGTTCAGTTTTTGATGGAGAAGCACAAAGGGCAAACAGGAAGGGCGGAAACTCAGTGTATAGAAAAGGTGGAGGAGAGGCACTGGAATGGCTTTCTTAACAACAGACTCTCACCATAACCAGCCCAGTACCAGAAGAGAAAGCATTTCCAGTTCCTTTTCAAGACTTCCACAGTGCTCTGTAGCTTCTTTCAGGGTTCCATTTCAACATGGCCTTTGATAGGACCAACCCAAACTAAGAATGGATTGGATCCAACAACATTACAGTAGCAGTTCAGGTAAAAAGGTGCAGTGTGTTTGTCTCTGAGGGCCCTGTACAGTTTCTAAAATGATCTTGGTGTTCCCCTTTAGAGCAGACACCAGCAGTAGAAGAATGGAAGACCCCAGTACCTGCCTGCAGTTTGGTGCTTTGCAGATGGGTTGTTATGGTATTTTATATCAACACCTGGATGGGCTAGGCATTTCTCCTCATGGAGATCAAGACTGTCAGAAAGCCTGAAACAGTGGGTGTCCATAGAGATCTGAGTGTGTTTTGTATTTCTAGGGTTTAGTTTATTTTTTCCATTTTATTTTCTTACCTCAAAACTTTTCTTTGACACATAATACCTAAACAATTTTGCTTAATGGGGATGTTCTGTGGTTTAGATAGATGTTTTTACACTTTTCTTAGTTGTCCTGGGTCTGATTCAAAAAAAAGTTACAGAGAGAAGTGCAGGAAACTGCTAAGGACCATGGGCTCTCTTGTTTTAGACCACCAGACTTCACCACATATGGTACCACCACTGAGTTAAGACTTCAAATAAATTATGAAGTCTTTGTATGCCTTAGTTTTTGTATCACTCAATGTAAGGCAAATTGTAATTCTTATTATTGGAGAGAACCCCTTCATTTAAATGAGAAAATGTGTATAATGCTATTAGTAGAGAATCAAGCTAAGTATTGGCACCCACTGTATGGTAGCTGTGGTTATTATTTGTTGCAGTGGTCCCTGTCACATAACATCCAGAGCCTAGGTCCCTTTGTGTTTGTCCTACTCTCTGCTGACCTCATCCCTTGAGTGATTTAAGCAGTGGATAATGCAGTGACTTTACATAGAACTTAACTGGGCCTGTTCTTTGGGCCAGAGTTCCATCTGAATAACCCCAGTGAGTACTGTGATGAGCAACTTGTGTTTTTATTTCAAGTGCAGTATTTTAAAAAGGCAGAGTGGAGGAAGGGATGTACATGAAATTCATTCATGAATATGAAATCAGTCTTCCAAAAATACAGAAAAGTATAATCTAGCTGTTTCTGATTTATATGTAATTATATAATGATGGCATTTCACACTTTGTTTTGGCTGTTCATCTTGTCTTCACCCTGTGCTGCATTTCCTTCCCTCGCCACTTGTATTCTTCCCTTCCCAGTAGCACCCTTTCTGCTTTCATGGCATGTGGATTCAGTTACCTAGCCCCTGCCTCCTTAAAACCCTTTTCTCTTATGGTCTCTGGCCTAGTTTCATGGCCTGTACCCACACTCAAGCCCACGTAAAAAATTAAAAGCTGGTATTCATACAAGAGAGGACATGCAGTATTTGTCTTTTTTTGTGTAGAAGTTTCTTCGATATAATAATTTGAGATTCATTTTTCCTCTAGCTTTTTAAATTTCCTTTTTCTCTGCAACTGAATGAGGCTTCAGAGTGTGTGCCATGTTTTCATGGTCCATTCCATCTGCTTATCAACATCTAGGCTGATTCCATTTCCTTGCTATTGTGAACAGAGCATCAATTAACATGGAAGCGCAAGTATCTGTGGTAAGGTTTGCAATACTTATATTCTCAGGACCAGTGGTACAGTTGGGTTACGTGGTAGTTATAGTGCTGGTTTCTGAGAAACTGTCACACTGACTTTCATAGGTTCTGCATCCGTTTGTATTCCCACCAGCTGTGAGTGTCCTTCTTTCATGATGTCTTCTCTAGCATTTGCTGCCATTTGTTTTCTGCTTTTAAAAAAATATTACTGTATTTTTTGTTTGTTTATTTACTATGCTTGTAAGCACACATGTACTCCCATGCATGGCATAGTTGGAATGTGGGGTTCAGAGGACAGCTTGCAGAAGTCAGTTTTCTTCTGTATGCATGTCAAGGGTCAAGCTTGGGTCAGCAGGTTTTTCAGTAAGTCCTTTACCAGCTGAGATCTCTTGCTGGCCAATGGTTTTTGCGGTTTAAAAATATATGCATAGTCTATATTCTAAGCCTCTGTTTGAAGTGTAGTTGCAAAGATTTTCTCTGTTCTGAAGTGTTCACTCTGCTGACATTTCTGCTCACCATGCAGAAGCGTTTTACGTTCATGGGCTCCCATATGTCAGTTCTTGGGTTACTTCTGTGTTGTTGGAGTCCTAGACAGATGTTAGTTGTTGTTTTTGTTTTTAAGTTCTGTGAAGAATGTTACTGGAATTTTGATGGGAATTGCATTGAATCTGCTGATTTCTTTTGTTAATATAGCCATTTCCATGATATTAGTTATTTTGTTTTGTGCAGTTCAACTTGCTGTTGTTTCACTTAATAAATTATAGAATTAGATGAATGGGGTGGTGAGCATCACAGGGTTGTTATAAGGCTGTTTTGTTTGTTTGTTTTAAGTTTTTGTTAGAATTGTGTTCTTGCCGGGCGGTGGTGGCGCACGCCTTTAATCCCAGCACTTGGGAGGCAGAGGCAGGCGGATTTCTGAGTTCGAGGCCAGCCTGGTCTACAAAGTGAGTTCCAGGACAGCCAAGGCTACACAGAGAAACCCTGTCTCGAAAAACCAAAAAAAAAAAAAAATTGTGTTCTTTTTAGATTAAAGGAAATATTCCTGAACGTTGGTAATGTGATTGCTCACTGGAGTCATTTCACACGTGCGCATCCCCATTTGGAGGGTACTACTTCGGGAGCCGAGCATTGGCACTAATTGGCACTTCCTTTGCTTTCCCTAGAAGTAATTCTAGTTAGAGAGAGAGAGGCCGCAAGCTTGCACCTCAGCCTAGAATCCAGACATGCGTCCAGACGTCCTGCCCTGTGCTTTTATTCTCACTTTAATAACTTTCAGTAAATATTTGTTGGCTGCCATGCTATAAAATGATAGATTCATCTCATATGAGATGGCCATAGGTTTTTCTTTTTACATACTCAAAGACATGAATTAAAACTGAGCTCACTTTTTTTTTTTCCTAATAGATGAATGCAGCCTTCAGCTAACTCCTTAGCTGGGGGAGGCCTGTGGTGCACAGACTAAATTAATCCTATTCCCTTTAGAAGGGCAGGAAAGCCATAGCTAGGATGCCTAGATGGATGCACAGGGCCTAACTACACAGTCTGGGCAACTGAGATATACCCGCTGACCCTGTCTGGTAACTCCTCAGCACTCTGGTATGCCCTAACATTGCCAAGGAGGCTGGCAGCTGTGCATGGCAGACAGGAAATGAGAGCAGATCAGCCAAGCAAACATCAGCCCTTCTACTTTGCTTTAAACCAAGAAGCAATGCAAAGGCTTCTGCTTCCAATTCTGAGTTATCCACCTACCCAGTTGTGCCAGTTAGAACTTGGGGTGAAGAATCGTGGACCACATCTCAATTCAGAATTCCAGAAGGATGAAACTGAGTTAGAATGCATTATTTACCCAACAGTAGCAACTGTGTTATATCTTTAAAAAATCTTAGGGCTGTAGAGTTGATTCAGCGGTTAAGAGCACTAACTGCTCTTCCAGTCGTCATGAGTTCAATTCCCAGCAACCACATGGTGGCTCACAACCATCTGATTCCCTGTTCTGGTGTGCATGATGACAGAAAAACTCCTGTTTATGCGTGTGTGTGGGTGGGGTGGGGTGTGGATTTTTAAAGAGATAAATCTTTAACATTAGATCATTTTAAATAGGTTTTGTCTCTGCTCTATTGTTTGCGTCATTCTGAGACTGTAGATTATCTCCACAAAGATGTGCTTTCTTGATGGTAACTAAACATGATACACATGGCAGTGGCCACTAGTGGTAAGACATCCATGTTGCAGACGACCTTACAGTAGATGAATGCTCACTGTGCTCGCCTAGGGAGATCATTTAGAACTGACCATTCGTAATATGGTGTTCCTGTTTATCACACTCCATTCCTTGGTAGCCATTCTGAAATGGCTGTGGGCTCCTGGGAGTAAAGCTTGTCAATTGAAGACCAGCTAACAACCCACACATTTTGTACTGCAGTGCTCAGGCTGAATCACTGACGGATCTGAAAGAAGCAAAGAAATCTGGCTTTATTTATTAACTGTTAGGAAATTCTGAATTGTATGCATTCAGATGTCACCTAAAGACTCAAGTTATTAATTTTTTTTTAAAAAAAAATCAAATCAATTTAAAAAAACAAACAAGAGCCTTCCAGGCTGTGCTTGGAGCTGAACCTCTGCCACAGGGCTCCATACCCAAATAGCGCCGGAAGAGAGCTAGCTTCCCAGGGGTGCAAACAGGCCTGTGAGCTTGGGTAAGACCACCACATCTCTTCAAATTCCTGGCCCAAGAGGAACCCTCCCAGAGCCATCAGGACATAGGAACCAAGGATCAGCTGGGGACAGGATCCTTCTGGTTTCTTTCTGTACCCAAGAGCTGACACTGTACTACAGCTTTCCATACCTAAATTCTTCCTGGAAAGAACTGGTCTCCCAGGAGTACTGACACACAGGCTTCTAGGAGAGAGACAAGCCACAGTCAGGGACAGCAAGACCAGCTAACACCAGAGATAACCAGATGGTGAGAGACAAGGGCAAGAACAAAAGCAATAGAAACCAAGGCTACTTGGCATCATCAGAACCAAGTTCTTCCACCACAGTGATCCCTGGTTACCCCAAAACACCGGAAAAGTAAGACTGATTTAAATCACATCTCATGATGATGATAATAGAGGACTTTAAGAAGGACATAACTAACTCCCTTAAAGAAATACAGGACGACACAGGTAAACAGGTAGAAGTCCTTAAAGAGGAAACACAAAAATCCCTTAAAGAATTACAGGAAAACACAAACAGGTGAAAGGAACTGAGCAAAACCATCCAGGATCTAAAAATGGAAATAGAAACAATAAAGAAATCACAAAGGTAGACAACACCTTTAGATAGAAAACCTAGGAAAGAGATCAGGAGTCATAGATGCAAGCACACCAACAGAATACAAGAGCTAGAAGAGAGAATCTCAGGTGCAGAAGGTACCATAGAAAACACTGACAACAGTCAAAGAAAAGGCAAAAGGCAAAAACTCGTAACCCAAAACATCCAGAAAATCCAGTATACAATGAGAAGACTAAACCTAAGTATAATAGGTATAGAAGAGAGTGAAGATTCCCAACTTAAAGGGCCAGTAAATATCTTTGACAAAATTATAGAATAAAACTTCCCTAACCTAAAGAGATACCTATGAATGTACCAGAAGCCTACAGAACTCCAAATAGATTGGACCAGAAAAGAAATTCCTCCTGTCACATAATAATCAAAACACCAAATGCCCAAAACAAAGAATATTAAAAGAAGTAAGGGAAAAAGTCAAGTAACATATAAAGGCAGACCTATCAGAATTACACCAGACTTTTCACCAGAGACTATAAAAGCTAGAAGATCCTGGGCAGATCTCAATATAGACCCTAAGAGAACACAAATGCCAGCCCAGACTACTATACCCAGCAAAACTCTGAATTACCATAGATGGAGAAACCAAGATATTCCATGACAAAACTAAATTTACACAATATCTCTCCACAAATCCAGCTCTACAAAGGATAATAGATGGAAAATGCCAACACAACGAGGGAAAATTACATCCTAGAAAAAGCAAGAAAGTAATCTTTTCCCAACAAACCCAAAAGAAAGTAACCACACAAACATAAAAATAACATCAAAAATAACAGGAAGCAACAATCACTATTCCTTAATATCTCTTCAATTCTTCTATAAAAAGACATAGACTAACAGACTGGATACATAAATAGGACCCAGCATTTTGCTGCGTACAAGAAATGCACCTCAGTGTCAAAGACAAACACTACCTCAGAGTAAAGGGCTGAAACACAATTTTCCAAGCAAACAGTCCCAATAAACAAGTTGGAGTAGCCATTCTAATATTGGATAAAATCAAATTTCAACCAAAAGTCATCAAAAAAGATAAAGGAAGGATACTTCATACTCATCAATGGAAAACTCTACCAAGAAGAACTCTCAATTCTGAATATCTGCTCCAAATGCAAGGGCACCCAGATTCATAAAAGAAACTTTACTAAAGCTCAAAGCACACATTGTACCTCACACAATAATAGTGGAGGACTTCAACACCCCACTCTCATCAGTGGACAGATCAGTGAAACACAAACTAAACAGAGGCAAGCTGGTACAACCACTCTGGAAATCAGTCTGGGAGGTTCCTCAGAAAATTGGGCATAGTACTACCTGAGGACCCAGCTATACCAGTCACGGGCATATACCAGAACATGCTCCAATATATAACAAGGACACATGCTCTACTATGTTCATAACAGCCTTATTTATAATAGCCAGTTGCTAGAAGCAACCCAGATGTTCCTCAGCAGAGGAATGGATACAGAAAATGTGGTATATTTACACAATGGAGTACTACTCAGTCATGAAAAACAATGAATTCATGAAATTTGCAGCCAAATGGATGGAACTAGAAAATATCATCCTGAGTGAGGTAACACAGTCACAAAAGAACACACATGGTATGTACTCACTGATAGTGGATATTAGCTCCAAAGTTTAGAATACCCCAGATTCAATTCACAGACTATATGAAGCCTAAGAAGAAGGAACACCAAAATGTGCATGCTTCGGTGCTTTTTAGAAGGGTGAACAAAATACTCACAGGAGGAAATATGGAAACAAAGTATAGAGCAGAGACTGAAGGAAAGGCCATCCAGTGCCTGCCCCACTTGGGGATCCATCCCATATACAGCCACCAGACTTGGACACTATTGTGGATGCCAGGAAATGCTTGCTGATGGAAAACTGATAGACATCAGTGGGAAGAGAGGCCCTTGGGCCTGAGGGTGTTAAATGCCCCAATGTAGGGTAATGCCAGGGTGGGAGGATGGGAGTGGGTGGGTGGGAGATCACCCTCATGGAGGAGGGGGAATGGTATAGGGGATTTCTGAAGGGAAGACCTGGAAAGGGGAAAACATTTGAAATGTAAATAATGAATATATCCAAGAAAAAATAAAATAAAATGATACGCTGTTTTGTTTTCTTTTTAAACTAGATTTACATAAGCAAATCTTACTTTGTTGTTCTCTTATCCATACCTGTGATGGTCCCCTCCTCATATCTGTTTGATAAACCAACTCTTTGGAGCTAAAGATGCCTTAATTTCTCTCTTTGGCATTTAACAGTGTTTGGTTCATCTTAAACATACAGACAGTATTTATTGTTGTTAAAATGCCTTTGGGAGTTTGAAATGATTTTTAATACTTTTAAAGTTCAAAGATATAATTTAATAATGATTAAAGCTTGCAATTACATATATTTTAGAATATACTAAAAATAGCTGGTCATTTTGAAGATGTTCTCAGCATCACAGATCCTGCATAATGGTCAGGGCATATTCTGGCAGTAAAGAACAGGCAGAGCTGGCCAGAGCAAGTCTCAGCCCAGGCTGGTGGGGCTGCATCCTTGGGAGTTGATGGTAAGCCATCAAGTGGGTTAGCTTAAAGGTTGCCAGCGTTCAAAAGATGACAGTGTGATGGCTTCCTTTGTTTTTATTTGTGAGGGAAAGATGCTATAATACTCTCTTCCTCTTAAAAATGTCTGAGGTAAATAAACTATGCTCTGCTCAAGGCACAGTAAGTCAGACTATTCTTTGGGGCCCCTTAATTTTTTGTGCCCTGAAAACGCATATAAAGACCTCCAGATCAGGTGTACCCACTGCATAGTGTTGAGAAGTTATGTGGCTTGTGTGTTGTTGCTCTCTAAGGAAGCATTGCAGCTGGGCATGAAGCGGGTCTGGCATTGGAGGACGTTCACTAGCCCTTGGGTTTACTTCTCCTGCAGAACCTAGGTTAGAACCTGGGAAACCTTTACAGTATAGTGAGTTTGTTAGACAGAGTGCTGGGGAGAAAGAAGAGCTCTTGTCTTTACTGGAGTGACCTTGTCCTCCACTGATATATGACACCTCTGATGATCCGTGTGTCTGGAGTAATCTAGGTTCCAAGCTTAACTGCGAACACATTGAGCCTGGTGGGCGTGATCTGTAGCTTCCACCCGAATATCAGGCACGTAGCCTGAGTGTAATAGTGATGCTGAGTTCATCCCAGTCTCCAGGATAAGGCAGGCAGGGGAGTCTCCGGGCACACTCACTGTGCTGAACCTTGAGGTACTGGTTTCATGGCTCAGATTCTTGAGATCAGCTAGGCTGCTGCATAGGTGTTCTGACACTTTTAATTGGGGCTCCCGGACTTGCCAAGAGGTTAGTACACAGACTCACAAATTACCAGCAGACTTCCTCCCTTTTTAAAAGAATTTATTTTTGTGTGTTTATGATGAGGAGGGCACATGTGCTACCCCACGTGTGTGTGAAGTTAGAGGGCAGATTTGGATAGTTGGTTCTCTCTATATCCCCTTTACTCGGGTTGCAGGGATCAAACTTCTGTTGCCAGGCTCGAAGTAAGCATCTTTACCCACTCAGCCATCTTGCTGTCCCCAGACTTTCTACCTTTTTAGATTAAAAAAAGTATTTATAATTGAGAAAGACGAAAGTAATTTTGCTAGATCTAGAAAACAATTAAGTTTTTTTTATTTAAAAATTAGTAGTGTGTTAATTTTATAAAAGGAATTAAGGTTCCATACTCATAAAATTAGAAACGGTTTTATTGCCATGAAGAGTCACCATGATCAAGGCAATCATTATAAAAAAAAGTGTTGGAGTCTTCCCTTCCGGCCGCCATCTGCAGCAGGGAACCAGGCAGCTCCAAAGCCTTCTGTGCTTAGCCTGCCAGGAGAGAGTGATCTTCCAGCAGTGATTTCACTTCTGAGTGCGGAGGTGAGATCTCCACCTTCTCTCTGGAGGGGAACAGCTAGGAGCACACAGGGCATACGATCAGTGGAGCTGCTGGGACAGTAGTCTTCCCTTCCAGTCGCCATTTGCAGCAGGGAACCAGACAGGCCAACAGCCTTCTGTGCACAGACCCTGCCAGAAGAGAGTTGGTCTCCCAGGAGTACAGACACAGGCTTACAGGCCCATAGGAGGGAACAAGCTCCAGCAAGACCAACTAACACCAGAGATAACCAGATGGCGAAAGGCAAGTGCAAGAACCCTACCAACAGAAACCAAGGCTTCTTGGCAACATCAGAGCCCAGTTCTCCCACCACAGCAAGTCCCGGATACTCCAACACACTGTAAAAGCAAGAGTTGGATTTAAAATCTCATCTCACGATGCTGTTAGAGGACATCAAGAAGGACATAAATAACTCCCTTAGAGAAATACAGGAGAACCTGGGTCAAAAGGTAAAAGCCCTTAAAGAGGAAACACAAAAATCCCTGAAAGAAATACAGGAGAGCATGGGTGAACAGGTAGAGGCCCTTAAAGAGGAAACACAAAAATCCCTTAAAGAATTATGGGAAAACACAAACAAGTGAAGGAACTGAACAAAACCATCTAGGATCTAAAAATGAAAGTAGAAACAATAAAGAAATCATAAAGTGAGACACATCTCTGGAGATAGAAAATCTTGGAAAGAATTCAGGAGTCATAGATGCAAGCATCAACAACAGAATACAAGAGATAGAAGAAAGAATCTCAGGTGTTTAAGATAACCATAGAAAACATTGACTCAGCAGTCAAAGAAAATGCAAAATGCAAAAAGCTCCTGAGCCAAAACATCCAGGAAATCCAGGACACAATGAGAAGACCAAACTTAAGGATTATAGGTATAGAAGAGAGCGAAGATTTCCAACTTTAAGGGCCAGTAAATATCTTCAACAAAACTATAGAAGAAAACTTCGCTAACCTAAAGAAAGAGATGTCTCTGAACATACAAGAAGCCTACAGAACTCCAAACAGACTGGACCAGACCAGAAAGTCGTCCCGGCACATAATAATCAAAATACCAAATGCACTAAACAAAGAAAGAATATTAAAAACAGTAAGGGTAAAAGGTCAAGTAACTTATAAAGGCAGACCTATCAGAATTACACCGGACTTCTCACCTGAGACAATGAAAGCAAGAAGATCCTGGACAGATCTCATACAGACCCTACGAGGACACAAATGACAGTCCAAACTACAATACCCAGCAAAACTCTCAATTACCATAGATGGAGAAACCAAGATATTCCATGATAAAACCAAATTTACACAATATCTTTCCACAAATCCAGCCCTACAAAGGATAATAGATGGAAAACGCCAACACAAGGAGGGAAACTACACCCTAGAAAAAGCAAGAAAGTAATCTTTTTCCAACAAACCCAAAAGAAAGTAACCACACAAACATAAAAATAACATCAAAAATAACAGGAAGCAGCAATCACTATTCCTTAATATCTTATAACATCAATGGACTCAATTCCCCAACAGAAAACATAGTCTAACAGAAATATTTTTCATGTAAATATCCAGTTTTATCAGAAAATGTTTGTGATTCCTCTTTCAATCAATTTAGTAATGTTTTTTATGTCTACCATTTTAACTGTATTAGTTTCCATGATAATCTTTAATTTTAACATTTTTTCTATGTATTTCTTGAATTTTATCAGAAATGTTTTCCTTTTAAATCTTCAGTTTTATCAGACAATGTCTATAATTTTACTTTCAATCAACTTAGGAATATTTTTATACCTACCATTTAATCTGTATAATTTTCCATGAAATAGTCAGTTTTAACGTGTTTTTCTATATATTTCTTGAATTTTATCAGAAATATTTTCCTTGTAGGTCTTGAGTTTTATCAGAAAATGGATATAATTCCACTTTCAATCAACTTAGGAATATTTTTATGCCTACCATTTTATCTGCATAATTTTTCCACAAAATAGTCAATCTTAATGTGTTTTTCTATATATTTCTTCAATTTTATCAGAGATATTTTCCAGGTAAATCTTTAGTTTTATCAGATGTTTATAATTCCACTTTCAATCAACTTAGAAATATTTTTATGCCTACCATTTTATCTGTATAATTTTCCATGATAATCTTCAATTTTAATGTTTTTCTATATATTTTTCAATTTTATCAGAAAATTTTTATAGTTCTACTTTAAATCAACTTAGGAATATTTTTATTCCTACCATCTTATCTATATAATTTTCCATGAAATAGTCAATTTTAACGTGTTTTTCTATATATTTCTTGAATTTTATCAGAAATACTTTCCCTGTAGATCTTCAATTTTATCAGAAAATGTTTATAATTCCACTTTCAATCAACTTAGAAATATTTTTTATGCCTACCATTTTATATATAATTTTCCATGATAATCTTCAATTTTAATGTTATTTACATTTTTCTACAATTTTATTAGAAATATTTCCCATGTAAATCTTCAGTTTTATTATAAAATGTTTCTACTTCCTTTTTCAATTAATTTAGTAATGTTTTTATGTCTACTATTTTACTCTTTAATTTTCCATGAAAATTGTCCATCTTAATGTGTTTTTCTATATGCTTCTTCCATTTTGTCAGACACATTTTCTATGTACATCTTTAATTTTATCATAAAACGTTTTACTTCCTTTTTCAATAAAAAAAATAATAAAAAAATAAATAAAAGAAAATATTTAATTTGGAGCTTGCTTGTGGCTTCAGAGACTTAGTCTATTGTCCTCATCATGGTGAGGAACAAGGAACCAGTGCTGTCCTTGGTTTGTAGGCAGAGAGAGTGACACTGGGCCTGACGTGGGATTTCAAAGCCTCAAATCCCGCCTCCAGTGACCTGCCCTCTGACAAGGCCACACCTACTTCAAAAGGCCACGCCTCACAGTCCTTCTAATCCTTTCAAATAGTGCATGCCCTGGTGACTAAGCATCAGATACATGAGCCTATGGGTGTTGTTCTCATTCAACTACCTCATGAAGCTTATACCTTCATGTTTTCTCTCAGATAAATCAAAAGCTACTTAAATCTTCCAACTGTGTTTTTTGGCATTTGCTTTGTTTAGGTGCTGAACTGTTAAAAAATAAGATAGTTCAGAAATCAGAAAATTAAGACTCTTTCTTTTTCCTGTACTAAACAAATACCAAGTTTCAAAAATGAGAATTTTGTGAAAGCCATTTCTCCATAGCACAAGACCAGCAAATGAGAGATCTTTGCACACCTGTGAGAGGCAGGTCCTGGGTTCAGGTGGGGACTCCTGTTTTATATCAGTGTATGTAGGTCATTGTTTGCCCAGGTGTCTGCTGTCTTCTAGGAGTGTGTCTGGATGCATGTGGGCCTCACCTAGTCCCCCCACTGATCCCACAGTCTCTCCCTCCTTTTCCTATTTTAGTTCTGGGATCTGAATACTTTATGGAGATGAAGGTGACCAGTTGTTTTCTTTCTTGTGGTTCACTTTCTCTTATATTTCTAGGTTGTGTTGGTGAGATGGAATGAGCCATACCAGAAACTGGCCACATGTGATGCAGATGGAGGAATCTTTGTGTGGATTCAGTATGAAGGCAGGTGGTCTGTGGAACTGGTCAATGACCGTGGGGCTCAGGTGAGTGGATGGCAGACCTCTTACCCTGCTTAGAGGTCACCAGGCTGAGTCCCAGTGCAAATGGAGTAGCCTTGGTCTGCGCTGAAACTTTTGTATGAATGAAGTAAAGGAGAAATAAGTTAGATCTTTCTCTAAAGACAGCTTTTCCTGAGAAGGGTGAAAGGTGGGTGTGGCCTTTTTGGAGGAATTGTGTCATGGAGGATGGGATTTGAGGTTTCAAAAGTCCACCTAATTTTACCCTAATTTGTAGGCGAAGAGAGACCCTGGACTTGGCATGGGCTTTTGAACCCTCAAGATCCCCTCACCCCCCCATGATAAACTTCCTCTACTAATGCCACACTTCCTCCTGATTATTCCAAATGGTGTCACTTCATGGTGACTAAGCATCAAAATATATGAATCTATGGGGGCCATTTGTATTCAAGCCACCATAGCATATGTCCATCTCTTCTGTCCTATCTTTCTAGGTAATGATTTAAAGTGCTTGACATTCTGATTCTGAAGGCACAGCTCATCCCAGCTGAGCTGAACGTAGTAAGGCGTTCCAGTTTAAAAAAGAGGCCTGTGGGGACTGTACGGTGGCTCAGTGGTTAAGAGTGCTTGCTTCTCTTGCAGAAGACTTGGGCTCTCAATATCCACATGACGACTCACAACCATCTGTGTAACTCCAGATCTAGGAGATCCCGTACCCCTTTCTGGTCTTTGAGCACTTGGCATGCATGCATACATACTTTCAGGCAAAATAATGCATTAAAAACAAGAATACTCTACTTTAGCTAGATGGATAATTAATATCACCAAAGAGATCCAATAAGCAACTTTAGAAAGGGATCTATCTCACAGAATTCATAGAGTTGCTACCTCCACACCTGACTCTTAACGTTGAGGATGCCATATGACTACTGTTTTGACACTAAGGCTGTATTCTGGGGGCCCTGAGCTATCTGAGAATCCACAGGGCACATGTAGTGACAGCTGCAAATTGTAACCAGTGTTTTTAACACTTTTCATTTATGCTTTGATTTAGTTCTGAGACAGGGTCATTGCTGTCACTTTATTATAGATGAAAACAGGTGCCCAGAACGACCTTGAATTCAGAAGTTCAGGGCTGGGCTCTGACCTGCAGAGCTCACACCCTTCCTTGGCCTTGCAGAGCAACATGATTTTGCAGACTGCTGCAATTGTAGTTATCCTTCAAACAGGCCGATTAGTATCACAGGGCAGGTACCATCCCTTCTATTTACTCTGAGGCATGATGGAAACAGATGCGGCTTTGTCAGGGTCAGGATCACATTATGTTTCTCCTACTAAGCGAATACACTCACAGGAAAAAAGACTGTTCTGTTTTCACAAAGGCAGTGCCGACATCCTATGAGACCTCTAGCCTAATCGATACAGACAATAATACCTTAATGCCTTGGAGTTTTATGTCACCTGGGTGGTCTCTATCTTCCAAACATAAGAACCTCATAACTTAAGTACTAGGTGAGAGCAGAGTGGATGACAACCCAGTAAACTAGAAATGTACAGTTAGGGTAATCACAGGGAAATAGTTAAAGTTGAGCAAGAACCTTTCTCAGCAGCTCTGTGAGAACAAGAACTGCCTTTGATGAGTGTCATTAAACACAAAACAGGAAGAGTGCCAGATAGGACAGCCTCACACTGGTGGGCAAACTAGATCAGTTCAAGGTCCAGTTCTGTAGCAGGAAGTCCGTGGCATGTTTTCCTAAGAGTAAAGCTAGTATGTCAGAAAGGAACTGAGGATGACAGTGGGTGGCCAGACTAACTCAAAACAGAAAAGAGCAATAAACCTCTTTGCTTGGTGAGTAGACTCCAGAGACAGTCACAGAGACCAGCACAGGAGTGAGCACAGAAGCACCTCAGAAGGCCCTAACTGAACATGGGGCTACCACGCCCTCTGCCACAGTGACCCCAGTTAAATGCTTCCCTCATAGGAGTGGCCTTGGTAGAAATAACCAGGATGTCTGCCATAAGTGCTTTTATTTCACGGGTCTCTCTCTTACACTTCACAGGAACTTTATTCTAAAAATTTCCTGTTCTCAGTTAATAGAAGAGAAAAAAATCCAGGTCAAGATGTTCAATAACCTGCCCAAGAAGGTGTTAAATTGACAACTCAAATGCAATTTTCCTTCTAAAACATTGCCACAGTGTTTCTAGACAAAAGAAGAAAAAAAAAAACCGACCCAAACCAAACAAAACAAAACAATCCCTCCAAACGAACCTATTTCCCTTCCGCAAAAATCCATGTGTTGATATTTTATCCCCAACTGCCTTTATTATTGTTTGAAAGGCACACCCTACCAGCCAAGCAGCACCACCACCACATGGCTCCCGGCACTATCCTTTCTCATCAAGGACCCCCACACTGCACTCCCCATTCCCTCCACCTGGCGGCTGTGTCGCTGATACACCCGTCACGTAAGTCCGTGTCTTTTTTTTTTTTTTTTCCTATAGAGAGTTTAGAACATGTCAGAAACAGGAAAGGTAGAGGGATGTGAATCCTGGGGACAGGTGAGCTGATGTGTACACAGAATCTCTGGTAGCACTCAGAGTTCACAGGGCCTGTGCCTGCAGTCACTATTATAGTAATTACTATAGCTTGTGATTCAGGTGCAGTTTTTCTGTTCTTTGCTGTTCAAAACTGGTTCTTCAAACCTTAGAACCTATTGAGCAGATGCTATTGTTAAATACTGACATTTGGGAGAGTCTTGTTTGCTTTTGATAATGTTGACACTAAATTTGACTTTAGTTTTTCAAACGTCCACACACAAATTGTGCTGATTGCTGATGGAGGCAGTGTGCACTTAGTACACCTGCAATGTGTCTGTGGCAAGAGCAGCTCTGCAGCATGGAGGAGCAGCGTCCTGGAAGCCTGCTCAGAGCCAAGCATTACAGTTTTAGACGGAGCAACAAATGATCCTCGCCTAGAGCATGCAGCTTGTTGTCACAAAGTAACCGAGCATTTGACAAAGGCTAAGTAATGTTCTAGCAGGTTCTTTTTCAGGAAATGATCACGAGGCCATTATGTCAAAGTGGGTGTGGGACAGTGGGCGCATTCTTTTACAGTGTGAGTCACCGAGGATGGCTGTGCCAGGCGCATCATCTGAGAGGGACTGGTGAAAAGATGCTTCAGGCCCTGGTGCGGCCGAAATGCTGCTCGGCTTCAAGTAAGCCTGGAGCTCGCTCTCCTTAGTGATAGAGGCTGGGTCTCTGCAGTTCTAAACAGTCCCTAGAGACAGGTGTGTGCCTCCTGTGCTTTCCCAGTGTTTAGTTTCTCCAGTGTAGAAAGAGTGAGACAGACAGGCAGGGACACGTGTGCGTGCACTCACACACTCTCTCACACACTCACACACACACACACTCACACTCTCTCATAGTGTAGTGGTGGTAGTGAGTTAGAGTTGCTGAGAATTGACTCACTGAGATACACTCTTAGTGCTTGGTTCTTTCGGACAGGGCCTGTCTATGTATAGCATCTGCTGACTTGAACTCATGATCTTCCTGCTTCTGCTTAGCAGATACCATGCATTCTTACCGCCCTGTGCTAAAGTAGGAAACTCAGTCAGTTCATTTGAGCATCCTATATTACCTTTTTGGGGAGATTGCCAATAGCTTTTGTTTCTTTGGGTGTGAGGCTAACATCCCCAAAGCACAGAAAGCAAAAGCAAAACCAAACAGGATTATATCGAATTAGAAAGCTTTGTATGACAAAGGACGTGACAGTCTTTCGAGTGAGAGATGTTTGCAAACTATACATCTGACAAGAGGTTAGAGGTTCATATTTAGAATCACAAGGAATACAACAGCAAAACAAAACAAAAAAAAGACCCAAGATGATCCAATTAAAAACTGGACAGTAGACCTAAGTAAATATTTCTCAGAAGAAAACATACAGTAGACATCAGGCATATGAAGAAATGTTCAAAATTAGTAATCATCACGGAAATGCACATCACAGTCACAGTGAGATGCCGTCTTCTGCCAGGACTGTCAAAGAGACAGGTCAGTGATAGTGAGAACATGCACACTGCGCTGTCTGAAGTCAGCTGGACCACATGACACAGACCAGGGTTATCTGAAAGGAGGGAACCTCCGTTGAGAAGGTGCCTGCCTCCATAAGATCCAGCTGTAGGGTATTTTTAATTGGGGAAGAATAGGAGAGGGTCAAGCTCACTGTGTGTGGTGCCATTCCTGGGCTGGCGGTCCTGGGCTCTATAAGACAGCAACTCAGATAGCAGTCTTTGTAAGCAAGTTCTCCAGCATTCTGCACTGTGTTCCTATGATACAGTGCACGCTGGAGGACAGTAGTAGAGAAGAGGGAGAGTCCTGGTTTACAGTGATTGTTTCTGCAGCAGAAGAGGTCTTTGCTTTACTTCAGTTTGTGACATAAAGCAGTCACAAATGTGAGTTCAGATGCTTCAGGCAGCATGCATTGGTGGCACATGGCGTGGCTGTGGCCGTGCACAATTCAAGTGTGTGTATTGCGTGTGCAGAGCAAAGGCTGCAGTGAGGTCCTGCCATGCAGCCTAGGCAGGCTCTGGCAGTAACTCCGGGGTCCTGTTCTGTGTCTGATTTTGGAATAATTTTTGGTCATTGCATACTCAGAAACCTGTATTCCTGCCAGAAGGTTTACAAACTTTACATTCTACTATGTGACCACATATGGGATTATGAGTCATTAAGATGCTGAATAGAGTAATTATAAATAACAATAATATGCTATTTATTACCACCACCGCACATACATGATGACTAAAAGAAGACTGAGGTTTTTCAGTACTAAGGAGTAATACATTGTTAAATGGACAGACATGGGGAGGGAGGGTTAGAGACAGACATACAGAAGGAGGGTTAGAGACAGAAGTGGGGAAGGAGGGTTAGAGACAGACATGGAAGGAGGGTTAGAGACAGACATACAGAAGGAGGGTTAGAGACAGACATACAGAAGGAGGGTTAGAGACAGACATACAGAAGGAGGGTTAGAGACAGACATACAGAAGGAGGGTTAGAGACAGAAGTTGGGAAGGAGGGTTAGAGACAGACATACAGAAGGAGGGTTAGAGACAGATGTGGAAGGAGGGTTAGAGACAGACGTGGAAGGAAGGTTAGAGACAGACATACAGAAGGAGGGTTAGAGACAGACGTGGAAGGAGGGTTAGAGACAGACGTGGAAGGAGGGTTAGAGACAGACATGGAAGGAGGGTTAGAGACAGACGTGGAAGGAGGGTTGCTGCTATCTGAGAAGCTTCTTTTCATTGACTGTGTGCTTTAGCTTTCTGAGATGCTGCTGCTGCTGCTGCTCCTCTTCTTCCTCTTTTCCTCCTCCTTCCTCTTTTAATAACTGTTTCATGATACACAGTCAAAAGTACATGTAAATAATAGCATGATCTTTGGGGAAAATACAACATTGATTGCCCAGGAATATGCTGTCTATGGAAACTTCGTGTTCTTAAGAGAAACTGGATCCTGGAATTGGATGGACATGATGTGAAGCCAAAGTTCTAAGTTTTGTACAGAAACATCGTTCACTGATGGCCTGTTCCACCAGCCGGTGCCGTCCTTACTATTGATACTTCCGGCCAGTGTCTGCCTCAGCCATGCTGAGGACAGCTGCAAGTGCTTGCTCTTCGCTGTTTGGTTTCTTGTTTCTTGAAATGGGATATGTATTTAGCTGAAATGTGATATATATTTAGCAGTGTCACAAACTTTAAAAGAATATTTCCAAGTATATGAAACAGTAAAGATTATGATTAGTGATTTTATGTGTGAGAGGGAAAAGTTAAAAAGAAAAAAGCACCGTAGTACAAACTAAAATGTAAATTAAGGTGGTAGAGACAGAACCAAATATAGCAGAGAACAGAATGAATATCAGTGGACTAAGTTCAATTAAAAGATAATCGGACAGATTCTCTATTTAAAATCTTGGATAGGGGCTCAGAGATGATGTAGTTGGTAAAGTGGATTTTCTAAATCCCAGTGATCAGGGCATGGTGGTTTGCTCTGACAGTGTCAGCACCTAAGGCGACAGGCTGGTCTACATATGCCTGCACAGCTTCCTCTGTAAGCTCTGTCTCACAAACAAACTCCCCCAAATCCCTGCATATTTGAAAAAAGTTAAGTATATGTTAAATAACTTCTAGGCTATGAATAAATTATTGAACATTTGTCAATTCCTGTATCTGCAGACAGTGGTGGCACACAGGCACACATTTAATCTCAGTATGCTAGAGGCAGAGGCAGGCAGATCTCTGTCTGCAGAGTGAGTTCTAGCATAGCCAAGACTACACAGAGAAACCCTGTTTCAGAAAATAGAAAGGAAGGATGAGAGAGGAAGAAATGAAGGAATGAAGGACGGAGGACAAGGGGGGGGGAGAATCAAATCCTGGGGGCTGGAGTGGTGGCTCTGGTCAGATTCAGAGGACTTTAGTTTAGCCCCCAGTGTCCCTCCACAACAGGCAGCTCACAACTGCCTGTGTCGCCAGACCCAGGGGCAGGTGCTTTCTTCCAGCTTTTATACACACACCTTCAAGCAGACACACGTACACATAACTAATAGAAATAAAGAACAGAGTAAATATTTTTTAAAATCCTGTATCTGCAGATAGTGACTACATGGGTAAATGATTAAAGTCATAAAATGAAAGAAGCATATTACCTTTCCCCGCCATAGTAGGAATCAAGATTGCTGTTCAGTGCGCTATTACCAAAGTACACCGTGGCCCAGCCTTACTTACACACTAGTCCCTGTTACCTCCAGTACTGAGAAAAGTGCAATATTGAAAAACCCATAGATGTAATTCAGCACAGAAAATAAAAGGCGAGAAGCAGCGTTTGAATACACTGTTCTAAATACTCTTGAGCTGCTCAGTAGTAATATAAACTTTCCACTCGATTTCTGTCCCTTCGCTCTGATCAGAGGATCATACTCTAGCATTGCAAGGGGATTAGAAGAGTAAAGCTTCACTATTCTGTAAATGAGCAACAGATGGTGATGGAGAGAGAACCTGCTACTAACTGTAAGGAGGAGTCTGTGTGGAAAAGGCAAGAGCTGTGATTCTCAGCTCCGTACTCACTGACTGTGTGACTAAGGCTGAGTTATTTAGGTCCTCTGTGCCTTAGATTCTCTGCAGATGGAATGATGATACCTCCTTGGATTGCTGCCCTGGGGCTTAGTGCATTAAAGTACTTAAGAGCCCTGTAATAGCGCTGATACACAGTCCATGTTATAATAATGCTGACACACAGTTCATACTGTGACACTACTGACACACAGTCCATGCTGTTATAGCGCTGACACACAGTCCATGCTATAATAGTGCTGACACACAGTCCATGCTATAATAGCACTGACACTGTCTATGCTATAATAGTGCTGACACACTGTCCATGCTGTGACAGTGCTGACACACAGTTCATGCTGTGACACTACTGACACATAGTCCATGCTATAATAGCACTGACACACAGTCTATGCTATAATAGCGCTGACACAGTCTATGCTATAATAATGCTGACACACTGTCCATGCTGTGACAGTGCTGACACACAGTTCATGCTGCAATAATGCTGTCACGCAGTCCATGCTATATTAGTGATGACACAGTCCATGCTGTGATAGCTCAGACACACAGTCCATGCTGTGATAGTGCTGTTTTGGAGTTTTGGTATTGGGTTTGGTTTTTGGTTTTGTTTTGATGGGGGTTGGTGAGTTGGTTTTGTTTGGATTTTAAGACAAGGTCTTAATTCGGGGCTAATGTTGATGTGAAAGTCACTGTGACAGCCTGCAGCTTGCCACAGGTACAGGAGAGCACCACCATCTGACTGCTGTAGCTTTCCTCTTTATTTTGTTGATTTTAGCCCACCTTGATCTTAAACAAATTCGAGCTAACGAATATACCTCGGCTTTGATAAAAAATTTCCTTTTCGTGCCATGAACTGACCCTTCTTTATGTCTTTAAGGTGAGTGATTTCACATGGAGCCACGATGGGACGCAAGCTCTCATTTCATATCGAGATGGGTTTGTCCTGGTTGGTTCTGTCAGTGGACAAAGACACTGGTCATCTGAAATCAACTTGGAGAGCCAGATCACATGTGGTATATGGACTCCCGATGACCAGCAGGTAATGCTTCTGAAATGTCACTGTGCACTGTTACCATTGCAGGTTGAGGAGGAGGCAGGAGGGAAGAGACGCAAAAGCCTCTTACAGAATCCACAGCACGAGGACGCTGTTCAGTCTTTGTAGAAGGGGGAGACTGACAGAGCTCTTAGCGCGCAGAAGGAGTCAGGATGTGAAGTGGTGTGGCATGTGCTGACACTGTAGACGAACCCTGAGGAACCCTTGAGCATGATGAGAGCTGGAAGGACCCAGAGTCAGACACAGCCTTCATGGCAGCGAGCGTCTGGCTGATTTTCTGAAGTATAATTTTAAATGTTTCTTTATTGAACATACTCGATTCAATGGTTAAAAAGCATAATGACAGCCGGGCGGTGGTGGCGCACGCCTTTAATCCCAGCACTTGGGAGGCAGAGGCAGGAGGATTTCTGAGTTCGAGGCCAGCCTGGTCTACAAAGTGAGTTCCAGGACAGCCAGGGCTACACAGAGAAACCCTGTCTCAAAAAACCAAAAAAAAAAAAAAAAAAAGCATAATGACTCAAAAAAATTATGTGTTAATTTAGAAATATATGCTTAACCTATTTAAACCTTTGCAAATATAAACCATGTTTACCAAAGTAGTATTGCTTGGAGCTATATCTTCTGTTCTTGAGCTAACACTCTTTACTAAACTGCTTCTCTAGTTGCCACACATTCATTTCATGTTTCCATCATCTCAAGTTTAAACAGACAAATTGTTTTTTCTTCATGATCAGTGCTGTTAGGTTTGTAAATTCTTAAGTGTCCTCTCTTCCAATGGGCTTTTCTCACTCTCCTTTAGTCTTTCTGTGAAGCATTTCATTTTGTGTGAAACTCTAGTCTCCCAAGGTCTTACCATTCTTATCTTGTGAGGGAAGCCTGCTCGCTGGCCTCTTCCTCTCCTCATCAGCTTCCTCTTCTGTGACAACGGCTGTGAATTACTTCCTGCCTCCTCCCACACCTCTGTAATGATCAAGTGTGAGGAGGCTTGTGCAAGCACTGAACATGGGCTACGTTCAAGTCAGCTTCTGCTTCTGGGTGCCCTAAAGGATGGAACCTGTGCAGGGCCTGATACCTGGTGTGCTCTGCCAGCCACTGTTCCCAAGAGACTAAACATGCACGCACTTGCAGTGTGACAAGTGTGTGTCACACAGAAGGTGACACAGGAGGGAGAGGTGCTTCCTCCCTTGGGGAACTTGGGAAATGTGAAGAGAGGACTATGAGCTCACCTTGGGAATGGTGTGCATGACATGTAGCAAATCATAGATGACCCACAGCACTGCACTGGCCTCCACAGCTGGTGTCCACAGCACTGCACGGGCCTCCACAGCTGGTGACCACAGCACTGCATGGCCCTCCACGGCTAGTGTCCACAGCACTGCAGGGGCCCTCCACAGCTGGTGTCCACAGCACTGCACGGGCCCTCCACAGCTGGTATCCACAGCACTGCACGGGTCCTCCACAGCTGGTGTCCACAGCACTGCATGGCCCTCCACAGCTGGTGTCCACAGCACTGCATGGCCCTCCACAGCTGGTGTCCCCAGCACTGCAGGGGCCCTCCACAGCTGGTGTCCACAGCACTGCAGGGGCCCTCCACAGCTGGTGTCCACAGCACTGCATGGCCCTCCACAGCTGGTGTCCACAGCACTGCACGGGCCCTCCACAGCTGGTGTCCACAGCACTGCACGGGCCCTCCACAGCTGGTGTCCACAGCACTGCACAGGCCCTCCACAGCTGGTGTCCACAGCACTGCACAGGCCCTCCACAGCTGGTGTCCACAGCACTGCATGGCCCTCCACAGCTGGTGTCCACAGCACTGCACAGGCCCTCCACGGCTGATGTCCACAGCACTGCACGGGCCTCCACAGCTGGTGTCCACAGCACTGCACAGGCCCTCCACAGCTGGTGTCCACAGCACTGCATGGCCCTCCACAGCTGGTGTCCACAGCACTGCACGGGCCCTCCACAGCTGGTGTCCACAGCACTGCACGGGCCCTCCACAGCTGGTGTCCACAGCACTGCACAGGCCCTCCACGGCTGGTGTCCACAGCACTGCACAGGCCCTCCACAGCTGGTGTCCACAGCACTGCATGGCCCTCCACAGCTGGTGTCCACAGCACTGCATGGGCCCTCCACAGCTGGTGTCCACAGCACTGCACGGGCCCTCCACAGCTGGTGTCCACAGCACTGCACGGGCCCTCCACAGCTGGTGTCCACAGCACTGCACAGGCCCTCCACAGCTGGTGTCCACAGCACTGCACGGGCCCTCCACAGCTGGTGTCCACAGCACTGCATGGCCCTCCACAGCTGGTGTCCACAGCACTGCAGGGGCCCTCCACAGCTGGTGTCCACAGCACTGCACGGGCCTCCACAGCTAGTGTCCACAGCACTGCACGGGCCTCCACAGCTGGTGTCCACAGCACTGCACGGGCCTCCACAGCTAGTGTCCACAGCACTGCACAGGCCCTCCACGGCTGATGTCCACAGCACTGCACGGGCCTCCACAGCTGGTGTCCACAGCACTGCACGGGCCTCCACAGCTGGTGTCCACAGCACTGCACGGGCCTCCACAGCTAGTGTCCACAGCACTGCACAGGCCCTCCACGGCTGATGTCCACAGCACTGCACGGGCCTCCACAGCTAGTGTCCACAGCTAGTGTCCACAGCTGGTGTCCACAGCACTGCACAGGCCCTCCACAGCTGATGTCCACAGCACTGCACAGGCCCTCCACAGCTGGTGTCCACAGCACTGCACGGGCCCTCCACGGCTGATGTCCACAGCACTGCACGGGCCTCCACAGCTAGTGTCCACAGCACTGCACGGGCCTCCACAGCTAGTGTCCACAGCACTGCACAGGCCCTCCACGGCTGATGTCCACAGCACTGCACGGGCTTCCACAGCTGGTGTCCACAGCACTGCACGGGCCTCCACAGCTGGTGTCCACAGCACTGCACAGGCCCTCCACGGCTGATGTCCACAGCACTGCACGGGCCTCCACAGCTGGTGTCCACAGCACTGCACGGGCCTCCACAGCTGGTGTCCACAGCACTGCATGGCCCTCCACAGCTGGTGTCCACAGCACTGCACGGGCCTCCACAGCTGGTGTCCACAGCACTGCACGGGCCTCCACAGCTGGTGTCCACAGCACTGCACGGGCCTCCACAGCTGGTGTCCACAGCACTGCATGGCCCTCCACAGCTGGTGTCCACAGCACTGCATGGCCCTCCACAGCTGGTGTCCACAGCTAGTGTCCACAGCTGGTGTCCACAGCTGGTGTCCACAGCACTGCACGGGCCCTCCACAGCTGGTGTCCACAGCACTGCACAGGCCCTCCACGGCTGATGTCCACAGCACTGCACGGGCCTCCACAGCTAGTGTCCACAGCACTGCACAGGCCCTCCACGGCTGATGTCCACAGCACTGCATGGCCCTCCACAGCTGGTGTCCACAGCACTGCATGGCCCTCCACAGCTGGTGTCCACAGCTAGTGTCCACAGCTAGTGTCCACAGCTGGTGTCCACAGCTGGTGTCCACAGCACTGCACGGGCCCTCCACAGCTGGTGTCCACAGCACTGCACAGGCCCTCCACGGCTGATGTCCACAGCACTGCACGGGCCTCCACAGCTAGTGTCCACAGCACTGCACAGGCCCTCCACGGCTGATGTCCACAGCACTGCACGGGCCTCCACAGCTAGTGTCCACAGCACTGCACAGGCCCTCCACGGCTGATGTCCACAGCACTGCACAGGCCTCCACAGCTAGTGTCCACAGCTAGTGTCCACAGCTGGTGTCCACAGCACTGCACAGGCCCTCCACAGCTGATGTCCACAGCACTGCACAGGCCCTCCACAGCTGGTGTCCACAGCACTGCACGGGCCCTCCACGGCTGATGTCCACAGCACTGCACGGGCCTCCACAGCTAGTGTCCACAGCACTGCACGGGCCTCCACAGCTAGTGTCCACAGCACTGCACAGGCCCTCCACGGCTGATGTCCACAGCACTGCACGGGCTTCCACAGCTGGTGTCCACAGCACTGCACGGGCCTCCACAGCTGGTGTCCACAGCACTGCACAGGCCCTCCACGGCTGATGTCCACAGCACTGCACGGGCCTCCACAGCTGGTGTCCACAGCACTGCACGGGCCTCCACAGCTGGTGTCCACAGCACTGCATGGCCCTCCACAGCTGGTGTCCACAGCACTGCACGGGCCTCCACAGCTGGTGTCCACAGCACTGCACGGGCCTCCACAGCTGGTGTCCACAGCACTGCACGGGCCTCCACAGCTGGTGTCCACAGCACTGCATGGCCCTCCACAGCTGGTGTCCACAGCACTGCATGGCCCTCCACAGCTGGTGTCCACAGCTAGTGTCCACAGCTAGTGTCCACAGCTGGTGTCCACAGCTGGTGTCCACAGCACTGCACGGGCCCTCCACGGCTGATGTCCACAGCACTGCACGGGCCTCCACAGCTAGTGTCCACAGCACTGCACAGGCCCTCCACGGCTGATGTCCACAGCACTGCATGGCCCTCCACAGCTGGTGTCCACAGCACTGCATGGCCCTCCACAGCTGGTGTCCACAGCACTGCATGGCCCTCCACAGCTGGTGTCCACAGCTAGTGTCCACAGCTAGTGTCCACAGCTGGTGTCCACAGCTGGTGTCCACAGCACTGCACGGGCCCTCCACAGCTGGTGTCCACAGCACTGCACAGGCCCTCCACGGCTGATGTCCACAGCACTGCACGGGCCTCCACAGCTAGTGTCCACAGCACTGCACAGGCCCTCCACGGCTGATGTCCACAGCACTGCACGGGCCTCCACAGCTGGTGTCCACAGCACTGCATGGCCCTCCACAGCTGGTGTCCACAGCACTGCATGGCCCTCCACAGCTGGTGTCCACAGCTAGTGTCCACAGCTAGTGTCCACAGCTGGTGTCCACAGCTGGTGTCCACAGCACTGCACGGGCCCTCCACGGCTGATGTCCACAGCACTGCACGGGCCTCCACAGCTAGTGTCCACAGCACTGCACAGGCCCTCCACGGCTGATGTCCACAGCACTGCATGGCCCTCCACAGCTGGTGTCCACAGCACTGCATGGCCCTCCACAGCTGGTGTCCACAGCACTGCATGGCCCTCCACAGCTGGTGTCCACAGCTAGTGTCCACAGCTAGTGTCCACAGCTGGTGTCCACAGCTGGTGTCCACAGCACTGCACGGGCCCTCCACAGCTGGTGTCCACAGCACTGCACAGGCCCTCCACGGCTGATGTCCACAGCACTGCACGGGCCTCCACAGCTAGTGTCCACAGCACTGCACAGGCCCTCCACGGCTGATGTCCACAGCACTGCACGGGCCTCCACAGCTGGTGTCCACAGCTGGTGTCCACAGCTGGTGTCCACAGCTGGTGTCCACAGCTGGCTCCCTCATGCCATTGTCACTATTTTGAAGCTGTGGAAATGGTCCGAAGGAGCCAGTGGGGTGTGGCCATGACTGTGCATCACTAAGGCGGTGCCTGTGTGCTAGAGGTCCCCAGCCTACCGTCTGTGTCCTCAAGAGTGCTTTCACTTCCAGGAAGGATCTGCATCCTTCCCTGCTCATCAGACAGTTTACAGGACACTGAAGAATGTGGATCTGCAGATGAAATCAACAGGGAAATGAGAGTTGAATACTTCTTCAGTCAGACCTGTTTGATCTGAACGTGGAAAAAGAAAATTTCTTCCCTTGTGACAAATGCCTGAGACAACACGGGAGAAGGGATTTATTTTGACTTATGGAGGTTGCAGTCTATCATTCGTTGAATGTTTTAGAGCCTTTGCAAAGATAAAATTGTCATGTGGAAGGGTAAGAAGAAACAGCTGTTCAACTCATGGCAGCCAAAAAGCACACAGACAGGAAAGAGAAAGGTTGGTCTATGCTCCTCAAAAACGTATTCCAGGAGACAGCGCTGCTTCCAGCTAGGGACCTGCCTTTAGTCTGTTCTCTTGAGATAACAATTGGATGAAACTATTGATTAAGTCAGATCTTGTTACTTAACCGTCCCTGGAAACACTGTCACAGTTGTTCTGTATTCATATCCTAGGTATCTCCTATCCAGTCAAATGGCAATCCGAAGGAGCTCTCACATCCTGTCTTGCCATTCTCCGGCATCTCTGACATGATTTTGGCTTTAGGTTCGCCTTATGTTTGCAGTTAGTGACAGAACTAGTTCTGGCATACATATGTGACATGGAGGGCATGACTCCTGTGGCCTGGGATGGTCTGACCTCAAACCTCCAAGTATAAGAGAGAGGATTGGCTCCACTCGTTTCCTGCTTCCCAGAGAATTCAGCATACGGTCAGAGCAGCTTTCAGCAGAGACCCTTCACAGCTTAGATAGCTCGACTCTAAGAGGATTTGGGATATTTCCTGCCAACCTCAAAATATCTAAAGATAAAATATTTCTTTATAAGTGAGTTAAGAAGTCCAGAGGGTTTTTTCCCTCCTATTTGTCACCTACTTTCTTCATTCTAGATTGGTGGCTTATGTGCCGTCTTGGGTGGGGAGAGTATGTAACAACTGAGTTGAGTATCAGTTGTTAATTGCATATACAGATGTGACTAGTTCTCAGTTTGCAGCGTGCATTTCCACCTGTGAATTCTTCTGCTCCATATCATGCTCCAGATGGTGTTGGTGGAATGTGGAGTATTTGCCCCAGTTTATGGTTAGGAATGTGTTCAGTATAAAGAAAATGTTTAAATTGAACCAATAGTATTCTATGATAGTCTTGCTATCAGTTGTCTTTTGTTTTCTACCTCTTACCCTTCATACACATATTTTTTGTAGTACATTTTTGTGTACTCGTGCAAGTTGACACATCATCCTTATATAACTTACATATCCCACATCCAGAAATTATTAGTGATGTCATCCATTGTCGAGGTTCATTTTTCTGATTGTTAGAGAAACATGGGGTGTCGTTGGTTTTTCGTTTTTGTTTTTAAATGGATGATTTATCTGCCTGTATGTCTGTACACCATGTGCATACAGTTCCTTTGGAGACCAGGAGAGGGCATCAGTTACAGACAGATCTGAGCCAACATGGGTGCTGGGAATTGAACCCAGGTCCTCTGAAAGAGCAGCCAGTCCCCTCACTGCTAAGCCATCTCTCTAGCCCAAAAAAAATGTGCTAACTTTATATACTTTTGCTTTCTTTTTGGAACCACAGTCAATTTAGTTTGTATATGCCAACTGGTGGTCTGTTCCAACTTTTTGCCTTTGATTGTTAGAATCTAGAGCTCAGTGTGAGTGACTGTGGCCCAGGAACTCAGACTCAGATTGCGTAAACACTGTATTCTTGCATGGTGATGGCTCTCTTGTCATTTCCATAGGACAGAGGAAGTCACAAATTAAGACATGTTCCAAGCAGATAAAAATACTAGGTTATAGTGCAGTGGGAAGTGTCTGTTGTAGAAATTGGACATTGCCTGATAACATTCTTCACCATTGGGTTGGTGGAAGCTAGAGCTCTCTCCCCACATTCTAAAAAGGAGCTTGTCTGTCCTAAGAATGTTAGGTCAGACACAGCGGTGGGCAGTGAATGGTTATTAAGGGAGTAAAGATAGCCCAAGATAGTTTGGTTCTGGACCTGCAACATTCTGTAGTAGCATTCCACGTTCACAGAGATCCTAGTCAGGCAGTAAGCCTCGCTGAAAAGGTAGACTTCAGTTTTCTTATGCTTGTTTTTTGTTTGGGGTTGTTTTTTTGTTGGTGTCTTTGTTGTCAGAGCACTGCAGACAGTGTGGCCCAGCTGCAGACACTCCTTCCTCACACTGCACACTCCTTCCTCACACTGCACACTCCTTCCTCACACTGCACACTCCTTCCTCACACTGCACACTCCTTCCTCACACTACAGACATTCCTTCCTCACAATGCAGACAGTATGGTCGAGCCAGTAGATGCTCCTTCCTCACACTGCTGAGGCTCAAGGTCAACACTGAAACACTAGCAGTGTGTCTGCAGCTCAGAGGTGACCACTGCTTACAGTGTCCTTACATGGCTTCCTCTAGACACCTGCACACCTGCTGGATTAGACGGTCACTTATGTAGTCCTCATCTCAGATAGTGTCCCATTCAGTAAATTTGCTGGAAGACAAATACTGGGGGCATCTAATTCAGTTTATAACAGACTAATAAACTATTGGAAAAGAGAAGATGACGGAAACAGCAGTGGTGTAAACAGCTTGATAAAGTTGAGATGTGTTCCTGTTAGAGCATCGCAGGGCCTGAGGGAGAAGACAGCACACAGAGAGTAACAGATATGATTGACAGAGAAGTCTGGATCCTCCATGGCTCAGAGGGACTGGAGCAGTGGCTGTTCTGCGGAGCCCTGACATGTCTCTTCTGTGCTTTCTGGGCTTTGGGAGAAGGACAGACCACTTGTGCAAGTGCTTTGCTACACAGACATTAGAAACTGTGCCTTCAGGAGGTTTAAGGTCATGACCAGCTGTCTGGCCACTTGAGATTCATCTCCCTTCTTCAGAAAGCCTGGGACAGTCGTCCAGCAGCCAGCCAGACGTGCTTTATCTGTTTCCACTGACGAAAGCCTTAAAACCAAGGTTTGGGAATTTAGTCTAAAAGATGAAGAATTCCGTGGTAACCATTTATGGATGCACGTGTAGAGCATGGGAAGGGACTCTGTGGCTCTTGATTGTCCTGGGAGGGACAGGATTCCACAAGGACTGTGCTGCAGGAGGAGAAGAATTTACCTAACACACCTGTTGCGAGCTGCTCCAGACTTCAATTTCCCCGAGTGCAGTTTATACTTACTTTGTAAAACCTAAAACTTTTAAAGGGAAGGATGCTTAAATCTCATATTTTCTTAAACACCCTTAAAATGATTTCAAATAAAATGGGAAGGGTCTAGGTTAATAAATATTTGACAGTTACTAAGACTCCAGGTTTTTATTTTCCAGAGTTTATAATGTGCAGACATGATCAGGCCACATATTTTTCTAAGCCCTTTAACCTTGAAAGGGTTATTTTGTCTCACTTGCTAAAAGGAAGGTTAGTATGAAATACCATCTGATATGTGCTGGTGTTATTCCAACACTGAGTTTATACAGTCATCTTTAGGTGACACTGAGGGAAAGCCAAGAAAGGTTCCATGTGGAGTAAAAGTCACATCTATATGCAAACGCTTCGCTAGAAACAGAACTTGTGAGTGAAGTGAAGCCAGTGGAGACTTAAAGCGGATTCTCACTAGAGCCTGGCACTTACAGACATCAAATCAGGTCCTCATCTCGCTTTATTTACCCAGCTATCTTCCTGGGATTTTACAGTTTATATATTTTTATTTTATTAAATCTAAAGATATTACAGTTAGTGCATAATTAAACACTTAAGGCCAATCTCAATTTCATGTCAAAATGAGTGAAGCCAAATTTTGTCCTCTATTTTTTTCACTTTTTATCATTTCCTCTCTCTTCTCTGTGCATGCCTGTGTGTGTGTGTGTGTGTGTGTGTGTGTGTGTGTGTTGATGGGTATTGACCCGGGACCATGGGTGTGCTAGGCAAGTACTCTCTCATGGCTATGTCTGTTTTTGCTTTTGAATCAGTCTCTGTGTAGCCCTTGGCTGTCCTGCAGCCGCACTGGTATAGAACACAACAGAGATGATTCACTTCCTCCACCTCCTGAGCCACCGTTGAGTTATAGGTTTGCACCACCACACACAGCTCTGCTATATTTTTAAAGTAATCTTCAGAGTGAGTTTGAGGTCACTCACTCTCAGCGCATCTGTGCAGGTCTCTTCAGAATGTGTGTCACTCTCCTAACCACCACCCACCGGAATGGCTCAGCTATCAGATAGGAAGAGTCTCTCTGGGACACACAGTCCCAGACAAACGGTCACACAGCCTCTGTTTTCTCAACCAACAACAGCTTTGTAATCAAAAGTCCTTTTCTAAGATTTGGCACACAGGTGTTCTAACTCCTGGAGAGAGACATACCCTCTGATAGAAAAATGTCAAACTTGAAAAATTGAAGTATTAACGAGTGTTGACTGTCTGCAGCAGACTTGTATTCACTGTAGACAACATTTCCCTGGCTGCTCTGTAAGGGCTGGTTGCTGTCACAGTGTCATTCTCCCCTCCCCAGGAGCCTGTAGGAGCCTGTGAGTCCTATGGCAAAGGCTTCGGTGTCCTGGCAAAGACTCGGAAGCCACCATGCTCAGCCCGACAGGAAGCGCAAGCAGTAGTTTCTCTCCTGTCCCTTACACAGACTTTCAGAAGAGTGTCTTTAAAAAGAAAAACAAAAGCCATGAACTCTGAAGCTTGCTGGGTTCAAATGTTTGTGGTCCATGCCCTTATTGAAGACCTTGCTGGTCCCTGGAGCAAACGCGGTGAAGAGCCTGTGTGGTAGCTGTTGGCTCCTGACGAGAACATCTCCAGAAGGGACCCAGGCCACTGGAGACGCGTGCCTCTGGCTTGGCCTCAGGATAGAGGAACTTGATTTACACTAAGTGAATGAGTTATGGGCATCGCTCTGGAATAAACACTCCAGCTCCAGGGAGCATGTAAGAGGGACAGCACGGTGGCCTGAAGCCAGGGTAGCCCCCGAGAGGCCTGGCCCTGCTCTAGTTTGCATTCTCATTTACTCTAAAGCCGTGAGGTGGGACAGGCAAGCAAGTGAGCAGAGGCACATGTGGCAGTCAGCGAGTTGTTCAGAGCGGCCGTTGTTGAGGGCGACTCTCCAGGTCTTCTGTCCAGGGAACGAGTGAAGTTGGACTTAGAGATGTGCCACACAAGTGCTGTAGATCACCGGGTCGGTGTTTAAGAATTGCTCTTCCTACATTGCTCAAAGGCAGGTGCACTACCTGATAAAATAGACTTCAATGTAGTTTTGAATTCAGGAGGAAGAAAGACATGCTTCTAAAACACAACTCATGTATGAGACCTTTGAGTGACCTAAATGCCGAGCTTGCCATTCTCCTAAAAGACCCAAGGTGGCTATCTGCATCTTGTATTTTTATGAACAATTTCATATGGTACTGGAACCTTCCTAGATTATTGGGTTTGGATAGACTGTGTAGACCTGTCAGGAAGCATCCTTTTCTGTATGAAGGACCCAGGACCAGGACCAGTGTGTGGCCAACTTGTCCTATTGTAACTGCTACTTTCAAATCCTCCAAAGCTTTTGAGTCCTATTTAAAACGCTATAGAAATATCCAAGTATGTTCCTAAATATGGTAAAAAAGCTTTTTTCTTACACCTACTAATAAACTAGCCCAGGAAGGACAAACTTGAGCTGTCAGCAACTACTGAAGCAAAGTGAATGGAACTGCCCTGCCATCTGCGCAGAGTGACTGGGTGTTTTAAAGGAAGAATGAGGAAGAGAAAGGGGCGCGCAGACACTGTACTGTAGGAGGAACAAAAGCTGGGAGGTGCCCGTCTGTCAAGGGAATTAGGATTCTGTACCTATTTAACTAACTGCCACCTAAAGCAGATGGGGTCCTGTCTTGGGTTGTGGGCTAGACCAACCAGTTCTCTTAGAGACATTGAGCTTTCGCAGACTTGAGGGAGGCCATGTCTTTCCAGGGACATGGCCTTGAGTTTATAGAAACAATACCAGTGTTCATTCAAGGCCTGCAGAGACAGAAGGGGAGTGGATGAAACTGTGCTGAAATTCTGCATTCTTAGATCATGGTTAGGTGCAGTCAAGGTCAGGTCTCAACAGGGTTTGACTGGACTGCGATTGGGTTAGTTTTGTACTGGAACAGAACATATCTCATCTCTGACAAGGCACACATGCTCTCAGCGCCAAAGGCAGACATGCTAAGTGGGCTTCTGTGGGTAGGCATGAAAAGACAGCCATACGGGTTCCTCGGGATACCTGTGGAACGTGCACAGTTGCTTCTGGAGGCCGGCCAGCCACTGGCATTCAGGCAAGGATCCTCATCAGGATGTGGTATTAAAAATAATCCACATGAAGAAAATCTAACAAAAGGTTGACTTTAACATGGATAAACAACAGTTTTCCTCACATCTTCTATTCTTAATTTGTTCAGTGTAAATCTCATGAAAGATTTCTGTTTCATGTATCTTGTAATTTATCTCATGAGTCCATGATTAGCTGAACCCAGAGAGAGCCACAACCAACCAGAATTCTAATGTGTGTTGGAGCATAGCGACCCAGACTGGTCTCAAATTGGTGGTTCTCCTGCCTCAGCCTTCGGGGACAGAGATTATAGATGTGCACCACTGTGCCCAGTTTGGGGTCTTAGTTGTTACCCTCAGTAACAACTACAACAAAATGAAACACAGTGTACAAATATAGTAGCTGCACCTCTTTGAGTTAGAGAAATGGATTTCCTTCCACAAAGCCTCAAAAATTTCAGAATACATGGAAAACAAAACAAAGTGCTCCAAAGGAGAAACAGAGTAGCATGGTTGGATGAGGATAGCCAGAAAAAGAGGGAGTTGGCCCTCACGCTCTGTCCTCTCAACTGTGAGGATTCATGGTCCCTTGCCTGTTTGGGAAAGGAGTCTTCCCATATATAATTAGTTAAGGGCTTAAAATAAAGATGGGATTCCCTTTTGCGGTGCAGCACTACAAAGTCATTTGTGGATCTGGGGAGGGGGAAGAGAAAGCTCATTTCCGGGCAGGAGAGGCTTTCTTGCCTTGTCTCTAGGTTAGTTTAGAAACAGTCTTCAGCAGAGACCCGAGTCTTTCAGAATCACACAGATCGGAAGTGATGGCTACAGTCGGTGTGAAGCTGCATTTCATCTTTTCAGATAAACACTGTTCTACTGGGGTCAGGTGCGGTTCTGTTCTTTGACAGCTGTCTCATTTTAGAAACTGTTTCTTTAGTTACAAAATATCCAGGCCTAGCCTTGAAGCTCTTTTGAAGGCCACTGTTGTAAATGAGAGAGGGAGGTCTGGTCCTCAGCAGGCCGTGCGGTTCAGCTCTCTGGGCTAGAGTCGTGGGAACATGTCGCCAGTGTTCGTGCTTCCCCTGGCTCTGAGCCACACAAAAAGTCATCACTTCCCTCAGAAACTAATTCTAGGGCCAGTAATTACACCACATCACAAACGGCTGTTTGTGGAGGCATGCTTGTTGATGTGCAGTCCCTCGGTCCAGCCTTGCTAAACGTAGATGAGCGTCGTGTCCTGGAGGTAACTGTTCTGGTGAGATGCGGCTGCTTCCAGAGCAAGAGCCTGGGGATGGCGCTGCGGCCTCACCCTCTCCCGCTCACGGTCGGGGCTTGGTTCACAGTTGACTAAAGTACTGGTGCCAATAGTGTGCGAGGACGTAAGGCCGGTCCTGTAGGGAAATGAAAAGATGACATTTTCTGGGTGAGGGTGGGTATTGCTGCAGTGAGGCACCATGAACAAAAAGCAGGTTGTAGAGAAAAGAATATAGAGACTATAAGAACTTACACTTTCACATCATATAGTCTATCACTACAGTAAGTCAAGACAGGAGCTCAAACGGCAGGAACCTGGAGGCAGGAGCTGATGCAGACGCTACTCTCTTAGCAGCCTAGGGATGACACCACCCATAATGGCCTGGGCTGTCCCCCATCACTTCCTAGTTAAGAAAATGCCCTAGAAGATTGCCTACAGCCAGATCTTATGGAGACATTTTCTTAATTGGGTTTCCTTCCTCTCAGATGACTTTAGCTTGTGTCTTGCTGATGTAAAACTATCCAGCACACATGTGGATTACTAAAATCACATTATTGTTAAAGGAACAACAACAACAACAACAAAAAACCAAAACCCAAAACCTGGGGCCAGCTGTAAGGGATCTGATTCCTGGTCTGTGGCCATCCGCACTCATGAGCACATACATACACACAGTATATATAATTTTAAAAATACAATAAAATAAATCTTAAGAGAACACTGCCTTGTAATTCATATTTCCAACTGAAAGGTGATTGAAGTGCAGAGATAGCATTGAACTAGCTGAAGAAACTGCGGCATAACCTTACCAAGACTTGTGCCTACTCTCCAGAAACATAGGAGCCCCCAGAAGAAATAGTAGGAAGAAAATTTGGGGGAGTGCAATCTTAGGGGAAGAAGTAAATACTGGGCTTTAATTTAAAGAAGAAAAGGAAAAATTTAAAGTTTGATTGGTTGAAAAACTAGGTCAAAAGCCAATGATTTTTTGCAGAAATTAATTTACAATAGTCACTAGCCATTCCTCACAGAACCATGTGGCATCCTGGGGTGCAGACCTGTCCTCAGGAGGTATAATGGAGAATGTCCCCAAACCAGAGTGGAGTTGAGAGTACTGTGAGTGAAGGCTGTGGTTAGCACAAGGCGCCCCTGAATCCCGGGTGTGAACCCCCTGAGTGCCTGCTGTGTGCCACACAGAGGCTGGGCATTGCAGCCGAGATCTGTGGGGCTGTTTGTATGATTGTTGTCACTGAGAGAAAAGTTAGGCCTAACCTTGAACTGTAAGACAAGCCAGGAGCCTGGAAGGGACAGTGGCGCCTCAGCACCAGTGTGCCTCAGCTGTGCAACTTACTTGACTATGGCTGTGGGCAGAGATTGATGTCTTCCTGCATGTGGTCTCATTATTCTCCCTCTGTCTCCTTCTCCTCAAGTCCTTTGCTCGCATAAGCTTTATCTCATTTGAAACAATGAGTCATGAAAGAACTTGTAATGGAGACTTTCTTTTCAAATCTGATTTCATGTTGTACTACTCTTGCTATCTGTGACACACTTGTTCCAGAACAGTTGCTTTCTCAGTCATTGCTGACAGCAAGACTACAGGAGCTGCTTCCTCTGTTCAGTTCATCCCGTAGTGGGTTGTCTTCTGTGGGACCTGTAGTTGGAATGAATTCATAGCAGACTCTTGGACCTGGTGTTTTGTTCTCTTTTGCTTTGGTGTGGATCTTGAATAGCAGTCACTCATTAAATTGCCAGTCTTTTTTTTTTTCCCCCTTTCTTTTTATTTGTAGACTTATGTGCCTGTTCTCCTGGCTGTTCTCTGTTTATTCTCTAAATAGAAACTGAGTGTCACTAAGTGCAGAGGTGTGTTCTGCCCTTTGCAGATACTTTGCTGGGCTTCATGCACAATAACAGGTCATAGGGAGACACAAGCTGTTACACAAAGGTCCCCTCCTTCAGATTTCAGCTCAGGCTGCAGAACAAAGCACGGTAAACAAATTGGCTGAAACACACATTAATTTCTCATATTCCTGGAGGCTGAGAAGGTCAGGATAACAGTTTGATTACTGTCGAGGTCTCCTTTCGGTGTGCAGAAGGCTGGCTCCAGGTACTCACATTGCCTGCCTTTGGTGCTTGCAGATAGAGAGGGAAAAATACAACTTGTACTTCTTTTCCTCCCAGAAGGGTGCTCTTCCCACCATGAAGGCATCATCCTGTGACATTAGCTAGACCTAACCCCTCCTATAGGCCTCATCGCAAACTACTGTCAGGATATGGATTTTGCAGACATATAAACATTCAGTCTGTTGACATCGGGTCCTGAGAAGGGGGCCAGACAGTCACATGGCAGAGACTGATGGAAAGGTGATACAGGTACCAATGAGAATATTAGGGTCTCAGGAGAACCCACAATAGTCAGGGCACTTAGAATTCTTCAGGATTGACATATGTAAGTCCTGAGAACTTTTGAAGAGCTGCTCTCACCTGCTACTGAGTTATTTTCATTAATAAAGTTTTCTGTGCCGAAGTGTCCTTCACTCTGCAGGGAGGTACATGAGAAGATGGGGGGGAAGAGAAGTGTGCTCCACAGACAGCGGGCTCGGCTGGGCTTTGCTGTCGGCAGCCGGCATGAATTTCCTCTGTTCTAATAGTTCTGTCTGTATTTGTCTTTAATCTGTATGTATTGGTGAATTCATCATTTCCACTGGGTGAAATTTTTTCCATCAAACTATAGATGATGGTTTCTTTTTAATTTATACTCTGTGTATTAATGTTTTGCCTGAAGTTACAGTGAGCTGCTCTGCTGGTGCTGGGAATTGAACCCAGGTCCTATGAAAGAGTAGTCAGTTCTTCACTGCTCAGCTCTTCAGTCAGCTCTTAACTGCCGAGGCATCTTTCCAGCCCCTAATTGTAGATGTTGTTTAAAGGAATATTTGGTGTCACAAAACTTCGGAACATGAAGCAACAAGCTTACAGGTTTGACTTTAGCCTGGGCTGAATAGACCTTATCTCAGAAACAACAGCAGAGCAGAATAGTTAGAGTGATTGGTTTCTTATAAAACAGCCATACAAATTCCATAAACTTACTACTTCTTCCCTTGTTGTTGACCATTTACCCATATGTCTTGAAATTGCTGCTGTCCTTAATTTTAATTCACTCTTTGCATAAAACTATTCACCAAGAGCTCACTGTGTATCCAGAGCTCTCTGATATGACAAGGACATAACTGCAGGGTCGGCTGTAGAGGTGCTTGTCACAGTGTCTCACGAGCAAAGGGTGCCAGGAGGACAAAGCCCTAAAAACATTCCGAGTGTGAATTCCAGCTCCTGCAGTCAGATCACCCTGGTTTGACTGTTTCATGCTTCCTAAACTGTGGTGTGTGTGTGTGTGTGTGTGTGTGTGTGATACAGATGATGTTTGGCATGCTTGTCACACTGAGAAGGGGATGTTAGGCAAAGATTTCAGAATTTATGACAGTGTCAGATGCAAGCTCTCCAGATCCTTTACAAAGCAGACAGTAAAGGCTCCTCGTGCTTCCTGGGACCTAAGGCTTCCTGTGATGTTCCCACTGCGGCATGGCCATTGCTATTCACCGTGAGGAGCTGACAGCCAAAGAATCTTCCCTCAGAATTTGCTAGCTCTGATGTGTGCCTGCCTACATCCATTGCCTCCCACACCCAGTTTGTCTGCGTACTCTCAGAGCTGTGGATCAAGGGAAAGCTCTCAGGAGTAACCCTAACCATTCTGAGGTGTTGGGCTCCTCTGAGGTCCGTTCCAGCATGGACCAGCAGTTCCTATTAACTGGACTTGGCAGTGCTTTGCACCAAAGTAAACATTCAGTGAGTGTGTTAATGCCACCTTCACAGCACTGCATTGGTTATTAACTCATTAATGTTGTTATCATCTGTGAAAAACAGTCTAAACATGGAAAATATATGTGCATGAGAATATATTAATGAAACCCATTATTTTATAAGCCATCTAAACTTTAATTAAAAAGTCACTTTCACAGCATCTTGTTTTCCAAGTATGATAAGATAATATGCTTACATGACCAAATGTATTTTTCTTTGGTCAGACATAAACATTTTCTGTAAATTAGAATTATAATAATGAATTTCTGATGCATCTTTATTTTCCAGAAAATTGAATGTTTTCTTAGCCCCTCTTTTAGCTAGAAGACAAATGAAACAAAAACAGTACAGCAGTTTTTTCTGCTTTTGAAAATGTATGAATAGCATAGCATATTCATTCTGCTGCTGGTCACGCTCCAGTATGTGAGGGGTTATTTTGGTTACGTTGATTGAGGTAGGAGGATCCATTCCCTGTGAATTGCACCACTCCTCATCGTGACCCTGGCCTGTAGAACTGTAGGAAATGAGCTGACCTATTTAGTTATGGAGAGGGTGTGCTCAGCTCCTTAGGCTCCTGCCACTGTGACTTCCCCATTATGGGGACTCACCTGGAACTGAGCTAAAATAGACCTGTGAAGTTCCTTTTGTGGGGTATTTATCACAGCAGAAGAAGCTCAGCCAGTCGTCCTGTCGCCCCCAGTTTTCCTCGTTTGTCTTTTTAGTTGTGCACATGTTTTGTCCTCTTTATAGAAATTGAGATTGAAGTGTGCTCCACTTGTTCAAGCCCTGCTCTTTGGTTGTAGGTGTTGTTTGGCACAGCAGACGGGCAGGTGATCGTCATGGACTGCCACGGTAGAATGCTGGCCCACGTCCTCCTGCATGAATCTGACGGCATCCTCAGCATGTCCTGGAATTACCCCATCTTCCTGGTGGAGGACAGCAGTGAGAGTGACACAGACTCAGATGATTATTCTCCTCCTCAAGGTAACCAGCTTGCTGCCCTCACTTTTATTGCATTTGGCAAAAAGAAAATCGGGAAAGAGAGTGACATCACTCAGAGAAGAAGGCTCACCTTACACACACCTCTCTGACTTCCTGGAGGGAGCTTTTAGTACTGAAAGGCAAGGCAGCCGCCCCCACCCCCTGGCTGCTGGTCTTCCCATTACCCCTTCTCTTGAGATCGCTGCTTGAGTTGATTGCATTCCAAAGACTAAGGTTTTCCTAGACATAAAATGAGACATATGTCTCCAATTATCCCTAGGGTTTTGTGGGACTTAGATACTTAGCAGGAATAAATTTTCATTGCAGATGAAAAATTGCATACTATTAATATAACTTAATATGTGGTATGACGAAATCCCTAGCGGTTTTAAAGCTGGTGACTTAGCTTTATGTAAGAGAAAGATCCATTCTGCTGTTGCAGAGGGCAGCAGCTGGAGCTGGTGTCCGTGTCCGTGTTTGTGCTCTGTCCCTTCTCGGTCACAAAGAGGCAGTGCCCTCTGGAAGCCTTACTGAGATTCGTGCCTCCTCCACCTTTGGTGGTAGTGTATTTTATTTGTCAGATGTGAACGACACCAAAGGAAGCCTTTGATGGCTGGCAGCCCCAGCCAGCATCAGGATTGGCTAGTCACCAAGATCGCATCCCTGCACTTTTTTTTCCTTGAAGAAAGATGCATTATAAAATGCTAGAAAGGAGTGGCTCCTTGCCTACAGCTACAGGCTCCTGTCCACAGTTGGTCTGAGGTGTTCCCTTGAGTTGAAGCCATGAATTTCCTAGTTTCTCATCAGCCCTGTCACGATGATGCATGCCGTCCTGCAAAGGGCTCGACCCATGTCATCAGTGTCTGGATGGCACGTCTCCTCCCTCCTGCCACGGAGACATAGATGATTCCTCAGGATTTCAGGAGGGTTCAGGGTCTGTGAGTCTCAGGAGGAGAGTGGTCAGCACCTACAACGCCCTTGAGGAAGTAACTATCCTTCTTCTGAAGGACACAGTCGTGATAAAGTGTTGGTCATATTACTGCAGCCTCAGGGTAATAAAATCAGTTTCTATGAAATGCAGTTAGCTTTCTTCAAATGGAAACCCTGTGTAGAAAGTAGGATGCAGATTTACTCGTCTTTATTTTATTAGAGGACGAAATAGTGTACAAAGACCAAGGTTACAGAACAAGTCTAATGTTGACCTGAGGCGGCAGTGTATACCTGACACTTCTCTAGCCAGGGTGCACTTCTCAGAAGCAGTGGGGTGCTCTCAGGGGGGCACACATTTGCATATTAGATGCAGTGGTGTTGGGAAGCAGAGGTGGTTTGATGCACTGGCTTAGAGTGAAGAAAAGGTTGCTGCCTTGGGTAACATGTTTGCTAGACCACCCTCACTGCCTGCTGGGCATGATTTCTGTACCACTATAGCACCTACAGAAGCTTCTGAAGTGCTCTGGCCATCCAGGTATTCAAAGAGACTTTTACTTAAAAAATACTGTAATTTGTTTATTTCATATGTATGGCTGTTTTGCCTGAATCTGCGACTGTACGCCTCATACATGCAGCACCTGCAGAACCAGAAGAGGTCAGATCCCTGGTACTAGAGTTACAAGAATGGTTGTGAGCCACCATGTAGGTGCTGGGAATCAAACCCAGGTCCTCTGGAAGAGCAGTGACTGCTCTTAACCGCTGAGCCATCTCTGCAGCCTGACTTTTTCATTCTCAAGTAACGTATGGGTGAGCCAGTTCATGGCCTGCCACACAAGAGCACTCCTCGGACTTCCGAGCAGACTCCTCATGCTGGCCATGCACTCCACACGTGGTAAAGTACTTCATGAGTCACACCTGGGCTCTACTCTCCCTGTAAATTTGGTGGCGCCTGTGGTAAAAAACGTAAGGATCTAATACTGGCTGCTGTGACTGCTTATTGTCTCTCACTCTGAGTGAAGCTTTTTGCTCCGTGCGTTGGACCACAATTAAGAAAACACTTTCATCCCTTTCTCCACTAATCTTAATGTTATACAACATTTAAATAATTTACACTTAGTATCAGAAGAAACACATAATACATTAACATATGTGTTGATAAACTCACATTATCACCCTCAGTTACCTCTGGGCATGCCTGTCCTACGTCCAATTTCCCATTTTGGCTCCTCACGCTAGTGCCCTACTGTGTGACCCTGTGCGCTGTAGAGCTTGCTTCACCTGGTCCATCCCAGGCCAGAGTGTGAACTCTGTTAGGACAGCCGTTAGGGCACTGTGGTGCTTTGAGTGAGCATGGCCCCCGCAGGCACACGTGTTTGAGTACTGACCGGGTCCCCAGTTAAAGAACTGTTTGGGAGGAATTAAGAGGTGTGGCCTTGGGGAAGGTTTGTCACTGGGTGTGAAATTTGATGAATTGAAAAGCCCACTCCATTCCCAGTAGTCTCTCTCTGCCTCTTACTCACACAAAGGGACCCAAGCTCTCAGTGCCCATGCCTGCCTGCCAACTCCTACCCTCTGCCCCTGGGAGTCCCACAGTAACTGTTTCCCTTTGTAAATTGCCTGAGTCATGGTGTTCTGGCCTGGCAATAGAAAAGCACTAAGCGAGGTGTCATAAACAGCGCAGCCCTAGACGTGGGGGCAGGTTGTGTTCACTGCCGACTATTCACTGGCCCCTCGTGTTTCCACAGATGGGCCTGCGGCGTACCCCATCCCTGTGCAGAACATCAAGCCTCTGCTCACCGTCAGCTTCACCTCCGGAGACATCAGCTTAATGAACAACTACGATGACTTGTCTCCCACTGTCATCCGTTCGGGGCTGAAAGGTACAAAATACGCCATTCCCTAACCCCACAGGTCGCACCTGTGCACACCTGCCTTCCAAGCTGGTGCCTTCCCAGATAGCTGCCAGGTTCTCTCCTGGGTTTTGGGCTTAGAGGAGTCTGTTGACAAAGGGCACTCTGCTAAGCTCCTCTGCTCATCGTACAGAGGGATTCCTAATCCAGTCTGAGTCATAGCCCTCTCCCTTCTGGCCTGCTGTTGACTATATTTACATCTGACTGTCACTTTATTCAAATGGCAGCAGATGGCACCATGTTGTCCTTTACCCAGAAGCCCTTAAGAGTTTTGGCAAGCTTATAAGGAGTGATCCTTGTGCAGTAGCGTTCCTTGAAAGACCTGTGGAGGTTCCAGACTATCATATCCATGCAGGGCAACGATACGTGCTGCTACATTGCTGTGAGGAAACATTTTCACAAGAGAAAAATTACTAGACAGATATACTGGGACTGCTCTGGTTGTGTACTTCAGAGTTACTAGAGGCAGAGTGACCTTCGTAGATTTTTTGCAAAACAACAATCTCGCTTCTTCAAGATTACTGGGGCAGAGTAGAAAAACATTTACATTCTAAGCCTGGGCTGGTTCTGGTCCTTGCTATTACTGGGCGTACTGTCGTCTGACCGCCGTGCAGCTAGTTACTGTCTCAGCTGGCCGTCATTGCAGAGTCATTTCCATGGCAGCAGCTGCTGCTCTAGGCTCTCTAGGAACCACAGGGATGTGGCGAGTCCTGTCTGTGCACATCACACTTGGCAGCAGTGTATGGCTCCTAGCCGCACTGCCTACACACTTACCAAGTCTGTTTTCAGATTAAGGCATATTTTTAAGCAAATTTTACTTGTTCTTAGGTATCCCATTTTGCTGTTTTAGAATTGTACTTGTAAGGAGTTATTTAGTCTATAAGTTCCCCTAGGACAGAAACTGTGCAGTCTTTATTCATGCCACAGATAGCCCCTTTAGGAGAGCAAGTATCTTTCCTTGCTGGCAGACTTACACTCTGTGCTGCTCTGTTGACTGTTTTCTGAATGTTCTGTCTTCCACTGAGTTAAAAAATAGCACTGGACCTTATAGATTCTTCCATGTAGCTCCTAAAGTTCTAGTTTTCTTCAAAAACTCAGTTTTCAAGATAATATAATTACCATTCCATTCCTGTTTATTCTTTGCAGATTGCTTTTTACTTTCTTTTACCTCCTTGCTTATGGAAGCTCTTATCTTTTTATTTATCTCTGTGTTATCTACTTGTTTATCTCTCTAACAGCTCCTTAAATATATTTGTGTGTCTATTAATACTTCTAATGTGTTCTCACCAAGTGTGCATTATGGGAATAGGAAAACCTGTATTAGTTCATTTAAAATGTATTTTTAACTCCAGTATGTGCATGTGTGTGTGTGTGTGTGTGTGTGTGTGTGTGATTATAGTCATTACCTATGAGATTTCTAAATCTAATTATGACCCTCCCTGCCCCCCCTACCCACCCGAGATCCTTGGCTGATATCAGACCATGACACCAGCACCACCTTCAGGGAAACAGATCAACTTTATTCAGGGTGACTCAAGGAGGGTGAAACAAGAGGGAGGGGTTAGGACTGTCCAGGGTGGGCAGAGGTCCTTGGCAGAAGGCTAAGGTCCTGAGATGTCTCATTAGCATGGGGAGGCACTTCAGGAATCCCAGGTGTTTGCTGATCTGGTCCTTATCTGAAGAAAGGAAACTGACCAAGACTGCGTGACATTCCACAAGTAGAGGTGGTGGGTGGTGGGTTCCAGCTCCCCAGACAAGGTCAGAAAAGGAGAGGCTCTGCTTATAAAGGGAGTCCACCAGTTTTTGAGGAGCTCAGAAATCTATCCAGACAATGGCAGACTTTGACTTTAATTAGCAGGGCAACATCTAATCTGCAGTGTTTTCAGTTATTTTATGGTGTTGCAGCTTTTGTACACTGGTGCTTTCTCTTCATGGTTTCGAACAGGTTCACCTGAACTAGTATCGGCCACTACTGTAATTTTCCTGTCTTGGTGTCAGAATATTTGTTTCTCATCTGACGTCAACATGGCTTAGATTCAGTCTTATTTGTGGTATGATCAGCAACAGTAGTTCTTGTTTATAAATTTTATTTTTAATCTATAATCTTACTGTTTGTATTAATAAATAATAGAACCAAGCACCGTGAGGCTAGAGATGCTGTAATTGTTACTCTATCACAATAATGTGAGAAGAATTGGTGGACAGAGATACTGACATTGTTCAGATTTTGCAGTTTACTAAAGTTGCTGTGACCCTGGTTCTTCAGAAAACAGTCTTGTCCCTTCAGGGTCTGATGCAGGCTGAATTGTCTCTGATCCCCTTGGTTTATACACTGTCTCAGAGAACTTTTCCCTGGGGAGAAGGTGACTAACTCCTGATGCCCTTTGTCACCAGCACTGTAACTCATGTGACACACGTGCAGATATCCCACACCACCCCTGCTCTCCATGACATACCCTCTTCTGCATCACATGGCAGATTCTGGAGGGGACAGCAGTGGGTGTCTGCTTTCACCCTGTAGCTGTTGCTGAGGGAGTTCCACCTTAGGATGGAGTTGGCTAAGTAATTTACCTCAAACTTCTGCTTAGCTCACAAGGAGCAGGAGACGGGGTTTTGGTGTGATATTCACCCCTTCCCCTTTTTTTTTCTTTTACTTAAAAAAAATGCCTGTGTCATGAGCTTGGGTGTTCTCTGGTGCAAGCAGTGGCAGCACGTTTCTAAGTGGTACAGTGGATTCCAAAGACCCTCACATTGCATCCCTTATGTATCTAGAAACAAGAGATGCGCTTCCGTCCCCCTGCCCCCCCCCCCCGTGTGCTCAGACACCACCCCCCGAGCACCTAGCAGTTCGAATGACTGAGTCATCTTTCCAGGCTTGCACCTTTCTTCATTTTAGTGAGGTCTGTGGGAATTGTGCAAGTTTCAGATGGGTGTGTAGCTGTGTTAGCACCTTCCTCATGTAGCACACCTTTTTAAAGGTCCGTCTTTCAGTCCTGATTCTGTCCTGTATAGAGGCCAGAGAATGACCTCAGGCGTCATCCTCTGAAACAGTATCTGCTTTCTTTGAGACAGGGTTACTCATTGCCCAAATGCTCCCAGTTAGACTAGCCTAGCGGGCAGGTGAGCTTGTAATAGATTACAAGCACGTACCACCACATTCTGGGGACTCAACTCAGGTCCTGATGCTTACAATACAACACTTGACTGTGTAGGTTATCTATCTCCTCAGCCTTTAAAAAGGAAAAGAAAACCAAACAACAAAAACTTTCTTTAAATAAACCACTTTCCCTGATTTTACCATCTTGCAATTACTAAGTTGTGTATTTCCCCCCTTTCAGTCACTTCATGTCCACACGTATATGTACACACAGACATACACATATCTTTTGGTTAATAAAAAAGCAACTGTTTACCATAGGAAACTTAGGGGCAGAGGACCGTGTTTACCTCAAACTCCCAAATGGGTTACAGTGTATATGGTACCGTTCTTAAAGGTCCATGAGATTGGCTTATGGAATATTCTAGTTTTCTTTCTGTTGATGTGTTAAACACTTACCAAAGCACTTCGGGGAGGTAAGAGTTGTTTGTATTGCATTTCCACGTCACAGGCAACCATAGAGGGAAGTCAGCTCATGAACTCAAGCAGGCACTTGAAGCAGGGAACTTGGAGGAATGCTTTTGTTGTCTTGACCACCTGCCCAGGGATAGTTAGTACCTTCCACAGCAGGCTGGACCTTTCCACAGTACATATTAGTCTAGATAGTCCCCCCACAGACATTCCAGTAGGCCGATCCCTCAGGTTAGATTTGGGGGGGGTGTTTTGTTTTTGTTTGTTTTTGTTTTTGTTTTTTGTTTTTTTCTGAGACAGGGTTTCTCTGTGTAGCCCTGACTATCCTGGAACTTACTCTGTAGATCAGGCTGGCCTCGAAATCAGAAATCTGCCTGCCTCTGCCTCCCAAGTGCTGGGATTAAAGGCATGCACCACCACTGCCCAGCAATCAGGTTAGATTTTCTGGTCAGATGACTGTAAGCTTTGTCAAGTTAAAGATAACCAAGACAAGGAGAATAGTATAAATTTGCTATTTTTTCTTTGCATAAAATGCTTAAAGGGGTCAAGTGTGCAGAGGCCTGTAATCACTGAGAAAAGTAGGTGAAGCGTGAGGGCAGACCATCTAGATGCCTTGCAGCTGCCAGGTCCCTGTATGGCAAGAGCTGCAGCAAGAACGAAAGGGGACCTCTGCACACAGATGCACTGGCTGTCTCTACACTGTATTCTAAATAGTACCTTCGGAGATTTGAGAACATTACTAAGAATCTTGGAAAGAAACATTGGAAATTATTTTTAAAAGTGATTCAAGCATACTTTATTTTTAAAACCCGAGAAGAAGTTTGTCCTACTCACACCTAGGCTTCTAGTGACCGAGTGAGTGTTTGCTTTGATTCTTGTCCCCCATCAGTTTATGCCTGTTGCAAATTTCAGTCCCAGGAACTCTGTCCCTGTAGAGAACTTAGTACCTTGGTTACATTGGAAAATTTCGGGTGGTTTTTTGTTAGTTGTCAGGGCTCGTGAGGTAATGGAGTCCACTGTGTTCAGCACAGCTGAAGCCAGTGCTTTCCGCTGTACCCCTCGATGCTACAATTCTGTCCTTGCCAGGATGAGGAGGACCGTGCTCATAAGAGTCTATGAGAGGCACCCCTGGGGCTCCGTTCATTGTCACCTCAGAGACACAGAGACCCCTCCCTCGAGTTCTCAGCATCTGCTTGCCTTGGCTCTGAGAATTCTGAAGTCGTTGCACATCCAGGCCAGTGCTGCAGAGGCAACAGCTTGCCTTCTAGTTTTACATCCACTTTGTGTCAAAAATTTCAGGATCTTAAAAGAAGGAAAGAAAGCAGTATGGTGCAGTCACTCACCCACCCACTAAGCAGGGTGGGTTAGATGAGGGCCTTGGGAACATTGCCATCTCTTTACCCCGTCTCAGGAGTGCTGGCGGGGCCGTCTTGTTGCGGCTTCACTCTGACATTCTCTAGTTTGTTTGTGTGCAGAATGCTATCATCCAGAGCAGGTCATTTCAGTCTCACAATCATGACCAGGCTTTTCTCTACACACGATCTGGCATCAGATGTGCAGAGCACACTGTAGAAATATCCTCTAGTTCCCTCCTGTTGTATTGAAAATCATTAACCAGGATATTTATTTGATTTTCTAAAAATTACTTTTTGTTTTCTAGTTTGATTTTAATTCATATGAGAAATACTGTTTATTGATGGTTGTATGATTTCAGGTGCTTACAGCCTTTTCTGTTCTATGTTTGGAACTGTTGAGCTGTTTACTGGTTTCTGCTCTGCTCTGACTTAATGAGAAAGGTCCAGGAGGCCGCCTCGCCTCAGGGAGTGCGCTCTAGCTTCTGCAGCAGGTGAAAGAACTCAGCCACTACAGAGTGCTCTAGCCACAGCGTCAGTCTTTCCCATCACGTGGAGTTTGATCACATGTGACCTGGTATAGGTTGGGCACTGAATTATAACCCTGGGTTCTAATCTGTGTGGCTGTCATCAGAGCACCTTCAATGATTTAGTCCAACCTCTGTACAAAATGGATCTGTATTTCAGAGAGCTGTATAACCAGATGATCGTTTGAAGGCATTGAGAGAGGAGAAAGAGGTTGTGAATCTTACTAGTACTAATAGGTGTCTGTCTGTCTGTCATCTCTCTGTCTTATCTTTCCATTTTATCAGCAAGAGATAAGTAGTTGCTTATACTAGAATAAGACACAGCATTCACTAGATAGTATTCACAACATTCACTAGTAGGTAGACATCTCATTTCTAGTGTGAAGAGTTCTCCACACATGCTACCTGGCACTCAGCAGGAATGCCTTTGTTCTTTCTCTTTCCCACATCAGAAGTGCCCAGCAAAAGTCAGAGCTCTCCTGTGCACACGCGCATCCAGGGCCTGAACTTTATGCCCAATGGTCCCCAAATATTAACTACTCATTGGGGTTTACCTCAATCTATTTTTTAATTGGAGAATTTATAAACTCTTTTCGTCACCTGTGGGCATGAAGGAAGTTACAGTAGGAAAGCCCTGATAGATCATGACTCAGCCAAAAGTCTTACCTTACTTAGGAGTCATTCACAATTTTACATAGTCAACATTCCAGCATTTGTTTATCTTTAATTAATATATATATTATATATTAAAGCATATATATTAAAGCACACACACATACACACACACACACACACACACATATTACCGTGTTTGTTTCTGACAAGCCTTTCCCTCATGCTCTGTGTTTTAGCGTGCAGTCTAATACTGCCCTCTGAGATCTACTCTAGAGTGCTACTCAATTCTGTTTCTACTTTTCATTTATAAAGCACATATATATATATGTGTATATATATATATAATATATACACATATATATATGTATGTATATATATATGCTTTAATAATTAGATCTTGCTACATAACCCAGGCTGGCCTTAACTGTGACCCCTTTGCCTTCACCTACCAAATAGCTAGACTACAGGCACATGCTGCCACACCTAGCTTTAACTTGTAGGTTTTCTTAGAAATGGTTTTCACCCTGAATTAGTTATGTTTCAAAGGAGCAGCAATCCCCATCCAAATAAATACCTGTTTTTAGAAGCACGTTATTGTCGTGTACGAAGTATACCCTCATGAAAGAAAGGCTGAGGAGCCTCTGTTGACTTTGTTTAGGAGTTGTGTTTTAAGCTGCTGAAGGCAGAATGAGGTGGCTGTTGAGGGCTGTGCCCCGTGCTAACCGACCCGTTTGTGTGGTTGCAGAGGTGGTGGCCCAGTGGTGCACACAGGGAGACTTACTGGCAGTTGCTGGAATGGAGCAGCAGGCCCCGCTCAGCGAGCTGCCCAATGGTCCTCTTGTGAGGAGCGCCATGGTCAAGTTCTACAATGTTAGAGGGGAGCACATCTTCACTCTGGATACGCTTGTGCAGGTGAGAGCACGCGAACGTGTGGTGGGCTGCTGGGCTCTATCATGAATTGTTATCCTTACCTGTAATTAGCTTTGGCAAACTTTATTTTAAATTTTTTTTCCAACTGATTCTTGGCCTGTAAACCAGGGAATTAGGGAAGAAAGCAGCTTTTACCTTTTAACCAAAATGCTCAATTTCATTTTGAAATCATATGAGTAGAGAGTTAATAGAGGGATCTGCTTCAGGAAAAGCCCAGAGATGAGTAAATTCTGGGGGGGTGGATTTCGCTTTGTGAGTTCTTCCTGTAACAAAAATGAAGTTTATAAATGAAAAGTAGAAACAGAATTGAGTAGCACTCTAGAGTAGATCTCAGAGGGCAGTATTAGACTGCACGCTAAAACAGAGCATGAGGGAAACAGTAAGCCAAGGCCATGGTTTGCTACAGAGCCTTTCCCACAAGCCTCTGGCAACTATCTTCCTAGTCCTGGTGGACACAAATGGAAGTCCCAGGTCTGTGCCGCACGGTGTCCTCTGTTTCTGTGATCACGCTCTGTGCCCTGGAATTGGAAGCAGAGAGCATGTGGCTCGTTTGACTGAGCGCGAGGCCTGTCACCCATTGTTCATTGGGTCACAGTGCAGAGGGTGGAGTCACCTGCCTTCTCAGTAGATAGCCTTGTGTGAACACAGCATGCTTCATTTGCCTAGTTATACACCCTAGACACTGGAGTTCCTTCCACCTTTGGCTGTTCCTTTGTTTTATTTGAGACAGGGTTTCTCTTTGTGGCCTAGCTTGGCCTAAAATGCGATTTGTAGACTAGCTGTTCTTGAAGTCACAGGGCTCTCTCATCTCTGTTCCCAAGTGCTCGCATTAAAGGCATATTCCTCCACGCCTGGCTGACTACTGTAGATAATGATGCTATGAATGTGGGTGTACACAGAGCTCCACCCTTCTTTAAGCTCTTTTGGATATGTACCCAGAAATCCACTTCTTGGTCATGTGATTGTTTTTCATTTTTCTGCTGGCCTACCATTTTCCATTGCTGCTGCTTGCTTATACATTCCCTCCACCTTTCTAAATCACGATTTCCCTGTGTCTTGCTAAGTGTTCTTTTCTGGTGTTGTGCTGTTGTGGCCATCGGTGGTAGCTGTCATAGTAAGTGTGCTGCTCCTTCATTGTGACTGTGTTCGGGGTTGACTGGCACTGTACTGAGCATCTCACTCTGCTGATTTGTGTGCTGTTAGAGATGACTTTTCAAGTACTTTGCTCGTTTGTAATCAAGCTGTTTTGTTTTATTTGTAAGGTTTAAAAGTATCATTTGATATCTTTGTGAGCAAATAAGTATGCACATATCTGATCCCTTATTAATCCGGGCAGAGCTGATACTTTGAGAAGTGTCTATGTGGCTGCCATAAGTCTTTAAGGACCATTATATAAAAAGGAAACAAGGAGACAGTATTAGTGCCTCCCACCAAAAACTGAGAAGCCAGTTAAAGGAAAATACATAAGTAATTACAGATGCACACTCTAGAGTTTGAGTTAGAATTGGCTTCTAGATGCTGTGGTAACATGGATAAAAGGACTATTTGCTTTTTATGGAAATTTATCTATGTATGGCAGTCACTCTCTTAACTGCATTCAGGAATTTTTTGTGCAGTGTAAGACAGCATTACACTTTTCATGGCTGTTTGTAAAGGTGCAGAGCATCGGAGATGTGAATGGACCAGTGTTTCCATCAGGCATGCTTCCTATCCTTTAGTACTGGAACCACCTGAGAGCTGAGGATCTCTGACTGTCAGGGCTGCACCCAGGAATCAAGTCAGCCTCACCCGCAGTCCCAGCGGATATTTTACCGACTTTGGGCTAGAAGTCCAGCCATTGGGGTGGGGGCGTAGTTAGGAAGCGGGACCAGAATCAGACAAGAGAGTAGGTTAGAGGTAGAGATTCCTCATCACCTGTGCAGAGACCGTGGTTGACGTGAAGTTGGACTGTGTGAAGGGAGTGAATAGTGGGGAAGGGCAAAGAAAGAAGAGCCTAGGGTGCTTAGAGTGCAGAGGGCGGCGCTCAGTCAGCAGCCATGGGTGCAGAGGGGATAGAGCGAGCGCCATGAAGAACTGTTTAAGGGAACTGTGTCAGCCAACAGGATAGCAGGTGAATGTAGACATGGCAGAACTAGATTTGGGGTTTTAGGTTGAGTGGTCTCATCAGAACAGTGGAAGCTGTACTCTAAGAGGTTTCCAGCCTTCCACTGTTTCTGAAGTCATCTAGACGTATGTTAAGTGTTGTTCTAAGCCAGCAGTGGTTCTCAACCGTCCTATTGATGGAACCCTTTAATACAACTCCTAATGTTGTGGTGATCCCCAGCCATAGAATTATTTCATAATTGTAATTTTAGTAGTTATGAATTATAACTACCTGATATGCAGGATATCTGATGTATGACCCTAAAGGGGTCACAACCCGCAGGTTGAGAACCACTGCCCTAGCTGCTGGAGATGCTGCTGCAACGATCAAAACAGAGAGTGAGCGACAAAATCCTTTCTGAAGTAGAGGAAAAATATCTGAACTTTAGCTGTGTAATCTGGCAAGCTTACACACAAAATAGGAGCGGGAAGCAACGCGAAACACAGAAGTAGATGTTTATAAACAACTAAGACTGGGGGGTGGGACAGGGAGGGGGGGAAGAGGGGAAGGAAGAAGGAAAACTGTCTAGCTCTGCTTTTTCAATTCGAAGAAACTTCCCCTAACGCCAACCTGGTAACATGGTAACGTGGTAACATGGTAACCTGGTAACGTGGTAACAAGGTAACGTGCTGTTTTAAATCTGCCCAGAAGGTCATGAGCTCCTTCTCTCTGAGCCCTTGTAGTGTGTAATGCGTCTGGTGTGCAGTACGTTCATGTCTTATTTTCTTCAAGCCAAAGGCCACGTTTTCCTTGATGTCCTGACTCCCCATGCTGCCCATGGACTGGAGGAGGGCTGAGGCTCTGCTTCTCCTGCCGTCCACCTACTCAGACTTCTTGGTGGTACAACCTTGTTTGTTCCCACCCAACCATGGATTCTTTCCTGGTATTCATTGACCAGTACCGTGTATGAAGCCTGTTAGTCCTGCCTGTCCTTTTAGCTTTTTCTATAAACATGTTTTTGTTGTCGTTGTTCAATAAAATAGCCTTTACTCAAATGGACTCAGGAGAGCATGGGGTTCATAACTTACTGAATGTCATGTAGTTGATTTTCTGAGTGAGATAGTACACGTTCTTAAGGTGGTGGTGTATCAGAACACCCGTACTTAGGAGAGGTGGCCACTTGTAATAAGATAAGCACATTTCCTGGCTTGGGCCAAGAGTTGTAGTTCTCCATGTTTATTAGCTGGGCCTAAGTTACCTAGCCCTCTTGACTCTACTCCTCAGTTGTTAACTTGAGCAGGAGTGTCTATGTGACAGTTGAGGGGACTGTGAGATAATGCATGTGGGTGCTTACTGTGACAGCAGAATGGATCCGGTTAGGAAGATATGCTTGTTTTGTTAAATGGGTGGCTATTGAAGCTTACATTTAGTTGAAAGTCTGGATTAGTAGTGTAAATTCTTGGTATAAATAAAAGAGACACACGCTTAGGACAACTTGCTATCTGATGTGTAATTAGCTGTTACACAGAGATAGTTCCATGAAAGCCGAGCTAGAGGGAGGGGGCAGCAGTCTGCCCTCTGCCGCCCAGTCCTGCACTGCTGGCCTGGTAGGACCATTCGGCAGTCAGAAAGGAATCGAACCTTTCCGGAAAGGCCTCACTGTGCCACAGCTCTAGTGTGTCAGGTTACACAAGCTGAGGACTTGAGCCCTGTTAGGAATGTGTGTGGGGGATGGGATGCAAAGGTGCAAAGGATAAACAGGTGTCTTTCAAACTAAGCTTAAGGGCTGGAGAGTTAGCTCGGTTACAGTGTGTTTCCACAGTGTGATTCCAATACCTCCAACAAACAAATGTGTAACTTGGTGGTACTGGAATCACTGTCCTGATACATAGCTTCAGAGTTTAATGGTCGCACACATGCACACACATACACATGTGCACACACACATACACTTGTCCAGTGTTGTTCTGCTGTGTTATTAGCGATGTTTACTATGACTCGCTGTGAGTTAACAGGCCCCTCTTTCAGTGGTCTACCCTTTGTGGAATTATCTCATTGTAGAAGCCCAGCTTGAAATGTTCTAGGATTCCTCAGCCTGCGCTCCTGGATCCATAACTAATAAATGCATGGTCTTCTGTGGTGGGGGAGCTGGGGCCCAGCCTCATGGATGAAAATACAAGATAAATTATCTTCAGCCTTGCTTTTTGTTTTGGGAAGTTGAAACCAGGATTAGCTGACCCTAGGGGCTATGTTAAGGAATTATCTTTATGTGTTCCTTTTATCTCAATGTTTGTCACAAAGTGTTGTGAAAATTCTGTTTCCGTCATTCATATAAAAGATCTGACACCTCCACTTGTGATCTCTGAAGCCCTGGAGTCCTCATTAAATGAGCGCTTGATGCCTTTGGATCAGTGTGAACGGAATGTTTCCCCCTCTCAGCCCCCTCTCTCCCCCCACCATGCTCAGCTTATGTAATACTCTCTTAGGTAAGACTCTGAGTTTGAGATTGATTTCAGTAAAAGAAGTTTCTATCATTTGGATTGCAGCTTGTGTTTTCAGAGATCCTCAGTCCTAGACTCTTCCTTACGAACTCTTCCCAACTCTCCCTTTTCCAAAGAGAAGTCTACTTGCCTTCCTGGCCCATTGTTTTGAGGATGGTTGAGAACAATGGAGACTTCATTCCTGGGGTCCCAGAAGCACCATGGTACTACTACCTTCTCCTGTAATCCTCATAACATTCCTGTTCGACTCATAAGACGAGTCAGGAGGTTTAGAGCTGGGGGTTCATCCCCAGGTTCATGACTCTGACCCTGAAGTGCTGTCTCATGGAAGAACGGAAAAAGGTCATGTGGTCTACCTCCTTATCACCTTCTAATTCATGGGCACCACCAGTGGATGATTTGAGGTTCTAATGCCCAGCCCTGTAGTAAGAAGAATCAGTGAGGGTATTCTTAGGCAGTTGTGCTTTTAGGCACCATTTCAGGCAGAGCCAGTATTCTCTGCTATGCTTTGAAATACCAATGTTCTCAAAACTGTGAAATTACTTTATTTTGCTGAGACAAGTTTAACCGTGTGCCCCACCCCCTGTGTCCCTTGTTTCTTTGGTAGCGCCCCATCATCTCCATCTGTTGGGGCCATCGGGACTCCCGGCTGCTTATGGCCTCAGGACCAGCCCTGTATGTGGTTCGTGTAGAACACCGAGTGTCCAGTCTCCAGCTGTTGTGCCAGCAGGCCATCGCCAGCACCCTTCGAGAAGACAAGGATGTTAACAAGCTGACCTTGCCCCCTCGTCTCTGTTCCTACCTCTCCACTGCCTTCATTCCCACTATTAAGGTAGTCTTCCCCTTCTCTTCTTCCTGTTCTCCCTTCCTAGCCTTTCTATCACAAGAAACAGGAGAAGTGGGGGAGGGTACCAGAGCTGACACAGACACTTCTCGTCTCCATTAGCATGCCTGAGCTTGGCTGCATGGACTGCAGAAACCCTTTGTGTGTTCTCATGTGTCTGCAGCCTGCCTGGCATCCGTGTGAGGTGTGCTGGGGGGGGCTTCCTTTCTCAAGGTCAGCTTGATTATGTGTCAGCCTGGTGGTCAGAGGGCAAACTGTTCAGTTAGTTACTTAGTTATGACGGTGCACCGAGTTCTTTATGAAGACGCTTTGTGTAGTCTTGACTTCCTGCAGACTCTGACATTGTTTCCTCTTGATAAGGCAAGAAAGTTTATGTGAGGGAAATAACTTGTTCTGTAGTTAGTTAGGAGACTAATCAGGATTCAGTCCAGACCAGTTCCCAGGCTTGCTCTCTCTCCTCTTCGCTGTACTGAGCGTGACTCCCACATAGTGCAGTTCCCAGCCACCTTTTATATAGACTGTCCCCTAGAAAATGCCTGTAAAGTGACAGCGTGTGCAGTAGAGCAGCCAGTCGTCACTCACACGAGGCCTTCTATTGACCTTAGGCCCTGTACATTTAGGACCTTTTCTATGTCTCTAGATTGACTACTTGATCACTTTTCTCATAATACATTAGAGCATTGAGTCTAATGATTCTTTCTTTCTAAGCTGCCATACAGTATTGATAGTATGCTAGGAGTTTTCAACTCTCGTGTGATGTCAGAAAAAGTAGGTGACAGAACTGTCACTTGTTAGGTTCATTGTCCAGAGTGAGACCCTCACGTGGTTACTGTTTAAAAGCCTCCACAGCATATAGTTGACCTCTACCTAGCCTGTACTCTGCCAGAGCATCTGTGACAGAAGCCAGTCTGCTCTGTGCCTGCTCTTTTTTCTTTCTGAGACCCCAGATCTGCTTTTTCTGCCTGTGTCCTGCCTGTAGCCTCCGATTCCAGACCCCAACAACATGCGAGATTTTGTCAGCTACCCCTCAGCGGGCAATGAACGGCTGCACTGCACCATGAAGCGTACAGAGGACGACCCAGAAGTCGGGGGGGCCCTGCTACACACTCTACTTGGAGTATCTGGGAGGACTTGTGCCCATTCTCAAGGGGAGGCGCATCAGCAAACTGCGGCCAGAGTTCGTCATTATGGACCCTCGGACAGACAGCAAATCAGGTAGGCCCTTTGCTGTAGGGACCTAGACTCCGTTCTTGTGGTTGTGAAATATCACCTTTAAAGCTATGCAAGGAGAACACCAGTTTCTGAGACTGGTTCATGCTGGTTGGTGTGGCACACTGTTGACCTAACGCCCTTGCTGGGAGGTTTGCCCAGCACTCCATGCATCTCAGGTTAAGGAAACATCAGCTCCCGTCCCAGGGAAAGCTGCTAGTGTAGCCTTCTGGCCCTGAGGACAGCCCTCGCACAATCACTGAGTAAGTACTCATGGAGTACCTGGATGTAGTACTGAGGTAAGGAGAAAATAGTAAGTCCCAGGAGAGCTCAGATTCTCAAGGCTGCAGCCCCCTTCCAGCCGTGTACTTTTGCTCTGCCCTGCTAATCCACTATTTGGTTTTCCAGTCTGTTCTAGTGAAGGTTTCTTACAGAGCCATTATCTTTCCGATGTGAGGCATCATTCTGTTCCTGTGATCAGACATATTAAAGGTGCCTCTCTACAGGACCCCGACTGAGGCCCCAGAAGGGACTGGGAGGGGTTTGTGCCAGGTAGTTGCCAGCTGACTCTTCACGTACCTATGGGTGCCTGCAGCTTTTCCATTCTGCAACCTTCATGTGACCCCTGCCACAGAAGGTACAGCACTGGCCTTGGTGTCCGTCACCTGTCATCGTGTCTGGCTTGGCACACTAGCCGTCCTTCTCAGGAGCCTACTCGCCCTGCAGGGAGGAGCTGGTCATCTTTGTAGCACTGGGCCTTGAGACAGCGTTGTTCATATTGGGTGTGTTTCATTAGTTAATACTCTCAGCTTCTTAGTGTCCGTTCGCCCTTCAGACTGGTCCTTGTCCTTTGTTGTCCCTGAAGCTGCCGTAGCATGTGTGACCAAGGTCTTCTTAGTTCTTAAAGCAGTGGCTGTGTTTACGCTCAGCCTCACTTGCTGATGCCAGTATGTTGCATGTGCGCGCCGCGTCCTAGGCATTTCCACAGCAACTGTCAGTGTTCTCCACACCACGTGCTCCCGTTTAAAGCCACAGCATAAGCCTCAGCTTTACACCGTGGATGTTTGTTGTCCCTTTTGAGTTTTGATTCACATGGTCAACGATCAGCTAGTACCAAGGGTAGAGGGAACAAGAAGAATTGAGGGCATGCAGTCAGGAGGAAAGGACAATGGAAAGTTGCAGGAAATGGCTTCGGGGCCAGGTCCCCAAGACACATACTCCTCACTGTGTATCTTGCTCTCCCAGGGGCCTTCCCCAGGCACAGCTCTGGAAACCCGGGCGGAGCCTGCATATTAAGATCTCTTGGTGAAGGGCTTGCTTATTTCCCCATGTGCCACCTTCCCTCGCAGAGGGGGCTGCAGCCTCCCGAGCCGGACTTACCTGCCTGCATGCCTGGATTTCCTAAATGTTCACGCTTGCCAGCTCACTCCACATACAGACTGCTTAGGTGCTAACACAGCTTTGGGAAATGAGGTATTTTTATCTTAAATTTTTTACAACTAAAAGTTATAAAGTAAAGTGAATCTGCAAACACCAAGCCAGTGCCCACTCTCTGTGGTGTGTGAGCCCCTTGTGAACCTGCTGGAGCACAGGACAGTTGAAGCACTTGAAAAGTTCATCAGATTTAAATACCTCATGACAGAAATAGAAGCTGTGTCACAAGGTGCAGTGTAACTAATTGGCAACTCAGTGGTTATATACAAAGTAACTCAAGACAGGGGTGACATGTAACCTTGAAAAGACAAGACTGCCACATCATGAGAAGCCGATTAACCCTTCCTAGACTCCACAGCATTATCTCTCAACATAGGGCTTTAGAGCAGCACAAGGAAAAGCACCTGGGAGGTGTAGTTAACTCTTGGGTTCCTGGGCTCTTTTCATTAACTAATCAGGACTGTTGTGGGACCTGGGTGTATTGAGAGATTTTTATGTTCTTAATTTTGTGATTTACTGCTGGGAATGTTCGTCAAGTGTCTTGACAGAATTATCACTGTTGGGGCTGGAGGTGTAGCTTTGTCTGTACAGTGTGTGCTCAGCACACACAAGACCCTGAGTTCAGGTCTCCCATAAACTGGCATAGTGTGACGTGGCTATAGCCTTACCTTTCGGAGTTAAAGGTAAGACGAGTTGAAGAGTAGAGTCATCCTCAGCTGTGCAGCAAGTCCAAGACCATCCCGGGATAAGCACAAGGCGGGACTATGGGTTTGGGTGGCGAAGAATGGGTTTGAGAGTGTGGGGTGGTTGAAGCAGCAAGAGACTTCTGGTAGTAGGGTGTCTGCTTGCAGCTCTGTGCTTGGTCCACTGTACTTTTTTTAACCCTCTGTTTTGGGACTTCTAATCTTTCTTCTGATGGCCAACTAGCAAAGTTATTAGGAATGGCTTCCTTATGAAGTACACACAGAGCAACCCAAATCTACCACTGAAAGGTCTCACTGCCCAGAGTCTTCCTTTTAGTGCTCAGCAGGGGTCGCCTATACCAGCTGGGATTGCCTTTTGTTTTTGTTTTTTTTTTTAAAGAAAAAATAATATTTATTTGCAATATAAACAAAGTTCCATTGTTAGCTCAGGATGTGTGTGTGTGTGTGTGTGTGTGTGTGTGTGTGTGTGTGTGTGTGTGTGTGTGTGTGTTTGTGTATAGATGTATGTAGGGTCACAAACTTTCCTTCATAAGATATTAAAGCAAAACTGACCACCCTCTGGTGTACCTTCATTTACATTCTGACCCATGTTTCTGGGTTTTCTTTTTAAAAATGTGTGTGTGTGTGTGTGTGTGCGAGAGAGAGAGAGAGAGAGAGAGAGAGAGACAGAGACAGAGACAGAGACAGAGACAGAGACAGACAGACATACTATGTACAGAATAAAAGTTTTTAGTCAATTTCTCAACTGTGGCAAGATTTTAAACTGCTTCCCTAAAGAATCCCTGAAAAACCACCCCTGTGAGGTAAGATGTGGCCTCAGTCACTGCCCCCTACTGCAGGTGCGGGTCCCATCAGGACCCCAGCGCTTCCCATTCCTCATGGTGCCCAGAGGGAAGCAAGGCTTGAGAAGCGAAGAATGAAACCAGAGGAGCACTATGGAGCTGTGACTTTGTGCTACACACCCTGGGGTGGGGCCTCTCACTCCCACTGGCCAGTCCTTGTCCCACCTGCCCCAGCTCTTGGGCTGTGATAGCTGCAGGTAAAAGGCAACACAGGCCAGGGCAGGTGTGCTCCTGGACAAGGGGGCTGGGAGTGGACCTAGATGGAGTCTACAGCAAAGATGAGGGGCTGAGAAGGCTTTAGTCGGGTACTGTGGGCCTCTAGTCCAGTTAAGAGAGTGGCAGGCAATTTATAAAAGGGCCAGGCTCCAGCCCTCTGAGGGGCTGAGCCCCAGTGGCTAATGCTACTGCTTGGCACTCCCCCTGCAGCACCACCTCCAGTAGGACTTGGCAGAGAGGTCTGCAGGACTCTCAGAAGGTTGGCAGGAGGGCAGACAACACAAAGACCACCAGACGTAGCTCGTACCAACAGGCCCGTGCCAAGGTGGCACTGAGGTGGGCCGGCCCACAGGTAGGAGATGGTGTATGACCAGGGTCCTGATGCCTGGAGAGCAACAATCCTACCCTTCCAGAATAGCCTGCTGGGGAAAAAGTCTTCACACATGTGCAAAATGCATTTGGTTCCATTGAAAACAAAATACACCGATGGTTTGATTTTGGAAATAAACTGAGAACACATCTTCCCCTACCCTTCTCTCTTTCTCTCTCTCAGAAAGGGGTGAAATATTTGTTTATACAATCCATTGTTGCATTTAGCCTGAAAAATAACACTTTTTGTTAAAAAAAAAAAGAAGAGCTTGAATACTCTCTGCTCCAGGGAGCTCAGATTTACCTGCCAAAAGTAGCAAACTCAGGTCTGTGTGTCTTTAAAAATAGCCACAATGGCTGGGCCATCAGCAGAATGGATGTCCTGGGGCAGAGGCGAGGCCCCGCTGGCCCCCAAGCGGCAAGTCTGAAGGCTGAGGCCAGTGCTCACTTCAGCAACATGTCTGGGAAGCTGAAGCCTTCTGGCAAGTGCTGTCACTGGGGGCCCTGCACAGGATGGCGTGGGAGCTCAGCCACTGCTCAACCTGGCTCTCTGGACACAGGTGACATCGGTGGGGTCTTCAGGCCAGAGGGGCAGCAGGCTAGGACCCCCCAGCAGGCCCTGTGGAGGGCCAGGAGACCCCGGTGCTGCGCCCACCGTAGGCACATCAGGCCTCACGTGGACTCGAGCGTGTTGATGGGGAACAGGTTATGGTTGGTGGGTGTGGAGAAGTAGAGCTGTTCACTGGGCGCGTGGTTGTCGCACGGGCCGCTGAGCCCCAGCGTCCGCTCAGCGTCCAGCAGCTGCCCCATGAAGTTGAAGTTGGGCGAGATGTTCGACTTTTTCCTCTTAACGAAGTCATAGGCATCGTTGAGGGACAGGTTCATCTTTTGCATCAGGTAGGCTACAGTAACTGTCACTGAACGGCTGATGCCTGCTAGGCAGTGCACCAAGACTTACTTCTCGGAGCAGAGAAGCTGATGGCCTCAGGGAAGAACTGAGAGGTTCTGGCTCCAGTGGTCAGAGATGGGGATTTGCTCGTAGGTGAACTCGCCACCGTGCTCAAAGGCATTGGGCAGGTTGGGTGTGACATTGAGGATATATTTGATGCCGTACTTGCCAAGTACAGCCAGGTTGGTAGAGTCCTTGACACAGCCGAGGTAGAGGTAGGGCAGGATCTGGACCGGAAAGGCCGGCTGGCCGAATGGCACAGGGCTGCCATCCGACTCGGTGGCACTGCTGGGCAGCTCTCGGTCGGACTCGCCGTCTGAGCAGTCAGAGCTAATGTGCAAGCCCCCCAGGCCCAGCACGGAGGTGGGCGGCGAGCCACTCAGGGAGGACGAGCTGTCCACATTAGTCTCGCAGTGCTCTGCGTATTCCTCCTGGAACTTGTTGAATCCACCTTGGAGGTAGTAGGCCTGGCAGCCGTCGTCTCGCAGCTTCTGCAGGAGCAGGCCAGAGAACTGAGGCTGGGGCACCGTGCTCGGGCTGCCCCTCAGCCGTGGCCGTAGAGCAGCACGGTGGCCGCCTTGCAGCGCGTAGCGAAGCGCTCCTTGTAGGCACGGTTGGGAATGATAGAGCGGATGGGCAGGTTGCCTTTGCGCAGGCGGCGCAGCATGAGACCTGGGATGGCCAGGTTGATGGCCGCCTCAGTGTGCGACGATTCAAGGACCTCGTGCAACAGCAGGGACGCACCACGGCGTGCCTCCAGCTCCTCCAGCAGCCACTCGGCGCTCTTGCAGGGCATGCCCCCCTCCCTACCCCTTCAGCCCCCCCCATCGTCGTCGCTCTCGCTCCGATGCCCCGCCCAGGTGCCCCCAGCCGCCGCCCCGGAAGTCGACTTGTGCGCCCGCACCGGGGGCCGCGGAGCTGGTTTTTCATGAGGATCCCAGTACTGGGGGCGGGGCGGGGCGGGGCAACCCAGCCATGGGGATGGCTCCCGGCCCGCGCTGGTCCCAGCAGCATCCCTGGGCGCCCGCCTCCGGCCGAGCCGCGCACCCCGCCGCCCCGGCCTCCCAACCTCTGGCATCAGTCCCACCCGGCCAGCCCTCCACTTGTTTTTGTTTTTTAAAGAAACATTTTATTCATCAGCAATTTCATTTTATCAGTGAGCCACTCCCAGATCTAAATTTCCAAGAGGTACCTCAGAAGTATCAATAGACCAAAAATACACACACACACACACACACACACACACTAAAATACTCATTGGCACAAAATTAATAATCAAGGTCACAGAAGAAAAAAAAAAAGCTAGCAATGTTAACCAGTTAATCTCTTGAAAAATGGTTGTTCTAATAGTGTATGTTAGTCCAAAATCGTGCCATGGGTATAGGAGGCAAGAAGTCAGTGTTACATTGTGCTACATATTGAGTTGATAGCTAGCCTCAAGTATAGGCCACCTTTGAGGGGAGGCTGTTAAAGGAATTGGATCCACACCTGTGGGGTGTGGCCCTGCATGTTCTAGTGGAGGTCCTAGTTGGCGATTCAGCATCTGCCACACCATTTCTGTCTAATCCCATCTGGCCTGGTACCCAGGGATTCAAACATTGACCCTGAGGTTTCTGGAATGCATCCACCATTTGATGAGTTTGGTGCAGCCAGAAGTCTGAAAGGGAGGGGCATTTTGGGGGAGCAGTTTTCCGCTCCATGTACGAGTGGCCCCATGGGGAAGGGGGATCAGCAACTGTGCTCACAGCTGGTTGAGGACTGGGGGGGGTTGTAATGGGGGGGGGAGGCGCATCTCCTGCTCCAAGGATCGCTGGATGAACAAAGCCTCAACTTGTTCCTCCTTCAGTTTGAGTCTGGTGGCCGTGATCTTTTGAGCCTGGAGGTCAGGGTATGGTTCCTTCTTGAAGTGTTGTTCCAGCACCCAAAGCTGCTCTCAACTCTACATGTGGTCAAGGGAACCCAGGGTTATAGGATGGTCAGAGAACTCAGAGAAGCTTCCATCTTGTCTGTAGCTCATTTTGTGTGTTCTAAGAAAGTTAGGATTACATCTCAGGTCCAGGTTGGCCCTACTCAGCCTCCAGGTGGGATTGTTAGGCCCTAGACCGCCTGCGGCAAGTCTAGAATTGTCATCTAGACAGAGCTGCCCAGAGACCCGACTCAGCAAGATGGTAGATTCTGCAGGCCTGGCCTGGTTGGGCCTGCCAAAGCCAGAAGCAGAATCCAAGGAGTCTCTGGGTGAACCCTCAGGCTAGCTTTCCAGTCTTCTTGAAAGTTCACACGAGACTAGGGGGTCACCTGAGTGACTCAATAGTAAAATTTTTGTTTTCTACTTTTGGCATAATAAACAATTTTGTATATTTCCAGGGCACTAAAATATCAGCCATTTTAATAACAGTAGTATAAATTGCCTACTTCTTTTTAGAAAAGAACATAAAAAATGCAAAAGGACCAGCCTGGTCTACAAAGTGAGTTCCAGGACAGCCAGGGTTACACAGAGAAACCCTGTCTCGAAAAACCAAAAAAAAAAAAAAAAAAAAAACAAGCAAAAGGAGAAGGACTGCTTCTTTATATTTTAACCTCTAACTTAACGAGGAAGTCCATAAAGTCAGGCCATACAGCAGTAACAGTTGCTTACACCTTATGATTGCTTTCTTACAGATGAGATCTACGGGAACAGCTTAATTTCTACCGTGATTGACAGCTGCAACTGCTCAGACTCCAGTGATATTGAACTGAGTGATGACTGGGCCGCCAAGAAGTCTCCCAAAATTTCCAGAGCTAGCAAGTCACCCAAACTCCCAAGGTAACAGTAGGCTTCCCTTTATTGTGCCTCTCTTCATGAGGTAACATTGTTCTAGATAGAGTTCAACTCAAGCTGACTGTAATGAGGATTCTGAAGCGCTTGGGTCCAGATTGCTGCTTACTTAGTTCTAGAACCATTTCTACCCAAATAAACCTGGCTACACTGAAAAGAATAGGAAGGAAGGAAGGTCACACTTACACAACAGCATAATCAACTCCCCTTTTGCTTTCTCGCCACTTTTCATTCTGGAATAATTACAGCTTGCCTGCCTGCCTGCCTGCCTGCCTGCCTTTCTCCTCTAGGGTAGAATGCAAATGAAGGCCTCAGGGCGTCATTAGGTCAGCAGTGAAGGCAAGTGACCTGGAGCCACCTCTGCTTCCCAATTCCCTTGTTTTCCCTTCCAGTTTAAGGACAGAAAACAAGAGAGCACTGTCTAGTCTCCTTCTCTTGCATGGCTAGAAAACAGGACTTTTCTGTGGGCAGTAATTGACAGACAGACCCTCATCAAGACCCTTGCTTGTTGACAGTTGTGTGAGAGCATGCAAAGTCAAGGTGTGACTCGCATACCACCCTAGACATGCCCAGACAGCCACCTTTCAAATACCTGGTTCATTGGGCAGTAGATGGACCGACGTGTTGCCATTTCAGGACAAAGGACATGCCCACCTTCCAGAAGGTCCTGTGTGCTCCTTGAGTTCAGTATGGCTACTGTTGAATTTCATAAGAACATGGGTACTCTTTATTTAGCTTTGTTTGTCAACACAGTGTCATAGATATCGATAGTTTGCCTTTTTATTTTAAAGCACTTTATGGGGTTATCTCATATAACAAGCATGTGACTGTGTGTTATGTGCTTTCCCAGTCAGTGGATATTGGGTAGTCTCTAGTTTGGGACTGTGATGAATAAATCCATTGTAAGTTTTTTTTGTGCAATTGCATATATTCTTATAAAAGGAGTTACATGGTCATGAATTAAATGCATTTTAAACTTTAGTGGAAACTACCAAGTAGCATTACAAGGTGACTATACTAAATTACATTTCTACAACAGGATCTAAGGTTTCCATTCTCATTCCCAGCTTTGTGGTGACTTTAAGAGTTTTACCAATTCTGAATAAATGTGTGGCTGTGTAGTGACAATGACACGGCAGTTTGACTCTGGAATCTCCAGGGACTGGTGATGTCGGGCTGAGCCCTTGTCCTATTTATATCAGCATCTGATTGTTGCCTTTGGTGAAGTGTCTGTTTGAATTTTTTCCTTCATTTTGTTATTGGGTCGTTTGACTTGTATCAGAGAGGACTCCATGTCAGATATACTTTTTTTTTTCCTGGTTTTTTGAGACAGGGTTTGTCTGTATAACCCTGGCTGTCCTGGAACTCAGTCTGTAGACCAGGCTGGCCTCGAAATCAGAAATCCGCCTGCCTCTGCTTCCCAAGTGCTAGAATTAAAGGTGTGGGTCACCACTGCCAGGCTTCAAATATACATTTTGCTAGATAATCCAATATGAGAGGTCCATTTATAATCAGTCCTTGTATTGCACTTCGGGAATCTCTGTCTGTTCTAAGACCGTGGGCATCCTTCCTGCAGCTTTAAAACTTTAGTTTTCACATGAAATCTCAGATCTGCTTTATAGCTGAACCAGTGTTTATATAGGACATGAAGGGTAAACAGTTATTTTTACTACCCAACTCTTCCAGGAATGTGATTCATTGGGTTTGGTTTGTTTTCATCTAAAGTTTGTTTAAACTGCTTATAAAATTAGGAACTTCTATCATTCTCTAGTGTTTTCTACTACCTAAGCCACACATTTTGTCTGTAAATACCTTCTGAAGGTTCTGCCATTCTTGTGAATGGTGCCCCCTTCCTCATTCCCTCTGCCTGGAACACTTACACAGCAGCTAAGCCAACAGTCTGCACACAGCTCAGTCCTCCGTCTTCCCATTTACCCTGGAGCCTGAAGTTTCTTACCAATTCTGTAAACTATATATCTGCTGCCTCGTGCACTTTTCATAGGACATTGTGAACCCTACTATAGCTGTTTGCACAGCTCCGGCTTTTGAGTAGACTCGTGTTAAACACCTTGTCTTTCCATTGTAATAAAGAGTAGAGAGAACATGGAACCAGAGGCAGCAGAAAAGCCTTCCATTCAGTGACGTGACGTGAATACTGTAGGTGGCGGTGTTAAATAATCTGCTAAAATCCAAACTGACACAGAAGTTTTGTAAATCGCAGTGTCCTTAGAATGAGAAAGTCTTCCCTCCTGCCTTCCCTCCCTAGGGCTGATTCTGCAGACCTGTGGCAGAAGGCATATGCGCTCTTCTGAGTACACTGTGAGTCAGTGGGTGGTCAGTGTTGATTCTCTAGGCTCTTACAGGTCAATCACCAGGTGTCCTCTCCATTTTTTAATTCTGCATATGTTACTTGGTATTTAGTTGACATTCTTTCCCCTTGTTTCTAAATAAAAAGCAAGAGAGAGCTTTGTGAAATTAGTGCCCTGACCATTGGGAGCCCACATTCTCCAGCTGAGTGTCGGAGGGAGAGGGTTCTGGCTCCAGATGCATCCTTCTGTGCATGTCTTACCCCTCCTACCCTGTCTCCACAGGATCAGCATTGAGGCCCGAAAGTCTCCCAAGCTTCCACGGGCTACTCAAGAGATTTCCCGGTCTCCCCGCCTGCCCATGCGCAAGCCCTCCATGGGCTCGCCCAGCCTGACCCGGAGAGAGTTCCCCTTCGAAGACATCACCCAGGTAGACTCATAGCTGACAACAGAGCCTGCACACAGTCCAGCCGGCAGGCTACCTGGAAGCACCCCCATCCTTCCCGGCTTGCCAGTCTTACTGCTTGCCACACCTGCGTACGTGCAGGCCGGGTGGCCGTGTTCCACATACCTCTCTGTTGCTGGAGTCTTCCCCCAGGACTGCTCTGAGCGAGGTGTTTTCCCCTCTTCACGTCTTCCTCCTGGTTTGGCAGTGACTCCTCAGTTCTAGGAAGGGGACACAGGCTATAGCCTCACAGTCCGGCCTTGCCCGCCTCCTCTGTGCCTGTGTTCGGCCTCAGTCACCTCTCTAGCTCCGCTCTGGTTTACCCACACTTTCAGCCCTGACTGTTGCAGTGTGCACCTTCTCTGTGAAGGCTTCCTGCCCTGGACCAGCTAGCTAGCGTCTGACCCTGCTAGTGTCTATCAAACACCTCTTTGTATACAAACCAAGGAAAGCTTTATTGCCCTTCATTAGGTCCTAAGTCCCTCTGGGAGCTTTCTTCCACTCACGCCTGCCTTGAGCGTAGCACTGACTTTGTAAGATGTTTTTCGTTCACATGATGAAACAATAGGAAAATTGGGAGGTTCAAGGACTAGTGGATTCAGTTCAGCTGAAATCTGCAGAATTTATCCATGAGAAAAAGGAGAATTTAACAAGATTGTGTCCCAATCACTTTGGTGGCCTTCTTAGTTAGCTCAGTTTAAGTTCTGTTTTATTTCACGTTATTATTTTGTTTTTTGTTGTTGTTGTTTTGTTTTGTTGGGGTTTTGTTTGTTTGCTGTCTGTGTTTTTTTAAAAGATATATTTATTATATATAAGTACGCTGTAACTATCTTCAGACACACCAGAAGAGGGCATCAGATCTCATTATGATAGTTGTGAGCCACCGTGTAGTTGCTGGGATTTGCGCTCATGACCTTCAGAAGAGCAGTTGGCTCTCTTAACCACTGAGCCATCTCTCCAGCCCTACTTTGTTATTTTATTAAAGTTCCAGATACTTCTGGTAGCCCAGACTGGTCTGGACCTCAGCATACCCCTGCCTCAGCTTCCCAGTTGCTGAGAGCACAGTCCGCCACACCTGCTTCATGTTTCCCTGATTGTTGCAGTGAGGCCAAGCCCCTTTTCCCAGGCTCAAGTACTTCATTCTCCTCACCAGTTGAAGCTACAGACATACCCCACTATGAGCTTTGCTAGCCTTTTAAATTTTATTTTAGAGACAGGGTCTCCACTACCCTGGGTGGCCTCAAATTTGCTGTGTAACCAGGGATGACTTTGCACTTCTGATCCTCCCAACTTAACCTCCAAAGTCTGGGTGGGATTTATAGACTTATATCGCCGGGTTGAGTTGTGCAATGGTAGATGTCAACCCAAGGGCTTCATGCATGCTGGATGGGCCTTCTGCACACTGAGCCACATTCCACGGCCCTTTAATAACCTTGTAAAAGTTTTTTAATTTATGCATGTATGTGTGCTTGTGTGTGTTTATGTGCACCAGGTGCATACATGTACCCACTGAGACCAGATCCCCTGGAATTGGAGTTACAGATGGTGTGAGCCACCTGATGTGGGTGCTGGGAATGGAACTCCCATCCTCTGCAATAGCAGCCCATGCTCTTAACTGCTGAGCCATCTCTCCAGCTGCTAATGCCCTTTTGAAATGAACACGTGTGGCCATTCTGGGAAGGAGTTAGCACCCCCAGCCAGTGTCCACCACTGGGAAATGGCAGCCCATCCTGCTCTGGTTAGCCTCTTTTCTATAAAAGGGCATCAGGTGGAGAGTAAATGTTGCTGGCACTGTCTTCTTAAGCATTTCACGTACCAGTGTTCATTCTAAGTAGAGAGTTGTATGAAATAGACTGAGATTCTTTTTGTTTTTCTTTCCCCCTCCCCTACAGCACAACTATCTTGCTCAGGTCACATCCAATATCTGGGGAACCAAGTTTAAGATTGTGGGCTTGGCTGCATTCCTACCAACCAACCTCGGTGCAGGTAAAGACTCACTCTGTTTTCTCACTGTCCCATTGGAAATCGATAAAAGTTCCCATTTCAACCTGTGGCAGTTTAAGTTAGAAAATGAGCTCTTAAGACAGCATCAGAGTCATGTCTATCACCATGACTCCGGCCACTAAATGTTAGAGAAACAGATCTGTCACTCACTGGGTTTTATTCCTGGTGCTTTCATTTGTTTCACTTTGATAAGCTCTGTGTTAGTAGCCAAAATCTCTAGTAGAAGGTTTTGAAGGACTTCTAGACATTTGGCTGTGGGGAGCAGACCTAGGCTCCAGTGCCCAGGTTCTTGCGTTACAAGAGACTCCTGAAGAGAAGTTAAAGACCAAGAAGGCGGTTGACGCCTTTTAAGATTTCAGTTCTTGCTTTTTCTTTCCTGGTAAGCCTCTGCCTGTGACAGGTTTGAGATGCAGGGATGTGAGGGATGGAGGCGGAGCCCACCCCAGGCTTGATTTCTCATTTGTGTCCCTATCCCTGTGAGTGGTAAGTACTCACCACCTCACCTGAGGCAGGGAAGAAGGGGACTCAGCAGAAGAGCCTGTCCGCAGCAGCCTCCTTTGTCTTCCCTGTGCTGCTGTGCGTGCTCCCTGCCCACCCCCATTGTGTTTTATAAAACAATGATATAATGTGGTGGGAGGGGGCACCTCAGTGGCCCAGCCAAGGTGGTCCCCTTAGGAATCCCCACCAGACCCATGCAGCAGGCCTAGTACAAAAGGAAGTTTATTGAGGGAAAGGAAGGGCCCCCCTTCCCAGAAAAGGAGAAGAGGCTGAGAGAGAGAATAGGAGAGGGGGAGGGAGGGAGGGAGAGAGTGCTAGAATGCTAGAGAGCTGGGGTGGCCCACAGTGCTTCTATATACCAGGTTGGCTGGCACTGGGCTGACAGCGATGCAAGCTCTTGCTAGGTAGCCATTGGGGCGGAGACTAGAGGAATTGCCAACCCCCATCTCTACCCCCTATCTTCCTGGTTTGCCTCCTTACTGATGTCACTTGTCTCTCTCTGTGAGGCCAGGCAGGCTTTGGCCCTTGATATAGTATGTGCTCTCTGCAGCTAAATTTAAATTGTTCTTCAAGAATTATGTTGATAGAAGTTGTATCCTATGCAGACTTATAGAATAAATTATTCTTGCAGACGAATGCTAAAAATGCATTGAGGATGGAGTGCAGCAGAGCCAAGCAGGGCTGAGGCTCGAGGCTCGACCTCCAGCACCGTCCCCTCGGCCCAGCTCAGCCCCCTGCTCTGTGTGCACCTGTAGGATGCGCTTAAAACAGCACCATGTTGAGAGCTTTCATTATTAAGTTTTCAGTTCAAATAAAAGTAAAGCCAGAGAAGAACATTAAAATTGAATAGGATTTAGTCCTTGGCCTCACTAAATAAATAAATAAATAAATAAATAAATAGGCTTGCTGTGTGTAATTTGATGAAGAAATGAGGCGGGGCTAGAGAGATGGCTCAGTGGTTAAGAGCACCGACTGTTCTTCCAAAGGTCCTGAGTTCAAATCCCAGCAACCACATGGTGGCTCACAACCATCTGTAATGAGATCTGACGCCCTCTTCTGGTGTGTCTGAAGACAGCTACAGTGTACTTACATATAATAAATAAATAAATCTTTAAAAAAAAAAAAAAGAAACAGTGACTTCAACTCATTCAACTCTCACAAACTGCATTGGGCTGGTGAGATGGCTCAGCGGTTATGAGCACTGACTGCTCTTCCGAAGGTCCTGAGTTCAAATCCCAGCAACCACATGGTGGCTCACAACCATCTGTAATGAAATCTGACGCCCTCTTCTGGTGTGTCTGAAGATAGCTACAGTGTACTTACATATAATAATAAATAAATCTTAAAAAAAAAAAAAAAGAAATGAGGCGACAGGACTGTGTAAGTTGTATGCAGTAAATGTGGCTTTACTGCATGAGCAATGCGGCCTTCCTCCTCCTTTCCTCCCTTTTTCCCATAGTACAGCCTTTGTCTCCAAGGGGGCTGGCTTTCTTAGGGTGCTTCCATGCTCTGGAAGCCCTCTGATGACCACCTGTGGCCTGCTAACTCATTAAATGTGACTATTACAGCTGAGAACTTAGCCTTCCTAAAATAAAGATTGGGAGGAAGGATTGAGGTGGAAATTTTTTTAATGTAACTAGTTAAGCCGGGGGAACTGACTTGGGAGCCTTGGCTGCCCCGGGGCCTCTGCTGCTGTGGTGAGTTACAGCCTATCAGGACAACGGCTTCCTGAGACACAGCACTGGGATCACTGTGCTCCTAACCAGTGACTTTCTTAAAAGGGCAACCGGTCCATAAACCTGCCTAAAGAATTCCCCCACTTGATTATATTCGACAAAGAAAGTTTTGGATTAGGAAGTGACTATTCATGTTACCTTATTAATCTTCTCAAATACAATGTACGATGCTCTAATAGACTTGGAAAGTGAGTATTCCCTATAACTCCTTATAATTAATAATTTGTTTCCTACAGTTAGAACAGAGTAGTCCGTGGGCTGGAGTTGGGGGAGTAAGTTCAGTATAAAGACTGACCGAGGGGGAGGACAGCAAAAGGGTCTGCCTTCATCGTTGGCAGCCTCTCTCCTCCTGACAGCTGCCCTCCCTCCTCTTCTGAGACAAGGTCTCACTATGTAGCCTTCCCACCCTCAGTTTATCTCCATGTTCTGTTGATGGAGGGCAGGAAGCCACACACCTCCAAGGTATGTGACGGTGAACCTGATCTATTTGCTAATGATCCCAGAGACTCGATGGCTGGGCCAGCGCTTGCTCACGTATTTGGTCACCTGTGTCCTTGTTAGGACCCATTGCTATGGGGTACGTACCCATGGTGGCTGTGACCAGTCCAGGTTCTTTCTTTTTAATTTTTATATAACCTAAGTCTTATGTCATAGACTCAAAATTCAGAAGTGTTAAAGGATGGCTCACAGCGATGGGAGAGAAGGAAGGAGGGAGAGGGAGAGAAAGGAAGAAAGACGGGGAGAGAAGAGGGAAAAAAGAAATGGAGAGACAGGGCAGAGAAAAAACAACATAGAGAGAGAGAGAAAGAAGAGGGGGAGAGAACTCTCATTCACCTTACTACTGTCATCCTGCTCTTGTCCCCCAGAGGCAAACGATGCTTGTAATCACTCCTCAGTGTAAAAAGAGGATGTTCCTTATTGTCTGAACAATACTTTTGTACTAACTCAGAACAACATAGGACTTTGCCACCAAAATTCATACTGTGTCTTGTGGATAAGGTGATGAGATTGTGGGTAGGAAAGCCACCTGGAGCACCAGCTTCAGACTAAGACCCTAGCAAAGTCACGGCCTCTGGACTGACCGGTTTGCCAGGCCCAGAGCCAGTGGTAGACATAGGATTTTCTTACTGAAAATGCTGTTAAAGTGCCTCTGTGGATAGTTTCACAGGAAAGAGTATTAAACATAAAAGATAGGTCACTGAGGTTGCCCAGTTCACGTGCACAAAGGCCAGGCAGCCTAAGTTTAATCTCCTAATTCTACGAGGTGGTAGGATAGAACTCCATACGTGTGTCATGGCACACATGTGTGACACACACACACACACACACACACACACACACGATTAAGTTAATAATAATAAATATTTGAACATAAAAGAGAGTTAATAGAAACCTGATCTTGCTTTTAACCTGCTTGTGAAACTTAGATTCATAATTTTAAAATTAATTTTATCTTTTCTAACTATTTTATTTCCAGTTTAGACTTCCTCTTAACTGTGTTAATCATTTTAATCTTAAGGTTTAAACAGACTATAGGAGTGTCATAAATCCCTCCACAGATCACTATCGGTGAGACTCAGTAGGATAAGACTCACCCTGACCCGCAGCAGCCCCTGTGACTCTGTGATCCCCAGTCCACTGGTGTCACACAGCGCCTGAGCGGGGCGCTCGCAGCACCACTGTGGGAACTCAGTTGCTTTTCTGCTTACAAATGAAGCTTTTAAAGACTTTTTTCCCTGACTCTGTTCATTGTAAGGAAGGATAAGTCCAAGGCATGTTTTTGGCATTTAAAATTTGTGGTTCTGTAGACAGACTAAAAACTTTCCGATCCCATATTGTATTCATCAGCAAACACTAAAGCTCACTCTGGCTCCTGATCCAGCCTGCAGAGGGGCTGCCAACGGCAGCCTCCACGGCCCTCGGTTCCTCTCCATCGCACCGCTACGCTGGCTTTTCTCTGGAGTGCCTCCACTAACTCTGTCCTCCTTCCTCTCACCAGTAATCTATAAAACCAGCCTGCTGCATCTCCAGCCTCGGCAGATGACCATTTATCTCCCAGAAGTCAGGAAGATTTCCATGGACTATATTAATCTGCCTGTTTTCAACCCAAACGTTTTCAGTGAGGATGAAGATGACTTACCAGGTGTGTCACATACTTAAGACTTGTCTGTCACAGTCCCTCTCTTAGTGGATCATGCAAGGGACAGAGTGCTCAGACACTGAGTACAGCTGCTGATGAGGTTTGAAAAAGGCCCCCCTCACTCGGTAAGCTCAAGAGGCATAGTGTATCCTGGGAAGAAAACCACTGTGGGCGCTTTTTGGCAGGAAAGAAGCTCCAAGAACAAGCGTGGGTGGTTTAGATGGTAGTGACAAGTGACAGTCCACAGAGCATTTTTCACATCACCTGTGGCCTCTTTGCTTTCCATTGCTTGCTTAAACTCTGTGGCCAAAAGTAACTTGGGGAGGAAAGGGTGTGTTTCACCTCACAGCTTACAGTCTGTCAGGAAGGGAAGTCAGGTCAGGACCTCAAATCAGGAACCTAGAAACAATCTACTCTAGAAGGGCTATGTAAAGTCAGAACTAAATCCTGTCTCATCTAGCATCTGCCCTTTCGATCCCTGATTCGTACCACCTCTCTAGGGGCCTATAGTAATCACAGACACCAGCTTCCAAACCTACCCTATCTCCAGGACTCAGAGCCGCCATACAGATCAAGTCTCTGTACAGACTCCTGCCTTGACTTATAGATGCTATTTAGCACACGGCTTTTAAATTTTACTTTACAAACTGTCAGACATCTGTTGGCCTCGAGATCTCTTTGCTATAGTAGGGGATTCTTGTTTGTTTTTTGTTTTTTTTGGTTTTGTTTTGTTTTGCTTTGTTTTGTTTTTTTAAGATTTATTTATTATATGTAAGTACACTGTAGCTGTCTTCAGACACTCCAGAAGAGGGAGTCAGATTTCATTATGGATGAGTGTGAGCCACCATATGGTTGCTGGGATTTGAACTCAGGACCTTCAGAAGAGTAGTCAAGTGCTCTTAACCACTGAGCCATCTCTCCAGCCTGGGGATTCTTAAATAGTCTGGTTTTATTCCCAAATCAGAATGTTTTCCAGTGGAAAATAAGTGCCAATAAGCTGTATCTTACTATTCTCAGTTACTCAAGGGCACTTGAGAAACATTCTTGCTTTTTAAGTACTTCTGCACCAGCCCCTGCCCTTTGGTGAATGAACTTGGGTGCGTAGCTTGACACAAGCTCTGCTGTTTCAGTCTCTGGTTGGACGTGGCTCATACTTTGCCTTGACAATCTCTTTGTTGTCCCACATGCAGTGATTAGAGTTTTCTCCACAGTTGAGTTGCTGCAGCGACTGTCTCGTGTGTGTGTGTGTGTGTGTGTGTGTGTGTGTGTGTGTGTGTGTGTAGTTCTCTGTTGAGAGGATGGAGTGCACTGTCTTGGGGCTCACAGTCAGGGATTGTGAATCCACAGAGGCTCTCCATTGGTGAGGGAGATACCTGAAGTCATTGCTCCCTGGACACCAAAGAGTATCTCAGAGAGAGACCAGCATGCCAATGATAGGAAGCCTGAGGTGGAACCTACTCCTACAGCCAGAGGATGAGCTGTCTCAGGGGAGGTCCCAGCAAAGAGATGGTTAACAGGCCCAAGGCCAGGCTTAACTTGTGGTAACTTGTTGGCTGCATTCTGCTGTTTGAGTGAAGTCAGCCAGCCTGTATAATAAGCCCATTAGATCCTGTTTGCTGCTCAAGTATTTGTTGCTATGCAGCATTTAGCATCGGCCTCTGGGCCTGTGACAATGCGCTCTGAGGAAGAGACACAGCCACTTAGTGGGCTAAGAGGAGCAAAGCTAGGTCTGCACCACTGCCGACAGGGGCAGACTATGGCTCTGAGCACCTGCCTGTGAGTCATGGCTGATGTTTGTGGTTCATGAAGTGACCACTAGATAGTAAATGGAATATCCACATGCTTTTATTGCTTGCTTGGTTGTACCTTAAATGCTGTTTGAAATGCTAAAAAGCAGTAAATAGGCAAAGGGCATTCAGCCAGTATGCCCATTTCTAGGAATTATTTTCTTTGGTGTTTCTACTTTATTTTACATAGGCATTTTAAGAGCAAAACCACTAAAGCACTCTGTAGACATTTATGTATAATGGTATCATGCAAACACGTGGTCCCAAATTCAGAAGGTTCAAACCTGTTCACTGAGATGTTTTGACAGTACCTTAGCCTATGTTCAACAGGCAGGGCATGCCGCATACTCCTCAGTTGACTGTATTCTTCCAGAAATGCTAGAGAAACTTTGTGAACAGCCTCGTTGTCTCCAAGCATCTCAGTCTTAGTGGTTACATTTTGCTTGAAAAAGAAAAGATATATTTAAGTATGCATCTTGTCCTGACCCAGTTCTATGGCACTGTTTTGCAACCAATTCTTGTTTGTGTGTTTGTTTTACAGTTACAGGAGCGTCTGGTGTCCCTGAAAGCAACCCGCCTTGTACGGTGAACATCCCTATTGCACCAATCCACAGCTCTGCTCAAGCTCTGTCTCCCACACAGAGCATAGGGCTGGTGCAGTCCCTGCTGGCCAATCAGAATGTGCAGTTGGATGTCTTGACCAATCAGACAACAGCTGTAGGGTCAGTAGAGCATGCAGGTGATGCTGCGACCCAGTACCCAGTCTCCAGTCGGTACTCCAGTCCTGGACAGGTGATTTTTGGAGGTGTAGAAATGGGCCGCATCATTCAAAATCCTCCTCAATTGCCTTTGCCGCCACCGCCACCACCGCCACCACAGGCACCTATGCAGCTGTCTGCGGTGGACCATGGAGATCGGGACCATGAGCACCTGCAGAAGTCAGCCAAGACCCTGCGGCCAGTGCCTCAGCTGGCTGCCGAGGGCGATGCAGTGGTTTTCAGTGCCCCTCAGGAGGTCCAGGTGGCCAAGATGAATCCCCCACCCCCATACCCAGGAACTATCCCTGCTGCCCCCACCACGGCTGCACCCCCACCCCCTCTGCCACCACCACAGCCCCCAGTGGATGTGTGTTTGAAGAAGGGTGACTTCTCACTGTACCCTACAGCAGCACATTACCAGCCTCCACTCGGCTATGAGAGGATTACCACCTTTGACAGCAGCGGCAATGTGGAAGAGGTGTGCCGGCCTCGCACGCGGATGCTCTGTGCCCAAAACACCTACACTCTTCCCGGCCCAGGCAGTTCTGCCACCTTGAGACTCACAGCCACTGAGAAGAAAGTCCCCCAACCCTGCACCAGTGCCACTCTGAACCGACTAACTGTCCCTCGATACTCCATCCCCACAGGGGACCCACCTCCATACCCTGAAATTGCTAGCCAGCTGGCCCAGGGTCGGAGTGCTACTCAAAGGCTGGACAACAGTCTCATCCATGCCACCCTGCGAAGGAACAACCGAGAGGTTGCCCTTAAGATGGCCCAGCTGGCTGACAGCTCCCGTGCCCCACTGCAGCCCCCAGCCAAGCCTAAGGGGGGCGCTGGTGGGGCGGTGGCACAGCTCCCAGCAAGGCCTCCACCTGCCCTCTACACCTGCAGCCAGTGCAGTGGCGCAGGGCCCAGCTCGCAGGCAGGGGCAGGCCTGGCCCATGCTATCAGCGCCTCCCCACTGGCCTCCCAGTCCTCCTACAGCCTTCTAAGCCCTCCTGACACCTCCCGTGATCGTACTGACTATGTCAACTCGGCCTTCACAGAGGATGAGACCCTGTCTCAGCACTGTCAGCTCGAGAAGCCTCTGAGACATCCCCCACTTCCTGAAGCTGCTGTCACCATGAAGCGGCCTCCCCCTTACCAGTGGGACCCCGTGCTGGGCGAGGACGTTTGGGTTCCCCAGGAAAGGACAGCACAACCTACAGTGCCCAACCCCTTAAAACTGTCCCCCCTCATGCTAGGGCAAGGCCAGCACCTGGAGGTGGCTCGGGTGCCCTTTGTGTCTCCCAAGTCTCCATCCAGCCCTACTGCCACCTTCCAGACAGGCTATGGGATGGGAGTGCCGTATCCGGGCAGCTATAACAACCCCTCTTTGCCTGGAGTACAAGCTCCATGCTCCCCTAAGGATGCCCTGTCCCCGGCACAGTTGGCACAACAGGAGTCTGCTGTCGTACTGCAGCCAGCCTACCCACCCAGCCTTTCCTACTGCACCTTGCCCCCCACATACCCAGGAAGCAGCACATGCTCCAGTCTACAGCTGCCACCCATCGCCTTGCACCCTTGGAGTTCCTACAGCACCTGCCCGCCCACGCAGAATACCCAGGGCACTCTCCCCACCAAGCCCCACTTAGTGGTGGAGAAGCCTCTTGTGTCCCCTCCGCCTGCCGAGCTCCAAGGCCACATGGGCACAGAGGTGATGGTAGAGACTGCAGATAATTTCCAAGAAGTCCTCTCTCTGACAGAAAGCCCCGTACCCCAGAGAACAGAAAAATTTGGAAAGAAGAACCGGAAGCGCCTGGATAGCCGAGCGGAGGAAGGAAATGTTCAGGCCATCACCGAGGGCAAAGTGAAAAAGGATGCTAGGACTTTGAGTGACTTTAATTCTCTCATCGCCAGCCCCCGCCTGGGGAGAGAGAAGAAGAAAGTGAAGAGTCAGAAAGACCAACTGAAGTCAAAGAAGTTGAACAAGACAAACGAGTTCCAGGACAGCTCAGAGAGTGAGCCCGAGCTGTTCATCAGCGGAGATGAGCTGATGAACCAAAGCCAGGGCAGCAAGAAGGGGTGGAAAAGCAAGAGGGGCCTGCGGGCGGCCAGTGAGCTGGAGGAATTCAAGTGCCGCAAAGCCAGTGAGAAGGAGGACGGGCGGCTGGGCAGCCAGGGCTTCGTGTACGTGATGGCCAACAAGCAACCTCTGTGGAACGAAGCCACACAGGTGTACCAGCTGGACTTTGGAGGACGGGTGACCCAGGAGTCTGCCAAGAACTTCCAGATCGAGTTGGAGGGACGGCAGGTAAGGAGACTGTGGCACTACGGCCACTGAGAAAGTGGGGCCAGCGCCTCGAACTCTGGGAGTGAGCATTGAAAAGGTTTTCAGTCCAGGTGATGTGTGGACCGTTAAGCAGACGTTAGGTAGGGAAAGCGCAGCCCCACGCGGTCCCTCACCACCTGCTTTGTAGCTGCGGGTGCCTGCTAGGGTTTGGTGCTCCCCGCTATCTCATTCTAGTTGCAAAAACATAGATTTGTTATTTACTGATACTTGTAATTTATCCATCGTGTGTTGCCTTCCTCCTGAGTAACTCTAGTGGATTGTGCTGTCTGCTTCCCTCAGGAGTTGGCAGACTTTGTTACCTCTTTCCTACGTCTTCATTTCATGGCTTTGCTTCCCACTACCTTGGCCCCAAGACAATGCATTTGGACAGACTGACTGTAATCTATACAGTACTCCTTCCTAGCTGTTCATTACCACCTATGGAAGAGTGTTGTTTGTCAACCCTGCCTCCCGTACCTCATTAGCTCACATGAGAGCTACCCCTACTTTCCCAGTTTAAGTACTAGGTATTGGTGACTGCATTGTGTCACTGAGTGTCATAGTTAGGGTGTTACTGCTGTGAAGAGACACCGTGACTGCTGCAACTCTTACACAAGGGAAACGTTTCATTGGAGCTGGCTTACAGTTTCAGAGGTTTAGTCCATTACCATAGCAGAGAGCATGGCACCACACGGGCAGACGTGGTACTGAAGAAGGAGAGGCCCACGTCTTACTCTGCAGGCAGAAGGAAACTGTGCCACACTGGGCTTGGCTTGAGCATAGGAGACCATGAAGCCTGCCCCCACAGTGACACACTTCCTCCAGTAAGGCCACACCTCCTAATAGTAACCCTCCCTGTGGCCAAGCATTCACACCCATGAGTCTATGGGGAGGGGGGGAGGTCAAACCTTTCAAACCTCCACACTGAGTGATTCACACAGCTGGGCCTTTTATGAGTTTTTCCTCGATATTTTCATTACCTAGTTATCATCTGCTCTTCTCTCTCTGTGTGTTTATTGCTAAGTCATCCTCCGATTCTCAAGTCTCCCTGGTACTGATGAAGACCACAGATGACAAGACAGTGCTTGTCACAGCACGGTGGCCTCTGTAGCCCTGCCCTGCCACCTCACTTCCCTCCTGATCATCCTAGGAGCCCATCCATTTTAAGTTTCATTTTTACTTAATTAACATATCAAATATTTTTGCTGCCGGATGTGTACCTGGCAGTTTCTAAGTCAAGAATTGGCAGACTGACTAATATATCCATGTAGCCCCTTTCCTATTGTAAGTAAAAGCCTTTTTTTTATTTTAAAATTTATTTATTAGTATTATATGTATAAGTACACTGTAGCTGTCTTCAGACACACCAGAAGAGGGCATCCAATCTCGTTACGGATGTTTGTGAGCCACCATGTGGTTGCTGGGATTTGAACTCAGGACCTCTGGAAGAGCAGTCAGTGCTCTTAACCGCTGAGCCATCTCTCCAGCCCCAATAAAAGTCTTATTGATAAACAGTTCTGCCTAATAAATTCTACAAGTACTTTTATCTGACATGAACAAAATTGAGTGGTTCTGCAGAGCGTGTGAATTCCAGGGCCTAAAATGTTTAACAGGACTTACAGAAAGCGTGCCAACCCTTATTCTAAGTGAAATCAAGACCATTGAGAGGCATGGAAGAAACTGTTATCATATGTCTTGTAAAAAAGGGAGAAAGACCACAAGGAAATGGTTGTGTATCCTATGCTGTGGTGCAGTCGTCTCATGTTTTGAGGCCACGGGAAGTGACAAAGCCACAGGTTGAACAGGACGAGGAGAGGAGCATAGAGGAAAAGGGGTTGTGATACCCTAGAAAGTCACCAGGGAAGCCTGCTCTAAGGCAGAGACCTTTGACAAAGTTGGAACATCTCTGAAGTCTCTCAGTGTGGAATGGAGTCTTCTCTTTCTTTTCCCTGGAGAACCCGCTTTATCGCTACCCACTGTGGCGCTCCACGTGAGCTCCTTCCCGTAAAACTGTAGTTAGATGGCGAAGCCCATGAGGTTGAGTTACTTGAGTTTCTGGAACTCTGTCCTGGACTGCGCTCTCTGTTTCCCTCGGAGCGGCACACCTGGCTGCTGTGGTCTCACTTTGTTTTCCTTCCGTGTGTTTGCTTCCTGCGTCCTCCCCTAGGTGATGCAGTTTGGACGGATCGATGGTAACGCATACATCCTAGACTTCCAGTACCCCTTCTCAGCTGTGCAGGCTTTTGCTGTTGCCCTGGCCAATGTGACTCAGCGCCTAAAATGAAGAGGCAGATGCAAGAGGAGCCTTTGGAGCAGAGTTCATGCCGCTAGTACCTGAGAAGATCGGAGACAGCGGCGGAGGGAAGCCAGCAGGCCAGGAGGTGCCGGTCTGCAGGCATGGTCGTCTGCGTAGTCAGCCCTCGCCGTCTCTTTTCTTTTGATAGAGTGGTGTTTGGAAGCCAAGAATTTGAGGTATCTTACATTCTTGAAGGCAGTGTAGCTTGGCTACAGAATGTTGTACTGTATTTACTTCTCATGACTAGTATTGAGGGCCTTTGCAAAGAAGATAGATTGCTCTTCTTTTAAACATAGAGAGTATCAGTGTTCAGTCTTCGTGTCATCTGGCCTCTGTCACCCTTCCAGCATTATCACTCGTGAAAAAAATTTTTTAAACACAACCAAAACTCTTTAAGATTTGTCTTGTATTGGGTTGGGGAGGACAGCATCTCATTCACAGGTGTGTGCTGCTCACTAAAAGGTACCTGGAAGAATGAGGGACACATATACAATTGCCTCGTTCTCTGCTCATGTAAGCCACAGTAGATGGGTGCTGGCACTGTCGCCAGCCTCAGTGTGATTTGATAGGCAGTGTGTGAGGGAAGAGACTGCCCGTGGAGACAGGCTCACATGCAGACTACTGGATGAGCTGCTGGTGTGGCTTATGCTAGGGTTATTTCCCAAGGATACTAGTTGGAAACCCCACTGGTTTCTTGTGTCAGAATTAATCCCATCCAGTTTTGGAAGAAGGTAAGAGACTTCAGTCAGTGGGCCCATCTAGGCTGGGGTAGAGCTGGGCTTACATCACAGTCGTTAGACTGCTCAGTCACTAGATAGATACCTCCCTCCACTGGTCCAGAAACAGCCTTTGTTTTCCTTACGCCTTTGTTTTAATCTGGAACATTTTACTGTAGACATCTTTCTCATTAGATCCTATTGCTCTGTCTTTTCTAAAACGTGAATGAGACTTGATTTGCAGCTACACCTTTCCTTCCCTTGTCCACATGAAAATTCAGTTGATTTGAATGCTTTCCAACAATTATAAGTGGAATCAAAAGATAGGGTCATGGTCAAATCTTTGGGGGAAACTCCACAATATGCTGTAAGGGAAAAAAGAGCTGTTGGTGGATATATAGGCTGTTGGTGGGTGTATAGGCTGTTGGTGGGTGTATAGGCTGTACTGAAAGAGGAACCATTGGGAAAGCCATCTTAGGATTGTCTATGCTTTATTCACTCTGCCTGTAGCATCTTTACGAAGTTTCTTCTCATGGAACACAGCCAGGCAAATACCCAAACCTGGTAGTAAGACCCAGTTCTCACCCTTGCTGGTACTGTGATGCTTATTGCCAGAGCACAAGAGCTTTGACTTTAGAGTTGGGTTTTATTTTAAAACTGACAAGTGAAAGATGCAAAGGAAATTCTTTTCAGCTTAAACATTGTTTTGGTTTCTTCCTCCTCTTCTTCTTCTTCCCTCTCTTTTTCCTACTCCTCCTTCTTGTGTTTGGTTTAAGAATTAGAAAAGAAACTGTCTGATTCCTTTAGCTGAGCAAAATTAAATTACTCATCATTTTTTTCTAGATTCCAAAGAAATATGGGCAAGAACATCTCCCAGCTGATACTGGAGTTTTCCATTTTATAATTTAAAATATGGGAGCTGATTCTTAGGTGGGTCAGTTGTCCCAGAACAAGTTGAACAGTATATTCAGAGTTACTGTGTTTACATAAGTTCCTGTAGCTTGATAAGGTGTCTCAGTGCTCATCGTTAGTTGTGCAATACTATTGTAGTCCCTCTGTTTATGGAATAATTTAAATGCAATTTTCTTTGTTTTGTCTAAGAGATAGTTATTTATCTTACTCTTTATAATAGTATTCTTGGGAACTATTTTGTTACTATGTATTGGTGATTTATGCCCATTTTATTATTTATTTAGAAAAATAGTACCTTTGTAATGACTTGTTTGGTGGCAATATATTTTGCTGCAAAAAATAAAGAGAATATGACAGAAGGTTTTTTTGGGGGGGTGGCTGGATGCTTTGTAACTTTCTTGAGAGTTGGGAGAAAATCTTATTAATCCCCTAAAAAAATAAATTCACCCTTTATGTCAGTTTTGATTATATGCAAAATAGACTATTTCTTTGAGATAGCATACCCTAAGATAGTATTTCTTATTTTGAAAATGTTAGTTAAAAATAAAATGTGATAAAACACAAGGAAGGGCAAGATGTCTGAGATAAGAGTCTCAAAAGAGTCCCTTAGTAAATAATCTTGAAGTTTTAGGATTTGTTTGTTTTTTAGTTAAAACTGGCCTTTTCAAAGATGCAAAAGTTATACTTACAACTTTGCTAATAAGAACAAATATGGAGGAAATCCCTAAAAGATATTTTCTGTCTTGTCGATGGGGCTTCTGGCCTTGAAGGTGACCTGCGGGAGCACCTGCCACTCAAGAGACTCCTCCCCCAGGCGCAAGGGTGAGTCTCAGGGTCATGTGGGCAGTAGGCTGCGGCCAGCAGTTGTGACATCGCATCATTTAAGGTAATGGCTTCTTCCAGTAAACATCACTTGATTAAATTCTCCTCAAATTAAGACTTTAAGTACAGAATTCTAGGTATTTCATGGTTATTAATAGCAATTTGTCAATGTCCCAATGTCTTATTGGATACCTAAATTAACAACTGTCAACTACATAGAGACCTGTAGGAAAAGAGTATATTAACCAACATGAAAACTAGTGTTAGATTTATTTGGCTCTAGTATCATCAAAACAAAAGTTGTGGGTGAATGTACACTACCCATTTGAATGTATAGCCTGAGAAAAAGCTGGGACCACCACTGCTAGAAATACTCGGCTCCAGTGGACATACAAAGCAAATGCTTTTGCATGTTGGTACTTTTCATCCACAGACTGCAGTCTGTGTACTGTTCATTCTGTAATCAAAGGTCAGAGCTCAAGGTCGAATTGTCCTGCCCCAGGGGGAGAGAGTGACTTTGGGCAAGCCCCCAGGGTGTCTGGCCTCCTTTTGTCCACCTCTTAGGTGAAAAGACATGCCTAGACAAGCTTAAACACTACATCCTCCTCCAGCAGCCGAGAGCTCAGAGTCCAACAGCTTGTCTTCCCCTTCACAAGGGTGACCTGTATAGAAAAAGGGTTTCATGAGTCTGTAAGCTGACTACTGTCTCCTGGACAGAAACCAACAGGTTCACCCCAAATGTGTTTAGAATGCTTATTCCACTAAAAAGTATGGAAGCATCAAACCCAAGTACAGTGAAAGTCCCTTAGGGGGGTGTGCTCTACTCAGTGGGCATTCTCAAGTAAAACAAAGCACGATGTGGGTGTAAAACTGGGCGCAGGCTCAGGAAGAAGAGTGCTGGGAAGGGCATGCCGCCTTTGGCGTATTACACCAAAGGGGATCCTTGCTGTCCTGTGGGCTGTGGACAGGTTGACATTAGCTGGGTGTGAACTGTCATTGGAGTTCTTGGGAGTTTATGGCAGCATACAGTTCAGAAGTCTGCACCTCTGTGTATCTCCTTATCTCTAGCTGATAAACCTGGAGGATTGTGACTTACTTTGTTTCCATTTTCTTCAGCTTTGTGCAGTTCTCTTGTGACTTTGTATCTATATTTTCTGTTTACAGGTCAATTTTAAGGATAAGGGTAGGATGTTAAGATCTTGTTTATTGTAGATAATTTTTTTCTTGTGTTGTAGAAAAGCATGGGTTATACATTTGAGTGAAAAAGGCACTGTATTATTTACCAAAGGTGTATTGTTTGCATTTGTGTATAAATGCAGTATTTTAGTACTGTAAATTTGAGCATAATTTCCAAGTTTACTACTATTGCTACTGCTGGTATCTGTCTTTCTCCTTCTCTGTCATCTTTTTATCCCCATAAATGTGCAACGTGGGGCGCATAGGTCACAGACCAAACAAGACCACCAGCATGTTCTTGTCCACACTTTGGGAACAGCGTGCACTGTTTCGTATACATCAGGCCCTCTAGTGTTGTTGTTTTTTAATTTCCTTTTAAAATTCAGCATTTTGCTTTAACCTTCCAGACAAGATCTGTTGAGAGTCGCCATTGCATCTCAATAAGCTCTCCCTAATTTGCCTATCTTTGTATGTATTTTGTACACTAAATTGTCCAGGAAGTATTCTAGAAGGGATTAATGGTTTGCATTCAAAATGATGTAGTTTGTCGAAATTATTTTGCCTTTAAAATTGAAATGGGTTAATCTCATTTTTTTTTCTTGATGATTTAAAATTGTAAGATTTGTTCAGCTATTGCTTAATAAAATTTTGCAGATCAATTACGTGTGTGTCGAGTTTGAATTATGGGTCTTGGGTCCTTTGAGAAGAGATCACCTCCCTCTAGTTACATGAACTCCTGACCCTCCAGTTACTTCAAGAGTCGCCTGAGAAGCACCATCATAACTGGGAACACTTGAAATGTCCCTGTCATCGCATTGCCAATTGCTGCTGAATTGTTTGGACTTACTTGGGGTTTTCATCTTTTTGAAAAAGAGTCCAATTAATAATGCACGTCACCTGGGATGACACCGACTTTTCCAGATTGCGTGACCTGATTTTGTGCTCTTGTTAATTTTTTTTTCCTAATAAATTTTAGTTATATCATGGAAGAAAAAAATGAATGCACCTGTATAGTACCTGAAAGATCAAAGGTCATAAAGATGTTGGTACCTTAGTTTGTGGGAAACATAATTAAGCCCAGTTTAAAGCCATTTTGCTAAAATGGCACCAAGGTAGCTGTTGACTGATACTGCCAAGTGCTGGCAAGCATCTTCGTTCCGTTCCGTAGCCACGGATGTGGGAACCAGCCCTGAGCAAGTGTCCAAGTGTCTGCTTACAGAACGGCCTGAGCCAGGAGAAGACAACCACGTAGCAGCAACTCTAGCACAACCTAATTATGAATTGTTCTAAAGTCATGATGGGACTGCACATCTGGGCTGTACATAATCAAAAGATGACCAGCTGCCTTGCATAGAATCAAGTCTATCTTGTCTTCTTATGAGTATTGGTGAACATTAGGGAATTGTCATGACATTTTCACTTAATCCAGGGAGTGAGGGCCACGAGCCAGAATCAGGCCTGGCTCTCCCCCACCCCCACCCCCTCCTAACACTCAGGCCCTACCTGTGTCTGTGGGAAAGAGCTATGTCCAGAATTTCTTCTACCTCCACTTGTTGTCTTTGGGACAGTTTAGTCAAGTCACGTTTTCCCAGAATGATTTGTTCTTTTTGGGGATTTAATTTACTTTATACGTAGGAGTATTTTGCCTGCATGTATGTTTACCATGTGGGTGCCTGGTGCCTGCCGAGGTCAGAAGCGGATGTTTGATGCCCTGGAACTAGGGGTGATGGACAGCTATGACCCACATGTGAGTGCTGGGAATCACATCTGTTTCCTCTGCAAGAGCAAAAGGTGCTCTCGATCACGGAGCCAACTCTTCAGACCTCCTGATGTATTTATCTTAGAAAGAAAACCTGGAAACTTTCTATAAACTCAGTTTTTGTTTGTTTTTTTGTTTTTGAGACAGGGTTTCTCTGTGTAGCCCTAGCTGTCCTGGAACTCACTTTGTAGACCAGGCTGGCCTCGAACTCAGAAATCCTCCTGCCTCTGCCTCCCAAGTGCTGGGATTAAAGGCGTGCGCCACCACTGCCCGGCTATAAACTCATTTTTATTTTATTTTTATTTTATTTTTATTTTATTTTTGGTTTTGTTGTTTTTAAGATTTATTTATTGTTATATCTAGGTACACTGTAGCCATCTTCAGATGCACGAGAAGAGGCATCAGATTTCATTACGGATGGTTGTGAGCCACCATGCTTTTGCTGGGATTTGAACTCAGGACCTTTGGAAGAGCAGTCAGTGCTCTTAGCCACTAAGCCAGCCCCTAAACTCATTTTATGATGGATGTGTTCTGTTTATTAGTTTCAGTTATCTTTTTCCTAGAGTAGGAGGAGATAAATTTCAATCTCCTGGTCTTCAAAACTCAGTGTGAAAGAGGAATGCCTGCCTCTTGGAGATTGCCTTCCAATTTCCCAAGGATATAGAGCTACTAACCAAAGCAAGATCCCCTGACTCCATTATGAAGGGAATACCCTTCACACACACACACACCACTTTGCTTTTTTTTTTTTTTTTTTTTTTGAGAGATAGTAGGCCAGGTTGACCTTGAACTCACAGAGATCTGCCTGCCCCTACCTCCCAAGTTGATGGGATTAAAGGCATGCGCCACCACCCTTTTTATAATGACAAAGTTGGATAAAATGATTGCTGGACTCTATGGACATAAAACCAATCCTAAGGCAGAGTCAGGGACTTCTGGGTCACGGTAGTGAGTCTTCATTTATTCCTGGATTTTCATACTCTTGTTTTATTTAAGACAAGATCTCTCCATACAGCTCCAGCTGGTCTAGAACTAGCTACGTATCAGCCTGCCTCACTCGTAAAGATCTGTCCGCCTCTGCCTCTCAAATTCGGGGATTAAAGGTATGTACCATGCCAGGCTCCCAGCCCCCACTCTTTGTTTAGTAGTGGCCGATCTGTAATCAGTCACCTATGAAGAATAACACACTGGCCATTCTTGAACTTTCCTAACGAGCTTTTCCACTCCTGGGAGTTCCACAGAGTAATATACATTTGATTCTCGGTCAGTTTGTTGAAACGTGTGCCGGAAGCAGCCTCAGTCTTGGGGTCCAAGTTTCCGCCGAACCAATGTCTCCAAGTGAAGAAGTTAGTTCCACTGTGTAGCAGAGCCCGTTAAGACGCCGTGCTAGGTGTGGGCCAAGGTGCATGGCCCCTTCCATTTCCTGTTCTCTGCTCTTCTCCACAGGGCCGTGTGTTCCTGGGGAGGGTGTGGAAGTCAGGGCACAGTTCCAGGGTGGGGAACCTCCAGTGAGGTGCCAGAACTTTGAACCTGGAGACAAGGTAAAAGCTCGCGGGGAATTGCAGAGCCGTTAACAGTGAAGTGACTATTTGTAATAGCAAGACGGAAGCATGAGGCGTTTGCGCAGCCGCAGCAGCTTCGTGGTGAGCAGCCTGCACCTCGGGACTCCGTTTGCCCCGTAGCTCACTCTCTGTAGGCTCCTCCTGCAGTCACCCATCAGACAGACAGCTGTGGCTCTGTGCTCTACTCTGCCACACCCCTAAAAGATGGAAGAAGCTAGGTAGGTAAGGACTGGACACAAGCAGTCCTCAACTATTAACCACTTGCGCCTCAGGGTAGAGAGTACCTTGAGCTTTTTCTCTTCGGTCTTCCTGGCACTGTTCCCATTCTTACCTGGGAACCGAGGCTAACTTGGCTCTCCCAGTTCCCTGCATACAACCTCCGACCTAGGATGTGGATGCCTGAGAAAAGAGCCTTTTATGAGTTCTGGCTCCTGTGTTGAAATCATTGGCATCTCACAGCTGAATGGGGGGCCGTGGGGAACAAAGTTTATCAGAACCAATTCTACATAAACGTGCCCATGTAACATGGCACAAAAACCATCGCGTCTGAAGGCTGAAATGGCTGTTGCCCATTCCAGATAGTGAAACAGAATGACTCTGTGGTTTACTGATTGAAAAGCAGCACTTAGCGGCCTCACAGTGCCAAGCTCAGACACCTGCCGGTGCCCATTATCTCAGCACTCGGGGCTAGCCTGGGCTACTTAGTGAATTACAGGCCAGCCCCATACCATATGAGACCCTGTTTCAATATAAAACAAAATGTCATCAATTAGAAGATAAAAGAAGCAGTGTGGGGGTAAAAATAACACACGTAAGCTGAGGATATAGGTCAGTGGTAGAACATCTGTGTAGAATGCATGGTGCCCTGGGTTCCATCCTCAGAACGGGGGTGGGAGGGTGCAGGGACAGTTTACTCAGAAAAGGGACTAGAATTGGCAAGGTAGACCGAGAAGGCAGCAGGGACCAGGACAGCAAGTGTTGACTTTGTCAGATACCTGAAGCAGAACCAGAAGGCCAACTTCAACCACTTCAGGAGCTAAAGCAAGTGACTGACGAGCGCCATTAGAATCCTGGTGCCCCCGATGGTTCCCTCAGCCGGGTCCGGGTATCGGGTTGATGGACAGGCTCTCCGGTCACTACTTGCCTTGAGTAGCTTCCAGGGACACATTTGTGTTCCATACGATAAGAGGCAGTCAAAGCCATGGATGGGAACTGGACTCTGTTAAGTTGGTGAGACCCAGATTCCACACATTCTTCAGGTAGGAGCAGAGTGTACTGCCAACCCTAACAGAGAAACAGACAGCTCTTCAGACATCGTAAGAACAACCGTGGTCTGGCTTTGCCACCGCTGAATCACAATGGTGTGGCTCAGTCATATCATGTGTCCAATGACATGCTACCTGGTGGGATCTCAATGGAAGTGTCAAGGTGACCTGGTATCTATCCTTGGACTGTCTAAAGTCACCATTCCCAGGATAGCCTCTGCTCTATCAAGTCACATCCATCCATCCTTGTAAGGTCCACTGCTGATGTCTTAGGCACCATCCCTACAATCCCCTCTCCAGTCGCCAGCACCGCCTACTTGTACCACAGCAGCAGCTTCCTAATTCTCCCTGGACGGCCACAGCAGCCCCCGAGTTCCCCTTGCCTCTGTTCTTACTGCTCCCATTAGTCTAGACACTCGGTGCAGAGAACCACAAGGGTATCACTTCATTCAGCACAAAGGTGCAGTGGGGCTGTGCCCTAGGTCCTGATGTCTGCCCAATCGACTGCAGAGCCAAGGCTGCATTCCTCCTGGGTGTCTGAGAACCATTCTCATGGGTCGTGCACGCAGTGAAGCCTCCCAGATCCAGACTTGGGGCCTTAACGTCTACTATGAACTTAACCACATTGCTTGATCCTTAACCGAAAGAGTCTGAAGGGCGGGGCCAGCCCCTGCTCTGTTCCTGTACTGTTGCCTTGTATTAGGCACTTACTACAAGTGGGCTTCCATTTCCCTTCAGGATGAAAAGCATCCTGCGTCCTGGCTGTGCTTCATAAGCTCTTCAAATGCTCACAGATCGGGGGGGGGGCGGGGGGGGGCGGGGAGAAAGTGCCCTCCCTCCTGGTGGCTGACCCTGCTTTGCCTTTCTAGTGCCTCTCTTTGGAGGAAAGCCAGTGGCCACCAGGGGCATGCATAGCTACCTGCTTCCTGTACTTTCTTCTTAAAGCAGCCCCAGGAGGCTGCAGAAGAGACAGCAGCCTTTGCCTCTCTTTAAGTCAGTTTGACTTCCCACCATCAAACAGAAAAGCTCATAGGTAGCAGAAACCATTAAGTGGGAGTGCCAGGCATTCTTTTGCCTGCCCTCCTGGATCCCAGTTCCTTCCCCTCTCTCTCATTCTATATGAAAACAGCAGGAAGGCTGAAGGCTGAATGTTAACAACACAGAAGTAAATGCAAGAACTCCTCCCACTTCTACCTGAGCATCATTGATTCTATCGCCACAGGCTCTAAGTTCAGTCTCCTGTGTCCTTAGAATGCAGGGTTAATGAGTTGTGTGATGTTCCGTGAGATTAGGGAATCAGAGTTGTTTGAGAGTTAGGGAGAAGAGGGTCTCATAAAGAAGCCATGGCTGGCCTCAGACTCAATATGTGTCCCCAAGGATCACCTTGAGCTGATCCTCCTGCCTCTGCCTCCTAAGGGCTGGGATTGCAAACATGGACCACCATGCCTAAATGATAACCTTGAATTTTATGCACACTCAACTAGCACTCTACTTAGCTACATCCCCAGCCCAAAGTTGTTTGTTTTTTGTTTGTTTGTTTTTCTTTTTCCCTCTGTGTAACCCTGATTGTACTAGAACTCACTCTGTAGACTCAGAGATCTGTCTGCTTCTGCCTTCTGAGTGCTGGGATTAAAGGCATCACCACCACCTCCCAGACAGTCATTACTTAATGAAGCTACAATTCCTCAATTTTGAAACAGTTAGTCCTTGGTAGCTGAGTAGACATTGTAGTATATAATGGATAAAAGTGGATTTGAGGCTGGTGAGGTGGTTCAATGGGTGAAGAGCTTGCTGGCCAGCAGGACAGTCTGAGTTTGGATGCCCAATACCCATACAAAATCCAAGTGCATCAGATGTGTCTGTAAACCCCAGTACTCTGTGCCAAAGAGAGGCGGATCCAAGGGCTTGCCGGCTGGGGAGGCTAGCCAAACTAGAAAGCTCCAAGTTCAATGAGATGATCTGTCCCCAAAAATAAGATGGAGGGGCTGAAGAGGTGGCTGGGCATTTAACAGCATTGAGTATTCTTCCAAAGGACCTGGGTTCAATTCCCAGCACCCACGTGACAGCTCACAACTGTAACTCTAGTCCCAGGAGATCCAGCACACTCTTCTGGCCTCTCTGGACATTCAGCATGCAAATGGTACACAAACATACATTCAAGCAAACACCCATGTGTGTATATGAATGGATGGATAGATAGATAGATAGATAGATAGATAGATAGATAGATAGATAGATAGATAGAGCATATGATTTTTTACATAACAATCAAAAGGATGGAGAGCAATAGAAGAAGATACCCAAAGTCAACCTCTGACCTCCACAAGGGCACACTTGGGTGAATGCATCTGTATACATGCCATACACCCATCCTAAACACTCTTGAATACAAAGTCAAGTTCCTTGAAATCAGACACACTTGGATTCAAATATCACACATTCCTTGCTGTGTAGATATTTATTAAAAATGGTACAATTGGCTGGTCAGTGGTGGTGCACACCTTTAATCCCAGCACTTGGGAGGCAGAGGCAGGTGGATTTCTGAGTTCGAGGCCAGCCTGGTCTACAGAGTGAGTTCCAGGACAGCCAGGGCTACACAGAGAAACCCTGTCCAGAAAAAACAAAAAAATTTTTTACAATCTAGCCAAGGATAAAATCAGCAGTAACACTTAAAGATGAAATAGCCAAGTCGGATATGTTGGCTAGTCACATTGTACAGAAGAAAAGCCTCTCTGGTTGTAGATAGACTCTGAGAAACTGAATTAATAAATCTTTAAAAGGGGGGGGGAGCTGGAGAGATGACTCAGCAGTTAAGAGATTAAGAGCACTGGCTGCTCTTCCAGAGGACCTGAGTTCAATTCCCAGCAACCACTACAACCATTCATCATAGGATCTAATGCCCTCTTCTGGCATGTGTGTGTACATACAGATAGAGCACTCCTATAAATAAATCCTTTTTAAAAAATATCTGAAAAACTGGTGTGCAAGTTTTCTGAAAGCCTCATCTGTCTCAAAATATTCATAATAGTGATACCTGTCTCAAAAATGGCAGAGTGCCGAGTAAGAAGGTGCTGGCAAGTGCTTAGACGAGCATCGGGTGCACAGGGCATGCTCAGAAAAAATTATAGCTGCCGGTGAAAAAATGCATTCAGGGCGAGTCAGTCAAGTGCCATAGAAGCAGAAGCCTTCATGGCCTCTTCAGGAGAGCGAAGCCAAGCCCCACAGTCGACTGGCTGCGATTAGTTGCCCTTCCCAGCTCAGCTTCCAGGCAGGTTTTCTTAACGACCTTCATTTGAGTCATCGCAGAGAATGAGCACGAGCTGAGCTGTCATTTCCGTTTGATGGTTCTTTGTTAAGTCCCGAGTGTTCTCAAGAGGAACGGTGGCCTTTGGAATGTGATCAACAAACAAGCCAGGAAGCAGAGGGTGGCTGTGTAGAAGGAACATTCTGCTCTCCCCCCTTGAGACTTCTGGTTCAAGAAGACAAAGAGGCAAAGGATTCATTTTAAGGGGAAGATTGCTGTCGCCTTTTCTCTGAGACAAGTTCTCCTGGGTCCCAGGCTAGTTTAAGTTCTCTCCATCTGCAGACACCCTTAAACGTCCACGGCTCTGCCCGCCTGCCCCAGCCTCCAAGTGCTGAGATTTTGGTAT